>JAHLSL010000061.1:3856720-3898696 GCA_025920805.1 Petroica traversi
GAGGCTCCGGCAGCGGCGGCGCCCGCGCTGCTCGGGACTGGAAAACACGCGCATCACCCTAGGGGAAACCCGAGGGAGGGTGAGACATCAGTCATTTCCTCGGGTTGTGGCTGTACCCCTCCGACTGCAAGCTGCGGGCTGTCAGTTGTGGTCGGAGCGACTCTCCCAAGAAGTCTTTTACAACAGAAAATACCTTCTTTGCACTTCATTATGAGCTTAAACCCAAAAACCTTCAAAACCTTTCCAAAACCTCGATTAAACTATTTCTCCCCAACTCCTTCACACCCTTCCGCTTTTCAGGCAAAGAAGAAGATTTTGCCTTTCCCCGTGTCAGTGTTTTTCAGCTTCACAACTGTGGGAACATTTTGAACTCCTTACAAGGGATCAGTGAAAGCAACTAGGAAAAGCCAGCCAGAAAAGTAAGTAGATTTAAATTTGCTGTGCTCGTGCCCATGCTGCTATTGCAAAACTTAATTGTCTGAACACTGAAATATGGTTGAAAGCTATTTTCAGGATGCTTTGAAATTTCAGAGGACCCAAGTGGCTGTTGCAGCAGGCATTCAGGGATAGTCCAGTAGTAAGGAAAAGAAAAAACAGTAGATCACTGCCATTATTTCTGATGAATCAACAGAATATACATTCATAATTCTTCATATTGATCACAGTAATTCAGCATTGGTTTCAATGTGGATGACTGACAACAAGGGTGTGGGAAATGGAATATTTTGACTGAGGTTTTCACAAAGGAAGACTAAAATCCACAAATAAACTTTTAAATGTCTCTTACTAAATGTGCGGTAACAGGTATTTTGGGTTAACAGGTGTCTTGATTTATATTACAGAATTTTCATGAGTAGGATGCTACTTTACTGCTGCTGTAGAGATAGAAAAACTAAACTAAATCAATGATTCAGAAGCAAGCATGTGCACGTGGCTTGCACTGAATTAACTCTGTGGGGATCACCTCTTGCCTTTCTCAAGGGACATTAATCACACTTTCGAACACTTGGTTTCTGACAGTACTAAGCCTTCCTAAGACACAATAGATGCTTCATTCTGCATTTAGCAGTATTTCTGAACTGTTTTGTTAATAGTCTTGCACTGTATTGTGAAACAGCTCTGAAATGTAACGTAGAAAAGGTATGGGCAGAGAATGGAGTTTCCCACATGCAGAGCTGCTGTTGGTAACTGATAAAGCATATTAATTTGCAGTAGCATTTCCTCCCTTGTATAGGCTTGAGGGTATTTAACTCATCAGTGTCATTCTAAAAGCTTCATTGCATTTAAAGTCATATGTTTCGATGGAGTTGGGGCAATATTGGGTTATATTCAAATCAGATTTCAGTGAAAGAAAGCTCTAAGTCCAGTAAGAAACAAGCCTGCTGCTACATCCATGCTTGGGTTCTAAACTAAATTAAACTAAACTGTATTTCCCCTAAGTATTGTGTCTGGAGCTGATGGGGTTTGTTTGTTTTGGGGTTTTTTGTCATACTCTGTGTGTAGACTCTTTTTTGTACAAACTCTGTGTGCAGGGTAGCAGTTTGCTTAAAGGCTGACATAATTTTAAAAAGTGAAGATGATTGAGCATGAACTAGGTGAAAGGCCTAGGAAATGTTTTTAGCCTCTGGCACAAACTGTCTCCTAAGCTGAATACTTAGTGAAATGCTCTGTTGGATTCAGCCATTGCATCTTGCAACTTGGAGCACCTAACAGCCATTGCAACTTGCCTTGTGTTTGGACTTTCTAGTCCATTGCAGTGGTTCAAATCATATCTTTAGCAGTTTTCATGGATATAGTAGTCTGTCCCAAAAATTCAGTGTTTTTAGAATTGAAATATTCCAAAACTGCATGGAAAGTTGTTATTTTTTAGTGAGATACTAAAATCATGGAAAACAGGCACAGGGAGAGCACATGGGTGTCAAACTGTTGCTCTTTTGCTAATAACTTCACAAAGAAGAACTGAACATATGTTTATCTGCTTTGACTGTTGTAGTATAGACAGACCAGTATTGTCTTGAGCTACTGTTAATTTAAACTACAACTGTAGCCTCTGTGAATGTAACCAAGACTTTTGTGCAGCCATTGAGTTGCTTAGAAAAGTTCTTTGAGCTCCTCTGCCTCTCTTGGTCTCTGCCCAATGAACTGCTGACATCTATTTTTTCTTCTTTTTTATTGCTGATTTTTTTCTGTAAGATCTGCTTTTCTAAAGCTTCCTTTT
Organism: Petroica traversi; assembly: GCA_025920805.1. Classification (NCBI taxonomy): domain Eukaryota; kingdom Metazoa; phylum Chordata; class Aves; order Passeriformes; family Petroicidae; genus Petroica; species Petroica traversi. The sequence continues at coordinate 3,858,939 of JAHLSL010000061.1, forward strand.
CTCTTTTGTAACCTGTAACTTTTAGCACAAGAAAACCATGCTGGATCTAAAACTCTCAAGCTCAAATTAGCCTATTGATTTCCCAGTTAACTGTAATGAATTAAACACCATCATTATTCAGATGTTTCTTTCTCTAGATCTGTTAGCCAGCAGAATGTTGTTCTGCTAGACAGTGTTTCATGATAATATTTCTTCATTCGGCTGCAAGACCTGCCATTGATGTTATTTTATAACTAGTTATCTGTAGCTTTTTGCTCTTCAGAAGTATGAGCAGCAGCAAAGTACAGGTCTTGTTGTTATTTACCATGTGCCCAAGTAATGGGAAAACTATGCACAAACAGACAATGTCAAGTATTTTCATGGGTTTGAAGGCATGGCTGTAAATTTGTGCAGGCAGTTGAATGAGTTTTGCAAGTCAGTTGCATTGATAGGATTTAGATTTTTATTTATGATTATAGGAGTACATCTATGAATCACTGGACTATGAGGAATTTGGATTAATCTTCTCAAAATGTTGCATTAACTATTTCTTTTCTTTTGTGCAGTAGCAAGCTGGGAAGACCTTCTATGTGACAAACAATAGCGTAATTGCCTTCCTGGGAGGTTTTTGACAATCTGTATTTTAATTGCCTGGGTAGAATCTTTTTTTCTCTACCCTTCACTGGAAACTTATTACTTTTGCCCAGGCAGGGGATCAAGTTTTACTGCTCTGCTTTGGCTGTTGCATACCATTTTGTATGTCCAATTCTGTTTGTGTTCTTGTGGTTATTGGGGAGGGTGTGGGTTAACTAATTAATAGATTTTAATCTGTTAATTGAAAACCTGAAATTCTGACACAGACTGGGCTAGAGCAAAGATCAAATTGCTCCTTTTAATTTATTTTATGGAAATTAGGTTCTGATGCAGGGCTGAGATTTGAGGACTCCTCAGAAAACCTCTCATAACTAACCTCTCATCCCATGTTAGGTGGGGATTTGAGCAACCTGGTCTAGTGGAAGCTGTCCCTACCCATGGCAGGGGGTTGGAACTAGGTGGTCTTGAAGGTCCCTTCCACCCTTCTGGGATTCTAAGGCACAGACAGAATTTTCCAATCCAAATCAAAGATTGCTGTGTGTCTGTTGTTTGAAACATCCTTGTTTGAGTTCAGTCTAGTAGGGACAGATCAATTAAACTCAATTAAGGACTGAACTGATTTTCTATTATAAAATTTCTACCTGGTTGTCATGGAATAGAATTTAAAAATCCAGACCCCACGCTGGAGAAAACTTGGATTGCTCCTCAGAGGTGCCCACAGAGCTGCCTATTCCTATCCTTAGCTGTGCTAGACTCAGGCAAATTTGAATAAAACTACAGATCTTTCACAGATACAGGCAACTGTAATGTCTTCCCTAAATACTGAAGTTTTAGAGATGCTGCTACCATAACTTTTTGGCATAATATGGTTCAAGTCCTTTCCCAGAGAAAGCTATATCTGAGTTCATTTAGCACTTGAGCATTTTCAACATCTAACCCTGTATCTCCTGCTTTACCAGGGTCCTACCACAGCTTCACAGTTTTGACATAACATTGTTTTCTAAGCCCTTGCTTTCAGGTTTACTGTTTCTTTAGCTACTGTCTCTGGTTAATTGCATTTTTCTTTTTGGAATTTTGCACTGTACTTGTCATTTGCAGTTTTCAGTTCTGTATTATATGATTCCAGTTTGATTTCTTTGCCAGTTTCATGTTTAAAATATATATGATCATTTTTTGGTGTTTCATTTATGTTCGTGTAGCTGAACAGGTGATCTGAGTCTAACTAACTGCAGTTATAGTGAGTTTGATTTTGTTTTTTCACTGCGTTCTGCTGACATTTGTTTCCTTTGCATATGTATTCCTGACAAAAAAACCCGAAAGGTTCCTGCAAGAAGAAATCATCTGAAAATTACTCAATGAACCTTTCTTCATTTCATTTGATGATCCTCCGCCCAGATACCCTTCTTGCTCTTCCAGTTCTTTCATCAAGACACCCTATTCTAGTGTAGCTGTTGCAGGAATTCATTCATGCAGGGTTGTTCTGCCAAGTACAAGGTTAATTTGGAAAAGTTTTCAGCTCTATGAGAGTTGGTCTTTTTCTTTGTGCAGTTAAGACCAGACATGGTATTGTCTCACATTAAAATTTCATCAGCCACAGAAGAAATATGAAGCCATAAGGTGAGCTGCAAATAAAGCAGGGGTTTGCTGTGAAATACTTATTTGAGAAACTTCTCTACATATTCTTTGCTTACAGTGTATTTTAAAATACTTCAAGCAAAAGCAACGTTGGCCTGTGTTTGCTGTGCTCTCATGGCCTTTAGGTGTAACCTTGGTGTCAAAATGTTGAGGAAGGTTATTCCCACTGTCTGGCACTCACCTTCAGATTGTGAAGCAACACTCAAGTACAAAGGAGACAAGAAGATCTATTGTTTAGTTAACATCTTAACCAAGCAACAGTTGCATAAATGGGGACAAGATCTATCGCAAGACATGTTCTGCTTACTGCTCATCTAGGATTTGTTTTGATACCTAGTGCAGAAAAAAGATAAACACAGAAAATGTGTGTTGTAAAGTAGCTTCCAAAAATTAAATGTTTGCAGATCCTAACATGGATAGGGAAGTTCTCAGAACTATCACGAAGAGAGTTGCAGCTTTTAGAAGTAGTTAGCACTACTGCACTCCCAAGGAGTGGTTGCCCTTTGCTGAAGTTCTGTGTTGCCTTTCAGAAGCATCAGTTCTTCAGGAATTTCTTCAGGCATTGCAGTGTCTGTAGCCTGTTCTGCAGAGGAACAGATCCTTTCAGAACATGATAGAAAGAGAGCCCTGTAGAGGATCCTTGGAGACTTTTCAAAACCTCATGTTGCTTAAGTAATGTAGTTACTTTATGCCATGTTTTCAGCAGAGAAACTGGAATATAAATTTTAATCCCATTCTAAACCCCCTCTTTCCCTCTCTGCACCCCAGTAATTTTTTCCTGTGACCACACTGTTTTACTATCCTTTAGTTTCCTCTGTGACTTGAGAGGTTTGCACTGTAAACATGATGACTGAAATTATTTTTGTTATAAATAACAACCTTCTGGTTTTTTATTGTTTATTTTTAACTTGATGCAGCACTTGAGAGGGTAGTGATGTGTGTAAACAGAGTTGGTGAGCAGATAGAGACTGGAGAATTCATTTGGTGGCTTCTTTGCAGAAGGTAGTGTATCATAGCATGAGGTAATTTCTTTCTGCACAGACGCTTGTTTGTTGTCTGCATGTTCCACGTTGCCTGAAAAAATGAACCAGCTGCTGGAGGTCACTGGTGCACTGAGATCACATAAAGTACAGAAATTACTCTGGTTTAACTTGGTGTATATGATGATCTTGATTTATGTTATCCCCTCTGATCAACTGGGGCCTTATGATGAAAACTGCTCCAGTGAAGTTTTTGGTAGTGGATTTTCTCTGGAAAATGAAGCTGGCTAATGATTACCTGTCTCTGAGGTGGTGTATGTCCTTAACAGTTGGCTTAAGCACAACAAAGGGGTCATCAGCCATGGGACTATTCTGATTAACTTATCTGATTCCACTATCACTAGCTACTGCTTTTGGCAAAGGGAAAGAGGATGGCAGACTAGGATTCAAGGTCACTGAAGTCGCAAAAAGCAGGAATAGGAATGATCATATTGCCACGGGTTCTCATGGTCATCAGTGTGTTTGCCCTGGAAACAGAAGCCATCTCTTATCTATATCTCAAAGGGAAGGGGAGCAATGTTCTGCTGCTCAAAGTGCTCCAGGTGTTTGTGTGATGTGAAATTGATTAAACAGCTCAATCATCGTAACTGGTTCTTAAAACATTCTGTTGATGAAAACAAACATAAGATTGCTGGTTGATAAGAGATGCTATTAAGACACTAATGAATTCATTAGTCCGTAGAGTAAACTTTTGGAGGCTAAAGTATTTTTTGGCTAGGAACATGAATATAAATTGCCTCTTATCAGTTACAAAGTCTTTTTTTTTTTTTAATGTATGTGTCTTAATTTGTTACCATTTTGAGAGAAGGGTCTTTATGCCTCGTGTGTTATTATGCTCTTTTCAGTGGCTTAGATTAGATCATTTCAGGAAAATATATCATACTGAATTCAAAGGCCTGAGGATAGTGAGGCTGCTGCTCCATATCCCCAGATCCAACCAGTACCAAGGCTGAAGATGTGTTTCCCATAAGCACACACACGCACAATGTACTTATATCTGTACATAGCAAGTCATGCATATGAGAGAGACAGCACCAACAGCTTCATCCCCTCTGCTCTCTAGCTAAGCAGAATGGAGGTACAATAGTGAGGTTGGATATGTAGAGATACATCACACATCTACAAGATGGATCCATCCAGTGGGCTCACATGCTCAGCCTGCCCAGTAGCTCCTTCATCCCAATCTCCCCAGCTGAGCTGGACATAGGAACCCTCAAGCTGTTGGTACAGACCATCACATGTGCTTGTGTGACTGGTCAGGACTTCCCAGGACCTCTTCTGCAGTCCCTGTGTTGAAGAGGGACTCTTAAAGGTAGGCAGATGCTTTCACACCAAGAGCTGGTATGGACTTCCAGGGTCCTGTAGGTGACCCTTGTGTGTTTCTCTGGAGTGGTGGAAATGAGCTTTTGATAGGCTGATGGCTCATGTGGTGGCCATGGCAGCAGCCTACCAGGGTATTACCCAGGTTCTCCATCCTGCTGGTGTTCTGAGTAATACTATGGGTGTGTAGAGAAGCTTTTATCACACAACCAAATGCAGTTTGTGTAATCATCTCACCTTTCTAAAGAGTAGAGTGGAAATTTTGCCTATCTAAAAGCTGCATAGAAATTTAGACTCTTGATTTAATTTTTTTCCCAAAGGTTCACTCCTGGAATGCATTTCTTGGATTATGACCAACACAAGGACATTTTTGTTTGTTTCACAAGTTACTTCTAAATTTATGAAGTTTTACCTGAAGGTTTCAGGTTTAAAAAGTCTAGTTGTTTGTGGATTTAATGGGAGTAGTGGAGGAAAAGTGAGAATGGTGACATCAATCCAATAAAAGTAGAACACATTCCTTATGACCCCACCCAGTCATTTTACACCTTTGTGCTTATTTTAAAAACAACTTTGTACATGTCACACAAAACTGGAAGGGCATAGGGCACTGGGGAATGAGGCCAGGGGGGAAAGAAAGAAATGAGCCATTGTGCGGTAGGAACAGACCTTGCAGTAACTCTGCTTTTCCGCATACATTTGGGAGAACGTGTTTTACATAGAGTGGCAGTATTTCCACCAGTCCTTTGGCTGATGGCAGTCACTTGTATTTGTAAGCTTGAAGACACAAAATACTTCATAAACTTTTTAGTTCATGATCAAACTTAGAATTCTCTAGCAGAGGACATGCTGTAACACAGTACTAGTACTGTCTGCCTGTACTCTTCTTCTACTTAAAGCAATTTATGCTTAGCTGTCAAACGAAGGGGGTTTTGCTCTTTTAAAACAGGCAAGGCTATGGATTTGATGCTGATTCGCCCATTTCCTTAGGTAGTTCAGATACACTCAGGTTAGATACACGATAGGAGCAAAAGTGCCAATTAAAGCTGCAAGAGTCACACAGTACACCATTCTTAATGTCTCCAGCTTCTTGCTTTTTTCTCCCCATAGTTGTATTTTGAATCTAAGGAACAGCAGCAAAATCTCTGTCCCTATAAATTTTATGGTTGCACTCGGATTCATGTGATTTGGATCAAAAATTATTGTCCTCTGTAAGAATCAGTGCAGATGGCTTGCCAGACCTTCTTTATCAGCTAAGACTGGGAAGAGAAAGTGCTAATTTATTAGTGATAGTGTTGTAAATTCATGTTTGCTTCACTTTTTTTTTTTTATTTAACACCTTCAATTTGATAATAGCAGTAAAGACATAAGACAGGCCTTTATCAGTCAGATAAAGAATTGCCAGCTCTTAAGTCTTTAACTACAGGTTTTAACTACTTCAATTGAACTCTTATCTGGCTGATAAGATTAATGACAGTGTTTCTTACAGCTTTTTAACTTTATTCTTGCCATGAAGTTCAAAGGTAGTCCAAGAGCAATATTCCACTGTCTACCACTGCCTTTCTCTTCCTCTGGATAAAGATCTGTGAGTTTTCAGAAATCATAGCAGCAAGCTTTCTTCTCATGAAAATGGCAGTATCTGCTTTTGCTCTTCCTCAAGCATTCTGGGAGTGAAGGGCAAGACTCGGTGTCTGAGCCTTGGGTAACTGTGTTAGCAGTTTGTCATACAGCAAAGTGGAGAGACACGGAGCCAGACATGAAGTGTTACTGTTTTGTTACTCTGTGGACAATGTGTATCATCTCTTGTGAAGAGAAGCATCTCAAGCTTGTTCTCTGTGTACTTCTGGGGAAGAGAGGGATGATATTAAAGACTGTAATTGTTACTGTATTGTCTGCATCTTAGTATTTTAGGTTGCCGTAAGGGAACATACAGGGCTGTTAAGATGAAGTTGGTGACCTGACATGGAAAACTGGAACGTGATATATCCAGCAGCAGTTTTAGGTAGATTGAGGACCTCTTTTGATGACATGTGATTTGTTTTCCATGTTCTCATATCCATCGTGAAGGCAGTGACATATCATATCCTCCCTCAAGTTTACTTTTGTTTTAGCTGGTTCTTATGATTCACTGCAGTGTAACTTCCTTATTTTAACAGAATCAGAAACATTCGATATACTTCTTAAAAACCTTCAGACTGAGTGATGGTGAAACTTGGGTTGAGACCTCTGGTAGTATTCCAGAATAACACTTGCCATGGTCTAGATAACTGATTTAGAGTTGAGCCTTGTTCAGTTAGTCAAATACACCATTTGTATCATTTATTTTACCATGAAAAACAGAGGCAGGATGGAACTTCTGTTGTTCTGTATATCTCATAGTACCTGGAAGAGCTGGAGCATATGTACAAAACTGGAGATCTCCAAACCTCTTCAGGTCTGGATTTACGTTACAAACTCATGTGTCTCTTCCAGCTATTAACCAATCTACCAGAAGCTGAACAAACTCAAATGTGGAAATTCAGGATCTGGACTGTTTGGGGTTAGTGGGTCGCCATCTTATATTGCTGTTCTTTGTAGAAGAAAGAAGGCAGGGTGCATGTTTTTAAAATCTTGGCTAAAAATGTTTTGATATTACATTCTCATTTTATTGGAGAAGTTTGGCTAAAACTAAGCTGTTGAGCTGATTTGGTTTATGTCTTTTGCATACAGCTGCAGTTTTTGTTCTGATTTGAGTGGATTTTCTATTTAGGACTGATTAAAATTGCTTCTTAATTTGTAGATAAGGCCAATGTTTCCAGAACACATCAATTAATTACTGGAAAAGATAGATTCTATGTGAATAATGGCATAAGGGACCATTATGGAATTTCAGAGTGGTTGAGGCTTGAAGGGACTTCTGGTAATCATAGATTACGACCTCCCTGCTCAAGCAGGATCACCTTTGTTTTACACAGTAAAGCTAAAGTCAATCTAAAGGGCAGGGTAAATAAAAAATTACAATTTTAGTAAAAATATCCTTTTGTGACTGACAATGTAGGGAAAGTATTGTTTATTAAACACTGAGAACTGAAAAGATGCTAGGCTGACTCAGTCCTAGGAGCTAGAGACTACCAAGATCTGAGTGGAAAATTCCAGCACTTTCATCAGACTGAAGGCATAGATAGCAATATTGGTATTTTGCTGATGGTCTGACTGTATTTGCTGAATCAGAATGGTGGACCAATCACAGTTAGCTTTCTCTGAGTGTTTAGGTAGCAATTTGTTTAATTTCTGTGTGGTAACCCTTTCCCAGAAAAGTATTGATGTACAGCTGAAAATGGAGCACCCCTGGGTTGGCTGCCTTGGTTGAAGGCAAACACATGCTTAAGTGACTTGCTGGCCTTGAGCCCAAGGCCTTGTTCACAAGGATGGCTCTGTTTCCACTGCACTCATGTTCTGTCATCAAATGTGGCACTAGCCAGCATCTCTGCCTAACAGCATAGCAATCCTGTCACTGCTCAGAACTGGGAGTTGTGTTTCTTGCCCAGTATTTCTGAAAGCAGCAAACATGGGGCAAAGCAATTAGCAGAGTGTCTTTTAAACATGTTAAGGTGTTTGTGGCACTGAATCAGACAGACAAACAGATCTTTACAAACCTTCTGGTTAGTTTTAAAACTGGGCACATCTCCCGATTCCTGTTTTAGTCAGTGCAGATTGAAAACAGCAGTAAGTGGCACATCCATTGAAATAATAACTGTTTGAAAGTAGGGAATTCTGTATCCTTGAGATGCTTTTTGGAAAAAGAAGCTTCTGAGATAGAAGGGAAAGCAGGTGGATAGATGCAGGAAGGAACTGACAATCTGGGAGAAAGCAATGGGTTTCTCAGCATTAAAGTCAGGGTTCTGTCTTTTGAAAATACACATGCCCCTTTGTGAATTAGCAGGAGGTAACTCAGCAATAAACGAATCTCCCTTCTACATGTTGTTTAAAAACTGAGGGAAAATCCAGGTAAGCAATAATGCAACCTTCCAAGTTCATTTCAGCTATTATTTACAAAGTAATTAATGCAAAAACTTTCATTATGCAAGAGGAGTAAATTAAAAGCTTGCAGATACTAAAGACTGAGTGTGATTTATTTTCTTACTGCTGTTACACACTATTTAATTAGACGGTAGTCACAGTTCCTGTCTGTAGCTTGTCAAAATACATTATTTGAAAGCAAATGCCAAATCTGAGGTTAAAAAGGCAACCAAACTTTTTGTCTGCAACCAGGTTTTTCAGGGGAGATCGCGAAACTGTTCCTCCTTCATTGCTGCTCCGTAAGATCAACTATGGAGCATGCTCAAGACCAAGAAGCATGTCTTGGGCTAACCCAGAGGTACTGTGTGCAGAGACCAATTTACAACCAGGAGCTCCTGCAAGAACAGCTGCACAGTCAACAAAGAATCCCTCCGACTTTGAGGCAGAGGATTGCTCATTCTTGTCGGTAGGGGTTTTTGTCTTGTCTTTGTTTTATTGGTTAGAAATAATTCTTTAATTGATTCGTGCCCTTACCTGGTAATCTCTTCAAAGAAACCTAAAAGATAAAACCCTAAATCTACTTGGATGATTCAGCAAGACTGGGAAGAAGTTGTGTATGTGCTTTTAATGTTGATGTATAACTATATGAGAAAATGTTGGCTAAATTAATTGAATTGTCTTCATCAAAGTGCAAAAGAAAAATATGCAGCATAGGAATGTGAAGTATTAGTCAAATCATGTGACATGAATTAATAAGACCCAGAAAAGTATCTGTCCTTTTTATGTGGAAATATTTATGGCCAAATTTGTGCTTCTCATGATCCTTTCACAGAATGGAGATGTGTGATAGCTCTGTAGAAATCTAAATTATTAGTATAATAAGGACTTACTAAAGGCATTCTCTAGCTTTTAATCAAGTGCCTTGGAATCTAAGTGTCATCTGGTTAGACATGAAATGTCTTTAACTGTGCTTCTCTTGCTCCATGGCACCAGGGGATTTAAATTCTAGTTAAGTTGTCAGTAACTGTTTATCCATTTGCACAGTTTTTTCAATTTCTTGCTCAAACCTTGTTCTTCAGGACAACAAATGATTTTTGCCTGATTGCTTCCCCATAAAATATTCCTGTTCAAGTGATTTGACATTTGGAGATTTGCTTTGGTTTATGGAATGACTTCAATGGTAAAGACACTTAATTCTACCTCAGAAAACTTATCTGTCCTGAATAAAAAAATGTGGATCAAAATCCTCCTTCTTGTGTTATAGTCTACTTAACCATGGAGAAGTATGCATGACTCTCTCACTTGTAGCAACAAACTTCTTCACTGTGCAATTCAGAAATGCTAACAAATTTCTGCAATTCTCTTGCACTTCCCCCACACAGAAGAGCATTTCTACAACCCAGTGTTATATTTTTACCCAAGGTTAAACTTAGCACATCACAATCAAAGTATGATGCATGGCAGTACTAGATAGAGATATGAATTTCCTGGTTCTGTTCATTTGTCATAAGTAAGGGTTTCAAAAGGTTAATAGCTCTGCTAAGAGCCATAAGGGTCAGTGTTGCTGGCTTCAGAGCCTTTCCTTTCCAGGTGAAGAAGGGTTGTGTTCTCAAGTAGCCTGGAAGTTGGTCTGTCAGAACTGATAGTGATAATAGCAAGTACTGGTTAAATTAATAGATTTGGCATTTTTAAAGCATAACAATATAAAATGCTATGATCAAAAAGTAGAATGCCTGCAAACAATAAATGGGAAAAAGCACTGCAGAGTTCTCTGGTGAGTGAAAACCACTATCAGGAAGCAGGTTATGTTCAGTGGATTGTTACTAGGAATGATCTCAGCAAAAGTGTTGTGTGACTGCTCAATTGTGCTTAGACTGGAACTGTTTTACTTCCCACTCACCTTCAGCCTCACAAGACCTTTGTTCTCTTCTCCAGTTCCATAAGGTTTGTGAACAACACTAACATGTGATTGAGGCCTAAACTACCTGGAAGCAAGTTATTTGTGCTTAAGCATGTCCAGAAATTACTGCCATCAGGAATCTGAGCCTACCTGTAATGGAGCTGTTTTCCTGTCTAGGGATGAAAGACAATTTTTGCAACCTGTTTGTCCCCTGCTCGTGACTAACTTTCTTTCTGCTTTGTATTTCCAGTTGTTCTTCTAAGAAAGCCAAGTCTCATCTTTATAGTTTCCTACCAATTTTAAAATGGCTTCCTCGTTACCCAGTGAAGGAATACTTACTGGGAGACATTATCTCAGGTATAAGCACTGGGGTCATGCAGCTTCCTCAAGGTGAGTGTACATCTGGATTTAATTGTCTCTGCTTTGCTTTTTCTGTGTGTGCTTTTATGGCACTGCCTGCCATCCTGGAGCAGGTGATCCAGAGAGCAGGATGTGTATCTCAGAGCTCTGTGGAGATCAGCATGGCTTCTGCAGACCAGCCCAGAATGATGATTCCCTTAAAACTGCGAGTCACTGATATGCACCAAACTAGGCAAGAAGGTCCTTCTCTAATCAGTAGCCACAGCTCTTAATGGCAGACCAATTTTCCAGAGTTTAAGTGCAAGTCTAAACTTTTGATGAATGCACCACATTATTTATTGATCTCATTGTCCTGAAAGTCATGGCACATTTCCTGCAGAAGGCAGCAGTATTGAACAGACATTTAGACATTATGTGTCAGAGAGCAGCGGACCAGTAGAATCTTTTGTTCAGCCCAACACTATTAGCAGTTTCAGAAGTGTTAGGAGGTTAGAAAGCAACAGCACTTCTACAGGAATATCATTATGGAGTGCCCACTGCTCTGGGAATGGCAGCTTCACAGTAGCTGCCACAGTCTCAGTAGATTTTTCCAGGAGGTCTTGGAGTCAAGGAAATTCTTTGATTTGTGCAGAGCCCAAATCAAATTTATATATGCTTCATTACATCAGAGGGTGATGTAATGAAGCATATATAAATTTACTTCTGTGTTGATTTATTTTGTATTTCCACCTCACTTGTTCCTCTTTAGGCTGAGGCAGGTCTGACAAATTCATCTATAAATCCAGTATTTTAATAGGTGGTAACCCATTTAAATAATTAAATATCCTAATTTAGTCTGTGCAGATAATTTCTTTATTTCTTTTTCTTCCTGGTTTTGTGTAAATTTTATGATTAAGGTTGTTTTTTTTCCTTCACATATGAAAGAATCAGCTTATCTTAAACAGATGGCTAATGTGGTTAACTCTCAGGCATCTGTGTCATACTAGACACAAATATTGCCAGTTGTATACTGAAACATAATTTGTGTCATGACCTAAAAGAACACTAAAATTTAAGTGGTCAGCAGTGAACTTTATACCTAATTTTGTGATTCTCTTCTAAAGTAAACACTATTCATCTGGTGACTGTAAACATGCCCTTAAACTGCTCCTGATACTTCCCTTTCTGAAAACACAAAAGTTGAACTTTCATTTTTCTGGAATGGATGTAATTATAGCAAGCATGAGTTCAAAGAAGCCTGGGAATCATTCCAAGCAGAGCTACAATGACCACGGTGTTAAAGCCATGGCCTCCTATCAAGTCAATATCTCTTTATTTCCTTGGCACTGATAGTCTCTAAAAATGCCAATATAAATGAAAGGGAATAAAAGGGTATTCACATAGACCCACCCTCCCAGTTTTGAACACTGATTTTCAGTTCTGGTTACTTGTACTGTTAAATTCATCATCATATTAAAGGCTAGGCTGTTATAATACAGGCTATTGGCTGATGTCAGGTATAGAGAATATATGTGGGATGGATTTCACAAGTACTTAATAAAGAATTCATTGAAGCAAGAGAATAAACAATATAATGAGTCCAGTTCTGATGGGAATATAAATTTTTGTTTAGGACTCAGACATTGCTTAGGGGTCAAACAAGGCCCAAGGAGTTATTACACTGAAAAAGAGCACTTGGATGGCACAGATGATCCCTTTGGTTTAGCTCTTTTTTTTGTAACATGATGCTTTATCTCCCAATTTAAATTAATAGGGAGAGGTGTTTTTGAGTATCTCTGGCTCTCTATGATAGGTGAGCCATTGCTTCTGTTTGGAATTTGCACTGTCCATTGAGATTTTCATCCCTCATTGAACCAGTCTGCCCAAGAGTGGCAAGAACACAGAGCTTCTTCAGGCGTTACCAGCCTGCACTGGTGGAGCAGAACCAAGCCAAGCCAGGACACAGGGTTTTCTCCTTGAGCCCCATTTGCTCTGTTCTCTTGTCAATTCTTATTAAGCTGTGTAGAGCTATTGTTTTGGCTGGAACTGCTTGGGACGGTTATGTGCCATATCACATGATGCACACCCCTTGCTTGTGAGCCTGGTCCCATGATAAGCACACCCTGAGTCACACAGAGGGTGGGAGATGTTCTTCCCTGGTGTCCCTTAGAGCTGTTCCCCCACAGCTCCACGGCTCTGCTTGCCAGCCCCCACTACAGATAGGAGCGATGTGGATTGCATTCCACTGCATGGAACTGGACAGGGCTAATGACAAGAAGGACTTTGTTTTGGGGAAGAATACCAGACTGTATAAGATCTGTGACCTTACAGATTGTCAGAAATTATTCTCTGCTTATTTTACATTTTGAAGCATGTTTTGTGGAAACATAAACTTACGTCATCCCAGCCATTCTGGGGTGAGGGAGGAGGAAAGTGTTTAATCAGTTGTAAATTGCCATGAATACTATGTGTGAACAGAAAAAGAAGAGAAAGTCAAAGGTGTCCCACTGGTATGGGGGTTTGGGTGTTTCTAATTAGATTCCTCTGCAGATGAAAGCAAAAGCAACAAAAGGCATTTGTTGGCTATTAAGGAGTGCTTCCTCCCACAAAGGCAAAACAGCTGCACAAGTGTACACACAAACACACACACACACACCTGCAGTGCTGTAGTTAGAGACTTTGGTTTCCTGCTCAACCCTTTATGTTTCTAGGTACTGCCCTAAAGTATTATACATTTTAAACAGTATTCACTGAAAGATCTCTTTCTTTAAACCTGTGGCAAGCCTCTAGATTTCCTATTTGGTGAGTTCAGTTTTAGTAGGCATAAATCACTTTGCTTCAGATGGTTTATTTTTGTTGTTTACTTAACATACGTATTTGTGTCTGTTTCCTAGGTTTAGCCTATGCTTTGCTGGCAGCTGTTCCCCCAGTATTTGGCCTATATTCTTCATTTTATCCTGTTTTTTTATATACTTTTTTTGGAACTTCCAAGCACATATCAATAGGTATGTCTGCATGGATAACTGAAAGTCTGTCTGCATGTATGTGTTTAATAAAGTTGTAAAACATAAAATTGGACAAATAGCAAGTGTAGTTGTTTTTCACAAACTCAAATTTAAGTGCATAGGAGAAATGGAAATGTGTGGAACACAACCAGTACTTTATTCATTTTACTTAGGAAGCAGTAGAGGAGCATCTTGTACCAGACTAGATCTAGAAATGTGTGCTGCAAACTCCTGAACTATGATTTCATTGCTGCAGTCAGCTGTCTGTGTGGCCAGGATGAATCTTTAATTTGACAAATAGATTTAAAAAAAAATAAAAAGATGATATTTACTTACTGCATAGGTGTATGTTCATCTAACTGGCTTTAATGGTGCTGAGTACTGGAGCTGATTTGGGGACTAAAAAATACATTATTAAGGTAGAAAACACTTTTTTTAGTTTAATTCTACATATCTCAATAACAACCACTCCTAAAAAAGAAACTTGCCAGGATTTTAACAAATGCTTTTCCTCTCCCTCCTATTTCAGGTACCTTTGCTGTGGTTAGTATGATGGTCGGTGGTGTTGCTGTGAGAGAAGTGCCTGATGAAATAATTTCTCTGGACTCTAATTCTACTAATATTACAGATGTCCTTGAATATTACAGTGCTAGGGATACCAAGAGGGTGCAGGTAGCTGTGGCACTCGCCTTTCTTTCAGGTCTTATCCAGGTATGTGCTCACAGTTTGCTGTAAGGGCAGGTTCAGCTGCTGGCCTTGCAGGGGCTGCTGGGTCACAGTGGATCCCCTGTCACCAGGCTGTGCTTCTGCACTGCTCCATGTGGGACACGGGCTGCTTTATGGCAGCCACATAACAACTGGGGATGGATACTGGAGGCAGGACTTTATCTGGCATCTGAGATGGGCTGGGAAGATATGGGATCTTCCCCCTTTCATTTCTTCCTATCCCATCAGAAAAACTCAACTGATATTGTCTAACCTGTCCATAAATGCAAACAAACATACATACATACCCCTATCTCACACTGGACATAGAAGATTGGGTGCATTGATGGCTGCTTACTGGACTGTGGCTTTAGAAAAACCAAGGTCAGGTTTGCCTGATCTGGCTTGGGCATTGAGGAAAGGGGTGAGGGGTTGTGTGCTATATCCAAGCTATAGTGGGAGTGACATGGTTGACACTTCTCTTTTTCCTTAGTTGTGTTTAGGTTTCCTTCGGTTTGGCTTTGTGGCCATCTATCTAACGGAGCCCCTGGTGCGGGGCTTTACCACTGCAGCTGCCGTTCACGTCTTCACTTCCCAGCTAAAGTATCTCCTTGGCATCAAGACCAGCCGGTACAGTGGGCCCCTCTCTGTTGTATATGTGAGTAACTGCACTTACTAAACATGCAAACTCTGTGTTGTCTGGATCTAGTTGTTAAGCCTTTTTCTGTTTCTATGTATTATTTGGCGCTAAATAAAATAATCTTCAGTGTTTAACACAGGGTATTAGGTCTTTAAGTGCCATAGCAATATATGAATATCTGAAAGTGCTGCTCAAGTGTGACTTGATAGATCTGCACGGTCTGAGATGGGGGGATTTTAGGATTCCGCTGGATGTAGTTTCATAAGATGAACAGATATTGTTCATTGAAGCAAGTCTCTTGTGCCTTGGGGGAAAACGTGCTCCTTAAATGCTTCACTGTAGAGCAGGCATGTTCTGCAAAGTTACTGTCAGAATCTTTCCACTGTTAAGTGGAAGAAAAGGGAGGAAATCGGGTGTCTGTGGAAACTTTCTAAGATTTTGGGCAGATTGCTGGCCCAGCAGTAATGAAGCTTCAGGATTTCATCTGCATGTAGGCTATAGAAAATGCTTTCTGGGAATATTTTTGTATGTTTATGCAGACATAACCTTTTGGAAACAAGTCTGCAATTAATGATTAATTCCAAAATTCGCTGATCTGGGAACCAGTTGTACTAATTGCCAAACAAATAGAAGGGAATTTATAAATTCAGGATGCATACTCCCAGGACATCTTGAATATATAACATCCTGACAGTTGCTGCAATTTTCCATTTACTTAAAGAAGAAGAAGAAAGAAGGTCTTCTTTCAAAGACCTCTCCAGAGGTTATTTATTTTAATGTAGTGGAAGAAGGAAGAGTAATTGGTATAGGGAAACATTTACCCTCTAGCAACTTGTGTATTCCAGCAGGTTTTTTTCCTAACACCCTTTTAGTAAGTGTTTTCAGTTAAAAGGTATTTGGAATAATGGCCAGTTCAGTAGCATTGCAGGATCAGTGTTATTTAATCTTGTTGTTATGACAACCTCAATGGTTCTATCAGCAGCTTTATTGTTTTAGAACAACTCTAAGAAAATGTGATTTGCCAAAGAATATTTGAAGGTATTAGAAGGAGTTTGGATTTATTGCTTTCAGGTAGCTGCCACTGAGGAATATGTGTGAAAATGGTGAGGATGAGAGACATGGTTCAGTTTAGACTTTCTCCCCCTTTAGAGTTTTTTCTCCAAATTTTTGCCCCCTTTAAGGAATTCTGATCTCGTAAATTATTCAAATGCATTTCTCTCACCGAGGTACTCCAGTCTTCTGTGTTTTGTGGGAACAATGGGTATTTTGCTGAGGCTCTTGTTCACTGTGGTTTTAAATTTAGAATCAAACCACAGCTGAAAAGCAATGTATAATTTGCTCTTTTGTGGCAAATCTCCATGAAGATTCTGTTTTCTTAAGAATAATTATGATGCTTCTGGTATATTACAGAGCATAGCAGCCGTGCTTTCAAAAATAACAACAACCAATATTGCTGCATTGATTGTTGGATTAACGTGCATTGTTCTGTTGCTGATTGGCAAGGAAATCAATCTCCCCTTTAAGAAGAAGCTCCCAGTTCCTATTCCTATGGAGATCATTGTGGTAAGCCAGTTGGAAAATTCTATGGCTGAATTATGTACCATTTCTAAAGCTGTAGCAACTATCTCATGTTGTATCTTACCTTACTGAGCCTACAGCTCAGACAACCTTTCACCTTTAAAAGTGATTGATTTAAAAATGAATTCTTGGATTCAGCTGTCAAACAACCTGTACATAATGGAGTCAAGAAAGGGAACAATTGAAACTATGGGCACAATCTAGATAGAAGGAGCAAAGAAAAGGGGTGCTGGTGGGAGATGAGGGAGGTGATATAATAGGGTATTTTTCGATAGGCAATAGCAAACCAGTGTTCCTTTCTTTGCTGTTGCATCAGTTCTCTTTACAGGTAACAGGCTATGCACATGCAAATAAGCCAGTGCACGCAGGCAGGAGTGTCCTTGCATTTAATTTTTCCAATACACTAATTTGCCTGAGCTTGAATAGGCAGAGGGAATTTGAGTGATTCAGATCATACCATAGCAAGTTCCATTTAACTATTTACAAAAGAACTTTATAAAATCAGGGTAGGTTGGACATTAAAAAGGAAAAATCATGATGCTTCCTCCTTTTTATCTGGTTTTTTACTTCTAACTCATAGAAAACTGATCAACAAATAAATGTAACCCCTTGTGTGTATTAATCATAGTCAGCTAACCTTTATATCTCTTCAGGCAGCTTTATCTCTTTTTAGATAATGTTTACAAATGTGTTTGTGGATTTTTAGGTCATTATTGGCACAGGAGTTTCAGCTGGAATGAATCTGAGTGAGTCATACAAAGTGGATGTTGTTGGAAATATTCCTCAAGGGTAGGGATGATACATTCTTATTAAGACTGTGCCTTTTCTGTATTACATATAGCTTTTATTATATTAATTTATAAATGCCAATTTCATTTTCAAGGTTACGTGCGCCAGCAGTTCCTGAGATTCAGCTCATCCCAGCAATATTTGTGGATGCAGTAGCAATAGCAATAGTTGGATTTTCAATGGCTGTATCAATGGCCAAAATCTTTGCCCTTAAACATGGTTACACCATTGATGGGAATCAGGTAAAAGCAGCAGGGTTACTTTGTTGAAAATTCTCAGTAGAACTTTTGTTATGTGGAGTGGGATATTGGCAAAAATGAGGGCTTTTCAGTACTGGAATCAGGCCAGATTTTTGACAGCCTACACATTTAAAGGCCAGGAATTAGTTTAAGTTCTTCTTCAGGCTGTGTTTAAATAACCAGTTTCACTTTCAGCTTTATTTTGGGAAACCTGCTTCTGCTATACTTGGTCATACACATGAGTATTAATTGTTGGGACAGATATTGGCCATACTGTCCTGGTAAACAGCTATGTTCTCTCTGCTTTCTGCAATAGAGCAAAGCATAGAGTTCCATGTGCTAAATACAGAACCTTTTGTGTCAAGGAATTCTTGGCTAGAGTTTAAAAATTCCAGTTATGTTTTATAGTTTATTTTTATTCCCACCCATTACAAATAGACAACTTGTCATTTTCTGGGGCAGCAATTGGCCATGTCTGTACTTAGCATTCTGAGCATGATTTGAGTGATAAGGGCTGTGTTTAGGGATTCCCTAAAATGAAAATGGTGTGTCTTCCTCTCCTACCCTGGCTTTCCTGTGCAATTTAGAACCAATACTTCAGTTGGATTATTGGGTGATACTGTGGTGTCAAGGGAGACAGAGTTCCTGTGCTGTAACACATCTCTTAGAGCACACATCTGACACAGCACAGATTCCCCCTTATCAAAATGACTGCTTTCTGAGGAAAAATGAAATTTACCTACAGAGTTTTACATCTGGTCAGGGGACTCTCATACTTCATGTCATTGTGCTCTGTTACCCAAAGAGAGGAGAGGACAAATCTGTAGCTGCACGAATGTAATTGATTTATTCACATTAATGTAATCATCACCGATCTGAGTCAAACATCTAAATCTTTTCCTTAGGAGATGCCAGATGCTACTTTATATGGGTGCTAAACTGTAGAACTCCTTGTCACAGTAGCAGTGCGTGCCAAGTGTTTAAATGAATTAAAAAAGGATTGTACAAACACAAAGAGAAAAACTCATTGAGAACTACTGGAAAAGTATTACAAATCACTCAATTACAAATAGCAAGATGCAGAGTAATCTGAGGACACTTCATTACAAGCAAATAATTTCTTAGGCAATAGAAATGCAGTACTGAGGTAGATGGAACTCTGATCTCTCTCATGGGAGCAGTTCCCATGTGGGATCTTCCTGATGAAGCAGTGGCCACTCACTGTTTTTTTCATGTACAGCAATGGATTACCTCTCATGGAGACACAGGCAAGGCTGATCATGGTTTTAAACACGTACTTTAGGGTGGAAGCAAAGAATGGTGTTTGCATGAGAAAACATTTTTCATGTATATTTAGGGTTAAAATTCCAATTATCCCCAAGATGTAGAAATCCGTAAAACAAGCAGTGCTGTCATTCATTTTAGTTTTCAGTTTTATTTATTCTTGTAACATTTAGGGATGGGAGATGTCTCCAGCATTTCATTGGAGACTTTATTTAACAGGTGATTTAACATGCATCAGCTTGTTGCATGCATGAGAACTACAAGTATGAGCTAAATTAGGTTGCTTATTCTCTACAATGAAGTTGCTAGAAAGCACTGTAAATAAGTTGTGGTTGTTAATGTCTGTGGATAGCTCCAGCTTGATACGCCTGCTATAACTGCCTTTGTCTCTTTTTGCTCTGTTGTTTCACGCAGGAACTTATTGCCTTGGGAATATGCAACTCTGTGGGGTCATTTTTCCAAACCTTTTCAATCACTTGCTCGATGTCTCGGAGCCTTGTCCAGGAAAGCACTGGTGGAAGAACTCAGGTGTGTAGAATACCCAAATCCTGAGCCAAAGTTTACTCTTTGGAGTTCCAAAACTGAAGTCTGAAGCTTATCTAGATGGCTATATTTCTCTGCCTGGGCCAGAAAAAATAACTGGAGTTTCCCATATTTCAAATCCAGACTGGACCAGGATAGAAAGTGGCATTACAGGCAGAATGGGTGAACTGAATGGAAGGAATCAAAAGTCACTCGAAAAACCAGTCTTGTTGAAAGCTCAAGGGGTTAGCTATTCACTATAGCCTTGGGGACACTTCTAAATAATCTATGGCTTTTTTGTTCAGATTGCAGGTACACTCTCTGCAGTTATGGTTCTGTTGGTAATTGTGGCTATTGGATACCTTTTTGAACCACTTCCACAGGTAACAGAGTTTTGCATGTGAGGCATTGCACTGTCAGTGAACAGAGGCCCATAAGTATTGCTAAAACTTGAGATTGTGGGAGGCTTAGTAAGCAACAGTTTGGCTTTGATCCAGAAGCCTTTGAATTTTGTATGCATTTTTGCTGTAAATTAGCCTAGAACGAAAGAATATTTTGAATGATCCAGCATGCTTTTGTTGTTTTTTTCAGTATATCAAGATGTCCTAGACTCTCTCTTTAGAACATAGGAATACCTTCAAGCACTTCCCCTTTAGAACTGTTTAGGTTGGAAAAGACCTTTAAGATCATTGAGTCCAGCTGTTAACTCAGCACTGCCAAGCCCACCACTGAATCATGTCTCTAAGTGCCACATCTACTGGCTTTAAATAGCTTCAGGGATGGTGACTCAGCCACTTCCTGGGTAGCCTGTTCCAATTCTTGACAAACAGTTCCATGAAGAAACTTTTCCTCTTATCCAATCTAAACCTCTCCTGGCACGACTTGAGGTGATTTCCTCTCATTCTGTCAATTTTTTCCTGGGAGAAGAGTCCAATCCCCACCTGGCCTCACCCTCCTTCCAAGCAGTTATAGCGAGCCTCCTTTTCTCCAGGCTGATCACCCCCAGCTCCATCAGCTGCTGCAGAGCCTTCCCCAGCTCCTGTGCCCTT
Source organism: Petroica traversi (assembly GCA_025920805.1). NCBI lineage: Eukaryota > Metazoa > Chordata > Aves > Passeriformes > Petroicidae > Petroica > Petroica traversi. The sequence continues at coordinate 3,879,553 of JAHLSL010000061.1, forward strand.
CTCTGAAATCACTCCAGCCCCTCAATGTCCTTGTCATGAGGGGCCCAAAACCAAACTCAGGATTTGTGTGTGGCCTCACCAGTGCCAAGTACAGAGGGACAATCACTGCCCTGTCCTGTGGGCCACATTTGATTGCAGCATAGGAATTCTGGGTTGATGTTAAAAAGTCAAAAGAAGGTCACAGCTTGGCTTGTAGAAGGCTGGGGCTGGATAAGGCTCAGCATAATGAGTTGGGTTTGCTGCAATTTATAAGTTTTTGTATAAAAATATATTTAAGTGAATATTTCTGACTTAAAAAAAAAATCTTTCTGGTGATGCGCAAAGGATGATACACAATTCCTGTTTCTTATTATAGGAGTTGGACCTTGGGTTACAACTATATCACTGTTGCAGGAATTGTTTCAGTATGTTGTAGAGAAATATGAATTTGAGATTATAGTCTAATGCTTCAGGCACTGTAAGTGTAGCAGCATGAAGTGTAGGAACACGTGGTTCCTCTTGTTAGAAAAGAGTAAATCAAACTGTATCAAATGTAATTTGCCATTTCTACAGCTGCAGTACAAGCATATGTCCTCTGAACTACCTGAAAAGTTGTGGGTTTTTAAACAGAACATCTGTTCATGTGTGGACTTTTATTAGTTATAAAGCACAGAAGTAGTTATTTGTGATAGTTAGAAGTTCTTACTTGGCATTGGATTTATTTTGCTTCTGAAAATTGCATTTGTATAATGTTCTTAGACAGTGCTAGCTGCAATTGTCATGGTGAACCTGAAGGGAATGTTTAAACAGTTTGGAGATATCATGCACTTCTGGAGAACCAGTAAGATCGAGCTGGTGAGTAATGCACAGCTCAGTGCATTTATTTTACTGTATTAAATTTGCTGCTATCCCCAAAATGGGATAGAAACTTATCAAGGAGTTACAAATTAGTGTTGTTTGCAGATGAACAGTAGTAAGGAGCAGTAAGTACCCTGGGAGAGTGATCTGTTTGAGACAAGAATATTTTTGTTGTTGTTCAGCAGTCTTGTAACTCAGGTCAGAAGCAGTGTGGTTGCAGTAAAAGCAAAGCCCTGGCAGTGTTGCTATAGGAACTGCACCGAAGGATGTGGGAATGTCTGAGAAGAATTTGAAAACAAAGTAACAAAGAAAACCACTTGAAGGTATTTGCTATCTTTTAAGACAAGCTAAAACCTGGCTGGAGTGGGCCAGAACTAAGAGTGTTTTGGAGGAAGCATTTTGGTGGTCTTTCTCTCCTGGATGAACTGGCTGATGGAACTGAGTTAGAGCTACTTGGAGGTCTTGAATATTTTTTTTTTTTACTTTATTCTAAGGTATTTGGAGTCTGATGATGGTAGAACAGGACTTAAGGCATTAATTAATATGTGACAGTTTGTCAGATGTTAGAGTGCCTTGAGCTTTTCTGCCCTTCTGGAAGGTTAAGGCAATTCCTGTCTGCCATTCTGATGGATTACATTAGAGCCCATTTCTGATCAGAAATGATACATAGGTTTTGAGGTTGGGTTATGCTGTTGTTTTTGTTATTAACAGGAAAGGATGCATTATAATTCAGACCTTTTCTTTGTTTTAGGCCATCTGGGTGGTAGCTTTTGTGGCGTCTCTTTTCCTGGGACTAGACTATGGTTTGCTTACTGCAGTAGCATTTGCAATGATAACCGTTATTTACAGAACACAAAGGTCAGATTTCTTCTTTATCAAAATTAGTGTTTGCTGATTTTCTATGTGGTTTTGTTTGTTTAAGGGGTGCAAATAAACAGAAGTCCAGTCCACCCTCTTCAACTGCATGCTGTATAGAGTTTCCTTCCTAATATAGGTCATGCCCTTTGGCTCTGATCCAGGGTTCACATTTTCTTTTTCTGAGAACAAAATTTTTGGAGGGCATGAACTTGCACTCTCAGTAATAAACAGAAGATTTTTCATTTCTGACAGTGGTTAATCTTTTTGTTTATTTAATTTAATGCTTATAGTTTAGAACTTTAAATCTTCTTGCTGCCAGTTTCACTACATGATTATGTTGTGTGCACTAATTGTCATGGACAAGCTGAAGTTGTATCTGGTTATCACAAGATGAATGTTTAGGAATTCTAAAAGAAACTTCTAATTTGTAAAATACTGTGGCTGTTCTAGTTTTCAAGTCACTTCTCCCCATTCAAAGTGACAAAGCTCTTACTGTGAAGCTTTCCAGGTCTACAGAGAAGTGGTTTCTTGCATGTGTGGATAGGATTGCCATGCGAGGCTTCTGGGCTCAAGGTCTGGGACAGTGGAAATTGTGTAATAGTCTTGGTTCCATCTGCATTGGAGTGAAAGCAAATTGTGAATTCCCACTCTGCATAAATAAGAGTATTTTTCTGCCATCTCTATACAGTTTTATTCTTGCAAATGGAACAGTAATGTACTTTGCTGTCACAGTTCTTGTGAGTTGGGAAGATTCATCTGCTTAGGTATTGTCCTGGGAGCAGAGAAGCTCTTTGAAATTGCAGCATGTTTTCTGCCACTATGAGTTTCCATATTTGCTAGGCAGTCAATGGAGTTGCACCAGGTGGTGCTGCAGAGATTTGCCCTGTACTTTTGCATGCTTTGACTCATGCTTTTTGGAAAATGACAGCATTTCAGTGCTAAGCTTATAAATAGTTTCTGCACTGACAGAAGCAAACTTCCTTTTTAACGTGTTCTGCCATAAACTGGTCACTGCATTTAATCATGTTTAGATAATCCTGTACCAGACAGGCCCTGCAGAATGATCATTTAAAGTAAGTTTCACTCTGTGTTAAACACTCACTTTTCCATTTTATAAGTGATAATACAGAAATATTTGTTTCCTTTCTCTGTAGCCCTCAATACAGAATCCTCGGTCAGATTCCTAACACTGACATCTACTGTGATGTGCAAGACTACAAAGAGGTAGGAAGATGTTCTTCTGCATTGAGGAGTTTCATTCAGTGGAGCAAAGACAGCTGTGGCAATTTGCTGCTTGGCCCTACCACACTGCACATACAGTCTGCTGAGCATTCACCTGTGCTGAAAGGAAAGAAATAAATTTGGGTTTAGCAGTAAAAAGCTGCTTTGTTCAAAATGCAAGCTCTTTGTACTGCACATACATTTCACCAGGAGGTGACTGAAAGTACTTTTACACTAGTTCCATTGTCCTGGGTTGTACAAAATGGTGAAGTGTTCAGAAATACCACTGCTAATCCTGCTGTGTACCACAAGTGCATATCAGGCCACCTTTACTTGTGTGGCAGTAGTGCATGGAATCCATGGAACCGAGGATCCAAACTTCTGTGTTCTTCAGAATTGCACAAACTGTTCAAAACAGCATCCTACCCATCCCCTGCTCATTAAATATACATGATTAATGGCACAGTTGCTCACCATGCACTTTGCTTCTCATAAATGCCATTTTGATCAACCAAAAGTTGATGAAAGCATTACATATTGTCAGTGTGGTGGTTTATTCCCAAACAGCAACTGCAATTTGGGCTCTCTGTCCCATTCTCAGAGATGCTGCTATGAAAGCTGCATCCTCCTTTACTGAGGAAGCACTCTGCAAACACCTGTGGAAAAAGATGATGCAGTTCTGCTTTAAATACAACACAAAGCAGGAGTATGGGTGCACACATTTATATCTGTATGCAAAGGAGAGGAGACTCCACTTCTGTTACACTGAATGCAGTCAGCATTTCCTCCTGGGTAAAGATGGGGTTGGCAGCATATGGCAGGCTGGGTCTCTGCTGCTGGCCAGGTCATTTGCATGCAAAATGTCACACTTCAGCCTGTTTAGAGATGTCTGCATTTAAAGTAGGGGAGAGAAGTGAATATCAAGATCTGTCTGAAGGTCTGGATAAAACCAAAGATTTAAAAGGTTGGGTTTTTTGGTACCTGGGGAGTCAAGAAAGAAAAGGAGAGAAAAAGGGAAGTTTTTATGCTTGTAGAAAGGGAGGCTAAAAGGAAGCAATTCTAGGAGTGCATGATTTCCTAATGGTAATACCAGCTGCAAATAGCAACATCAGAGAACTGCAAATATTTAATTATATTTTTATGGCTGTACATTTTGGTGTAATATAGAAGGAGAAATGTTGCCAGGCACTGATAGTGTGCAGTATTACACTGCAGAGGGGGAGGTTCTGATCTCCTGACTGCCTTTGCTCACGGCAGTGCCAACCTCCTTTTTTGGCACGTGCTGAGAGCCATCCAGGGTTGGCTGTTGCACTGGCTGCATGTTCATGTGTCTTATGATCACACAGGGGCTTTTATTCTCTTTAACTGTGCACATCTAATTTTTTCCTTAGGTTAAAGAATGTCCTGGAATCAAAATATTTCAAGCTAATACATCACTTTATTTTGCAAATAGTGAGTCATATACAAGTGCACTGAAGAAAAAGGTGAGTAAATTCTTTAATGTCTGTGTCCTGAAAATTCAAACTGGCTTCTGAAACGTCTTTCAGCTCCTTTAGTGTAGCCCCCAGCACAGTGTTCCTCAGCCTGCAGCCCCTAGTGATCTGTAAAATGTGAGAAAGTGACCCTCCAGCCAGTTACAGATTATTTTAAGAAGCAGCAACATGGTGGGAGGGAATAATCCAAGTGTAGCTTCTTACTGCTCATGAACAGGAAGTGGTGGGTGCAGAGCACAAACCAGTCAAACTTTTTTCTTCCAGCAGGAAACTAGTCACTGAGCTGACAACAAAACAGGAATCGAAGTTTCCTTGTTATGTAACTAACTTTACTTGGTGTAAGACTGTGGAATACTGTGGGCATTTAGTGCCTCTCATGGGCAACAGATGGCCTGCACACAGGGTCACCTCACTGCCTGCATCACCCGAGGTTTCACGGGGTGGCAGTGGCAACAGCCTGACCCAGTGACAATTTCACCTGTACTAACTTGTGAAAAATTTTTCTGTAGCTCCCATGACGAGTCTTATACAAAACAGGTGGGTGGTACTTGCCCTCACAAAGCAAGAGATATTAGTGATTATTGCCCAAATGCACTTCTCTCCCCTTTGCTCTCTGCATTCCAATCAGCATTTGGTTGAAACACTACGCTCTCTGATTTCAAGAAAAGAATGAGATGCATCTGTCCCTCATCTTGTTAACACAGTGCTTGCCAAGATGATTCCTTCTTTACACTGTTCTCACCCCCACCAAGGGAACCTGAAAAATGCAGGCTTCTTGTTTAAATTTATGGCAGTGATTAATTCAGTGTAAATTGATACTCCACTGCCATCCTAACAAGCTGAATCTCCTCTGATTGTGCTTTCTTCTCCTGACAGACTGGAGTGGACCCTGGTGCCTTATTAGCAGCCAGGAGAAAAGCTCAGAAGCGCCATGCCAGGGAGATAAAGGCAGCAAATGAGCACAGAAAGAAAGCTGTGCTGAAGCTGGTCAGCTCTTCGGTAAATATTTACCTCTGCTTTATCAGCTTACAGGCTGCTCTCAGGTGTTACCTCTCTTGTGTTTTAAACAAGGTGCAAAGAGCTGCTTAGGGAGCAAGTGCTGTGTGCTGGGGACAGGTAAGGAACAGTGTGAGGATCTGAGGCTCACTGCTGGATTGGATAATTGTGTTGGACCTGGATTGCATTCAGGTAGCACAGAGAGGCACTGAAACTCTCCAGACTGTCATGCTATCTCAGCAGTAGTGTTGGCAGAAATCAAAGGCACCTTGCCTCTGCCCCTCCCCACTTGGAATAATCATGTGGAAATAAGATGTAATAAAATTAATTCAGATTATTAGCCCCTGTAATAAGAAGGTGCCATCCTCTCCTGGCATGGCCAAGTGGGGCAGATACACTGAGAAGGGTTATTTGGGACATGCCTGTGCTTTTATGCATGTTTAAACTCACCCCCATGCTGGGAGCTGGTGTGTCATTTTACCATGGGAAACCTCAAAAAGGCCTAACTTGAGAGCCCAGTTACTCATTTTGAATATACAGGCCTTGATGGAATCAGCCAGGGATAAAACAAGGAAATGGAATAAAAATGAACAGGTGTCAGTGTTTGAAGGAAATGGTAATTCAGTCCTGAGATATCAGCTTTAAGCTGCTTATGTGTGACTGTAAAAGGGCTGGGCATAAGAGAACAAACCTTGATATGCACAAGATGTGGAAGTGTAGGTGCATGTCAAGCCAGTTTCTGTAGTGACCAGGAGATTAAAGAACACATGAGTGAGGGGAGGAAAGGGATTTACATTGGAAAAGCATTGGCTGCCTTTAAGCTTTATTTGTCTTCTCTCCCCAGACTAATGACATAGAAGCAAGTGTAAAACATGAGATAGCAAGTGATGACTTACCTGTGAATGGAAAATTTGCAGATTCTAGTGTACAAGACACATCTCCTGATGAGCATGAACATTTTGTGGAGCCAAAAGCGAATATTCACTCTTTAATTCTGGATTTCACCCCAGTGAACTTTGTGGATTCAGTTGGAGCAAAAACATTAAAATCAGTAAGTAGGGTTTTTTCCCCCAGAAAACTTTTCAGACACCTAATAAGGAACCCGTCAGCATGAGACATTGAACTGCCTGCTCAAATACAATCCAGTATCTCACCTAATAATGGTTTAACTCTGTAACTTTTAGCTGAATACTGGAGAATGTGCAGCTTTCACAGTATTTGGCTTCCAGAACTGTGATGTATGATGATATATTACCTGCATTTAACTTCAGCTTAACTCTCTTGTAGATTATAAAAGAATACAAAGAAGTTGGTGTCTGTGTCTACATTGCCAGCTGTAGTGGTGAGTTAAGATTTTTTTTTTTGGTGGGCCTTATGGGAGAGATTGTGTTTTATCTCTTTGCTCCCAAATTTCCTGCTGCCAGTAGTGCCTCAGTAGTATCAGTACTCCTCATAAAATTGGATTTGAGGAAAAAGCAAGGTCATATGCATTAGAGCCTTAACTTTAGTGAGAGTAGAGCATTGATGTAATGAGCTCTCTGAGGACTGGAACCTGCTCCCATTTCTTGCAGTTGGCAAGTTGTGAATGCCACTCTGAACTTTGTATCTGGAAATCATAGTGGTAATGCAATAAAGAGAAAAGCCTGAAATGTTCCAATATCTGATATTTAGAATTGTAGCATCTTCTGCCAAGAATAGGTCTCTGTCTATGTCTGCATAAGAGAATTTCCTGTTTGGAGTAGAAGTAGATCCACCTGGCTGTTTCAAATTTTTTAGTAACAAGAAGTAAGGGAACAAGTTCTCACCTTCTTCCTGGGATGCCATTGTCTTCATCTTTCTACTTAAGTGTATGTGCTGATGCTATGTTTGGGTTTTGTTTTGTAGGCCCTGTTATGAGTGAGCTGACGAGACTGAATTTTTTTGATAAAACTGTAACAAGAGAGTTGCTGTTTTACAGTATTCATGATGCTGTCCTTGCTTGCCAAATGAAAGATGAGTCTGCTGCACAGGCTCACTCTGACCTTTGAAGAGTGGTATCGAGCAGAACGGGAGCCAGATTTATGCTGATGGAGACCTTGTGAATATTTAATTTGCACAGTTTGAAGAGAGCCTGGGGCTGTTTGTATCTACGGGTATGGGATGGTGCTTATTATTTCTAGCAAGAGTGGATAAGGAAATGGAAGCCTTCATGCTCTTGAATTTCTTCTTTTAATCAGGGTATAGCCTTCCAATAATATACAAGCACAAAATTATGCAAGAAAAGAAAATTCAGTGTATTCTGCTGCAATCAGAATCTGGTGGACAAGGTGACATTCCTGTTCCTTTTGAGAAATAGGCACTTTAACTCACTATGAGTGGGATCTTGCAGAAAGTAACTGCAAGTGCAAGTGCAATACACTGTACCAGTGTCTTTAAAGAACTTCCTTAGGTGACTTTTAAAGCCTGATGCCAACATTTGCATACAACAGATTCGTACAATTTATAATACTCTGCCAGCTGGATTAATGAAGTCACACTGGTGGCATTTAGCTGCTGCTGTTTTTAAACCTGGGTGGTACCATTTTTTTTTTTTTTAAAATACCTAACCTGTCTCAGCTACACCAAATTCTTCATTTTTGCTCTAAGTGAACTTCAAGTCAGAAAGTCATTGTTTAGTTATTACATTATCAGTATGGTACTTGCACTGCCAAAACTCAGTTAGGCTTTCTAGGAAAGAACACAGCTGATTTTAAGCTAAATTTAATTTAGCTACTAAGTTTGAAAACAAAACTGGTTTAAGGCAGGAATGAAGCCTATTTAAATTAAGAACTGATGGCCTATATGCAGTGTCTTAAGCTGGAATGAAAATTTAAGCAAGGTCTAAAGTCTCAGTGGTCCAACAAAAAAAAGAAGGTACTTTTCTGTTGCCATCTTCCTCCCAGCAGTGCTGCTTCTGCCTCAGTTTTTATGTGCTTTGAAAAAGAGAGTTAAACAGAACTCAAAAAAGGTACATGTTTGGGTATTTTAAAAGAAACAGTAGCATGGGGTTTCTTTTTCTATTAGCCTGACCACTGTGGTGCTGCCTCACTTCAGGTGTGAGATGAAAACCATGGAAATGGAAATCATGCAAAAGAAATCTTCAATGCCTGTTTCCCTCACAGTAGTCACTGTGAAGCTCAGCAGAGGCAGAACCTAAAAGTGTTTCTCTGTAGGTTATTTTGACAGCACAGGGCAAGTGGGGCACCAGTGATGTTTCATTCAGCACTCTCAAATCACAGGTCCTGTGCATAAGGAATTCACACACCTTCCTCACCTCTGATCACAGAATGTAATACTCTTATTTCAGGCTCTGTTGCAGTTAGGGCTTGCTTCAGGTAAATTGTTTCCCAGGAAGCAGGGAAGTCAGGGATGGTACTTTATTTCCTCAGACTCCCCTGCCCATAGGGATGAGAAGCTTTCTGCATCAGAAATTGCTGCCTAGCTGGAGTTCAAAGGATGAAGTGCATGCATGTCAAGATATTGTGTGTGCTTATTTAAACAACTTTTGGTACATTTTATAATGTTAACTAGTTCAACAAGCCTTTGTATCTACATACAGTATATTTTTCTACTTTCAGCTTGTCGCAGCTTCAGTTTTTAACTCTGTAGTCTCTTCAGTTCACATGGAAATCCTGTCAACTTCCAAAATAAAGTGATGTCACTTGTCAAAACTTTGTCTTGAGATTCAATATGAGGGCCAAACTGTGGGCCCCAGATACAAGTGTCTGATGCCAAGGGATGGGTGAGGTCTTCCCTGCTGGTTCCTGCTCCTCCCTCCTGCCACCCCCATGAAGCCCTCTCCGTGCCAGACCTCACAGGGTTACAACTAAAGCTGCATCTCCCATCCTGGCAGAAACAGCTGCACTTCCTGGGGAGCTGCTGGAACGCTGGACTGAGAACCTTTGCCTAAGACCATGCAGAACAAGAGCTCCTGCAACCCCCCAGCAGTGCTGGTAACTCATCCTGTAGAACGAAATTTTCAGCAGCTCTGGTGCATCTCTTCCTGTGCTTTGCTTGAAGCGCTGCTTCCTCCTGGCAGCCTGAGCCAGCCCCAGAAAAGGGAACCCACTTCCTCTTCCCTGCACTGATTAACAGGTCACTGTCTAAAAGTTAAACTCCACCTCAGGCCTGTCAGTGCACCATTTTTTTTTTTCTTTTTTGTGAGCTTTAGGGGAGAGATGGTGTTTTATCTCTTTTATCTCCATGTCCTTTAACCTTGGAGCAGGGCTCCAGATGGTCTGCAGGGACAGGGGAGCACCTCCTCCTTGCTGCTGAAGCTCCACCACAGCAGATGGCACTGGATGGCCTAAATCTGGGTCAGTACCTTGTAATAATCAGGGTTATGTTCCTTTCCCCTCCTTTTTTTGCAAGAGCACTGATGATAATTCAGAATACCTGGTAAGATCCAAACTCTTTCTCCAGGCTTCACTTAGACCCTTCTCCAGGAAAAACCTGGTTTCAAGTGCTGCACCTGGTGAACAGAGGTGCTGTCAGTGCTGCATTCTGAAAATAAACCCACCAATAAACTTGCATCCCTAAAATGTTCTTCACACAAGGACTGAAATTGCCCAAGTTTCCATATCAAGATACTGATACCAGCCAGAATCCTAACCATGTTCATGGCTGCATATTCTGTCCCTATGGCACACACTCTTAAAAAAATAGAAATGGCTTCATAATTTAGGCTTGATAAATTGATGGGTCTCATTTTGATAAAACTGACAATAAAACTTCTCTCACTTCCAAGACAAAGCAGTTCCCAAAAGCAATTTCTTCCCTCAGGTACTTCTTCAAGATCTTCCAGCACTTCCCCTGAAACCACTTTAATGCAACACTTGAAAGAAAAGGAAAATGGAAAGCTGTTGTTTTCTGTTGAGCACACCCAGCTCTGCAGAAACATGCCAGATAAATGAGGATTAACTGTTCAGTGCTGCCTGCGGCCAACAACTCCCAGCCACTGCCCCGTGATGGAGCACCAGGCCTCTGTCAGGGTCATCCTGTGGGCAGCGGCATCTCAGACGAGTCATACAATGTATCAAAGTTCTCACTACCAGGCTGATGTCAAACTCTTCAGAGCAGCATCAGGGAAAAGGAATTTTCCATTCCTTAGCACTAAGAAATTACACCTTCCTCCTCCTTGACCCATTTACTGTTTTGTAAGGCACAACAAAGAATCTCAGCAAAAGGAATAAAAAAATCACTGAAGAGAAAAAAAACCAAGTAGTGATGGTACCAGAGCATTGACCAAGGGAGGGAAAAAATGTCCCTTTGTGTTTTCCCTAAGCTGGGCAATGACTCAGACCCCCACAGGTGCCTTCCCATGGCAGCTCCTGTTTTCTTTCCTGTGCATTTCTCAGAACACCCAGAAACATTGGAGTCACTCAGGGGACTTCCAGCATCTCTATGGCTCAGACTTCAAGTTTTGGGGTGTAGATGGTCACCAGAGATCTAAACTTGGGATGTCTGACATTGTCTGACATCTGAGTTAAAATTATCTGTGGCTTAGGCCCTGCTGCTGTAACCTCACAGAGCTCTTTTCCCTACAGCAGCAACATTCCACCTATAGTAGAACACTCACAGTGAACACATCCCTACTCCTTGGAACACTCCATTTATTTCTAGTTTCAAGAACAAAACATGAATCACTACACTTGGATTTTTGTTCCACAGAAAGTTTTGGGGAACAGGAAGAGCCCTGCCAGGTCTCAGTTGTAGGTCATGTAGCGGGGGGGTAGCACTGAATTTGGCGTAGGATTTGATGACTTTGTTCACTGCCTCCAGGAAATCCTTCTCAGTGGCGATTTTCCGGCGCGCGCGGATAGCGAACATTCCCGCCTCCGTGCAGACACTGCGGATCTCAGCCCCTGGCACAAACAGGAACAAACAACTCAGCACTGACTGCAGGGCACATGGAGCACACACTGAACTGTCTAAAGAAAGAAATCCATTCAGCTCACCTGTGCTGTTCGGACAGAGCCGAGCCAACAGCTCAAACCTGATGTCCCGCTCCACACTCATGGAACGGGCGTGGATCTTGAAGATGTGAGTTCGCCCCTGAAGGAAAGGGAGGACAGAGGTGTTCATGGCATGAAAGAGGTGATGGCTCCAGCCTGCAGCTGTCCATGTCCACAACACAGGCAAACGGAAAATACGTCTTGTATTTGCTGCCCAACTATGGTTTCCCGCGTCTGGACTGGAATGTCTAACTGCCCATGACATTAAACTAAGAAAGTAACTTTGAAAAGGGCTTTCATCATAGAAGTACCTCAAGAAATCTCTCCCAGAAGAACCAAACAAAACATAATCCATCTTCTGAACCAAACTGTGGATCTGGTTAAAGAATTATTCCTCTCTCGAGGAAGGATTACAGCTGCTTACCATGGCTTTTCAGCTGGGATGGAATCTGTGCAGTGTGGGAGAACCTTGGGCACATGTTTAATCCCCCCTACTTCTATGTAGTTTCACATAATTTAAGAGTGCTGCATTCTCATAAACTTCCAGACAATGATGCCCTAGCTGAAGTAACACTCTGCTAGCAGAACACACTTGGCAGTGGAATAAAGTGGATCTCACCTCCAGATCAGGCAGGCTGAACTCTATCTTCCTGTCCAGCCTGCCAGGCCTCATCAGCGCTGGGTCCAGAGTGTCGGGCCTGTTTGTGGCCATCAGCACTTTGATGTTGCCCCGGGGGTCAAACCCATCCAGCTGATTGATGAGCTCCAGCATCGTGCGCTGCACCTCGTTGTCACCCCCGGCCCCGTCATCGAAACGAGCCCCTGCAGAGCAGACACACCAGGGTCACTGAGGCAGCTCCAGGCCATGGACACAGAGGTGTCACCGTGGCTGCAACACAGGACACCTGGGAAAATTATTGTGAAGTGCATACAAGTATTTGTGATGAGTTAAAAAGGTGTGAGGGGGTTATTTGGATGAGACATTTCAAATCAAGAGTTTGAAATGGATCTGGATCTTCATCCTTAATATGAAAGGGCCTCTATCTCCCTGCCCAACAACTGGCCAAGCTGCTGGAATTTACCCATGTTGTTTGTTTGTAGGCCAGAAGCTGAAATGGGTTTAAGTTAACAGTACTTTTTTGCAAACAGATAACAGACTTTTTTGTAAACAAAATACAGAGATTCCTAACTCAAATTCAAATAATCTGGGTGTTCCAAATGTGTAAAAATGGCTTCCCATCTGGGCTCTATAAACCACTTCCTGACAGCTTCCTAGACATGGGGTGTGCTGGGAGTAGTTTTGCTAACTCAGTATTTACAAGCACTTTTCTTGAAATGCAGTAATCCATATACAGAATTACAAGAAAACCTGGAAGCTCTCTCAGGAGATTGGAACTGTAGCTATGACAAATATACCTCCAATGGCATCAATCTCATCAAAAAATATAAGGCAAGCTTTTTTAGTTCTGGCCATTTCAAAGAGTTCACGAACCATTCGAGCTCCCTGAAAGCAAAAAAAAAAAATCAAGATTTTGTTAGAGATTTGAGGGATGTTAAACTATCAAAATCAAAGTTTTCATGCTTCCAAACACTTCTAAGTTTCCAATGAGAAAATTCTTTTTATTTGTTCACACATATAATGAACAATTACAAAGCTTAAAGCAATTTATAAAGGAAAGAAAAATTACTGCTCCTAAACTCAGAAGTACAGATGAAGTAATTTACCTCAGGGTCAAGTGAAAATTAAGTGGCAGAGTTGGAAGCAGAATACTAATTTCAGAGTCCTCCTAAACCACAAATTGAACCCTGCACCTGCAGCTTCCAAGTACATCCATCCCTCACCCCCACTGCGGTGCCTGGTAACCATAAGAGAGATCTGCAAACCCCTCCACACTCCATCAAGTACTTGCTCTTACCTCTCCCACGTATTTCTGCACCAGCTCAGATCCAATCACTCTGATGAAGCAGGCATCAGTCCTGTTAGCCACAGCACGGGCACAGAGGGTTTTGCCTGTGCCAGGTGGCCCAAACAAAAGCACTCCTTTGGGAGGCTCAATTCCAAGGTTCACAAATCTTTCAGGCTGTAACAGAGAGAGCCAGAAGGCAAGGTTATGTGCAAAGTAAAGATTATGTGCATCTAAGTGTATATGCGAATTAAGGAAATCATTAATGAACAGCAATGTACACAAGGCTGGGCTGGATTTCACTGGAAAGTTACTTACATGAAGCAGGGGGGTTTCGACCACCTCTCTCAGCTTTTCAATCTGCTCTTTACAGCCACCAACATCACTGTAAGTGACATCTGGCTTTTCCTCTACCTGCACAACAAAGAGGTGAGTGAGCAGTTACCAGCCTGGTGCTGCAAATCTCTACGGGCTTTCAACAGCCCACAACAAAATCCAGCTAAAGGAATCCCAATTACAAAACAAAGCCACGACAAAGTAAGTAAAGGTGACACTCACTTGCATCATGGTGACAGTGGGATCGATCTTTGGAGGCAAGGGAATATGGATTTGGTACTTGTTTCTGTCCACCCTGGTGAGGAAGCATAAAGACTATTATTTTAACACTGGTTAAGTAAAGTGTTATGTAGAAACAACTCTGTAAATGAGAAGCTGAATTCTTGAACTGTTCTTTTCTCTGGCAGTAAGAGAGCCCAGCCCTGAAAGCTAATAATCAGGTAGGTTAGATACTGGAATTCTTTCTGCAGAAAATTTTAAGGTTTCCAAAACTATTAATTCCGAAGTATTTTGAAAACTGAATTTCAAAATATCCCACAGAACAAATTGGCAAAATACTGATTCTAAAGGTAACAGGTTTTACGTCCTCAGCGAACATTTCCTGGCTGCCCTGTGTAACCAGAGTGCCAAAGGAGCACTCCCTGAAAGCTGGGACTGCTGGGACCCAAACTGAAAGGTTTCTGTCCAGTGACACATGGGGTTTGTCAGTTTTTGTCAAAGTAACATTAAAACAAAAGATTCCAGCAGAGAATACAGGTGAGTTACTGCCTTCCAAGAGAAAGACAGCAGTGTTGTCATTTCAACCACTGCAAAAATTGGAAATGAGGGCTTGTTGAGCTGTCAAACTATGACATGAGACAACTCAGAGCTTCAGGCTGCAGGAAGACTCACAAGAACACAAAGATTTCGCATACCCAACTCTCATGCCTTCTTCTATGTCGGTAGGTGCCACCTGGTCACTGAGATCCACCACGAACTTGGCAAATTGCTTGACATTGATGATGTACTTGGGATCCTCAGAATCTGCATTGATGATCTTTGTGCACCTAACACACAAACAGAGTTACACCTCCAGGCAAACCGTTTGCTATCTGCATAAGCATCACAAGAGTCACATTTTCCAAATATTCCAGAATAGCTGTTATACTTGTGATTACATCATTTTATATATATATAACGCGAACTTTAAGTCCACATATAAGCTATAAATCAGATTTTTAACATTATGGAGAGATGTTAACACACTGGAAGGAGAAGAGTGCTCCCACCTTGCAACTTGCAATGGTTGCTCACTTTGGAGAGTTTGTTTATCTGCAGCCAGGTCCCAAAGGGCAGGAGGAGCCAGGCCAGTGTCGGATTCCTTGATTCCTGTGTGCAGCACAAACAAGCTGAGGAGGAAGCAGCTAACTGGGATGTCAGCCACCCTTCCCACACCAAAGCATTAGAGATAACCCTGCAGGAAGCTTTTCCAGACACAAACATATCTTTGATGGATTTCCTAAAAAACAAGTTTCCTAAGGAAAGAGCCTACGTAACCATGCCAGCTGAACGTTCAAATCCCAGCCTGGCCACCCTCTCAGGCAATTTGGCAGTGTGGGAATGATTACAGCAGGACAGAGCACTGATAGTGGATATCTACATTTCACTAAAGGAGTGAAACTCTCAAGTGCTTTCACTGAGGGAAAAGCTCCAGTGCAAGTATCAGAATCTAAGAGATTCACACATGAAAAACCCCATAAATCTTCCAAAACATGGATATAACAAGTACCATCTCCATTATGCATTTAAAAGAATCAAGATTATTTTACAAGAGAAATTATGGTCTTCCTGGCAGAACTGAGAGCCACTGCAGGATCAGCAACAGGGAAAAAAAACATACATCAGTAAAGAAAAATCAAGAAACAAATTAATTGTTATTGTTATTACTATTTCATTATCAGGTGTCAGAAAGGAGCCTTTATTTCATGCCACCGTTATATATAAAATGCAGTTTGATTTAAAATGCGTTGAAGTACAAAATTACAAAATCAGATGTACATATTAGTCCTGTACAATTGAAAAAAAAAATAAATCACCTAACAAGCAAAAATCCCATGCTACCAAAAAAAGAACTGTGTTCTTTTGAGACAAATAACAACAAAAAAAACCAATGTGGAAGTTGTTGGAAATCAAGTTCACATAACGCTTGTTTTGCTCTTCTACTGAAACAAGTCTTCTACCTTAGACAAAAACCTACCAGTGAGCTCATTGATTTTCTTAAGCAGTTGTTGAATATCATCTTCAACTTGCTTGATCTGCCTTGAGTACGTGCTCTGGCCCTGGAAAAGGAATATCATGTAGATGTCGTAAGTCAAATTATCTCATTTTTGGAAAAAATGACAAGAGCTGCTGCACATCAAGATGTTCAGACTGTCTTGGTACAACAGCCAACCATTGATGACAGCCAAAAATACAGAATTAACTTCCAGTAACAATATTTCTGTTTGCAAAAGTGAAGTGCAGCTTCACAACACACAACTGACCAACTGTGAAGATGGAAATTTTCCATATTTGTAAACTTTAAGGATTTGTGTTTCTTTTAAACCTGTTCAGCCTTATTTTTTTTAAATATTTGTCCTTAAGTTTAAAAAAGACTTAGTAAAATCATATCTAGAGAAAATTCTGAAGACTTTCTGAAAACCATCTGTACAAGTGCTTTAACTACATTACCAAACCTTCCCATCATTCACAGAGGGCAGCAGAAAGATCATGGGGCAAAACAGAATTCTTGTGATAAAATGCTTTTTTGATCTGGATCTGCCTAACACAGGCAGATTCAGACCTGGATTTGCTTTACAAGATCTGCTTTGTACACCACTGGCAATAAAAAAAGAAGCTGCAGTGGATACAGGCTCTATGTCAGAGCTTTGTAAAGGAGTCTTGGTGTCAACAAAATTCAGACTTCTGCCAAACGTACCTAAGCTGCAAGTTTCATCTCTCAAGAGTTCTTCCACAGACCAACTGTACTTCCCAGTGGAAAGGGCAGATTGCATTTTAAGCCTTACTGTCCTTGGAAAGTGCTTCCCAAAGTTATGTTCTTTTAACATGACAACTAAAAGTCAATTTGGTGGCAAGAGGGATCTTAAAATTATTATTTGTATATTATTGGCCAGAAAACTGGCCAGTGAAAAAGCCCAAGTAAAACCCTGGCTGTTAACCCCTATGGCAACCAGCAATGAGATACAAAACAAAATCAGAGAAACAAAGCCTTTATTCTTTCCAAGTTAACAAACCCAGGACTATTTTTAGTGCTGCAGGCTGGGGCCTTCTCATTGCAAGGTGAAAAGTGAGAAAAGATTTTGGCAGGAGAGAAAAGCAATAGAGAAGCAAAGTTACTCTCTACCTGCTAAGTGCTCACCCCTCCACTCCTGCACTGCATTCCCCACAGAAGTGCTTTTTGTCTGTAACACTCCCACGTGTGTGTGCTACTTACATAGGTTTTCAGCAAGGCAATATCTCCTTCATCGAGAGCTGAAACAAGACAGAACAGACTTAGCTTCAGTTTTGAAAACAAAGCCCGCAGTATTAATTCTGCTTCTAAAAGATGAAAACACATATTTTGGAGAAATTCTTTTGAGTTTCCACTTTCTACTGAACCAAAGTGGAACAAAAAAGCATCAGATCTACAAGAAAAACAAAACAGAGTCTCCAAATACTCTCTTCAGTAGCACCACTAAAAAACCTACACCACTCAGAGCTCATTGAAGGAAGCTGCTTCAATTCTGCCTCACTCAGAGGAGTTTCCCAGCCTATGACTCTTCAAAAAAGGGATGGAAGATATCACAACTTCATCTTTTTAACTTTTTGTTTCTACATGTTCAAGAAAGCATCAGTGAAAAACTGTCACCACTTTCCACCAGTGATGTCTCTCTTCCAATAATCCCAGTGTGAACAGGGAACAGCACTCAAATCTAAGCTGGTCTCAGGAACAAAACATCATTGTGAACTTCTAGTTTTAATATTGTAAAACAGAAAACATGAGAAAGGGTCCTACTAAATAAGGGTCCCAATTCCCCTCTCAAACAGGAAGGTCTACAAAGGTGGCAAATACATGGTCAAATCCCACTCCTGTGTCACACATTGTGATTAACTGCCCTTAAAAAAACTCCCTTCCATTAATATTTATGTTGGGGGTTTAATCCCTGTAAACTTCCAGCAACTTTCAGCAGATTACACAGGAAGGAGTCTCCTGGTTTAAATCTGCATCCTGCTGCCTTTTACTTGACCTGAACCTGGCATCAGGTGACTTTCCTGTGAGCCTGAGAGCTCCCACCAAAGAACAAGCAGTGCCAGCTGTTCCATGTGCTCAGCTCTGCACCGGGATGGCTCCAGTGACCCCTCTATCAATTAAGAAAATACAACTCTGCTTGTGTCACTGTCTGCCATACCACTCTCACATCACTTGCCATTTAACAGACCTTCAACAATCTCCATCCCTTCCCATCCCTGTTCCTCTCTTGTCTAACTTCACTCTTTTTAAGACAGATGGAGCCCAAACCCCACAGTACTGGTGAGCTGGGTGCAGCATGTGTTATACAGGATTCTGAGGGCTTTATGTTGATCCTTACTTCTTTCCTGACTATTTGCACTACCCCATTGATTGTTTTTTATAGTTACTAAACACTTTGTTGCTATAATTTAGAAATCTTTCTTGTATGGGAACGGTTCAAAGTCCATCACTGATTACATTTTGCACTGCTTGTGCTTCCAGGTGCATGATTAAATATTTACTAACGCGAAATAAAAAGCCACAGTAAGTTAAAACACGGAGGGGAACCGGCAACTTTCACACTATGCCCGATATCCTCGGAAAACTCCGCCGCCTTCCCTCTGCTGCTTCCCGGAATTCCCAATGGCAGCGCAGCACACGGGCAGCTCAGCGGCGCTGCCCTCGGCAAGAGAAAGGAATTGTCATGGAATCACCGAGGCTGCAAGAGACTTTCAGGATCACCAAGTCCAACCATCATCCAGCACTGCTCCTGTAACCCCTAAACCACTCAGCGCCTCTTAAACTCCTCCAGGATGATATAATAGGGCAACCTATTACAATGTCTGACAACAAAATTTTTTTCTAATATCTAATCTGAGTCTTCCCTCCTCACCTTTAGGCCATTTCCTCGATTTCTCTCACGGCGGGCACGGCAGAAGAGACCGACCCCTCCTAACCACAGTCCCCTTTCAGGGAGATGTAGTATTATTGTATCACATTTTATTGGATATTTTAGGTATAAAACGAAGTATTAAGTCGTAAGACGGATTTTTTTTCCTCTTACCATGAGGAAATTCGGCATTTTAGGAACCCTTTGCAAAAGAAACAAATTTAGAAGGCGGATCATCCCTTCCTCCCCTGAGGATCTTGGCGGCTTCCCCGGCCAGCCCCGCACGGAGCTCGCTGTGCCCGGTGTCCCTCAGGCCCGGGCAGCCCCTCACGGAGCTCGCTGTCCCGGTGTCCCTCAGGCCCGGGCAGCCCCTCACGGAGCTCGCTGTG
>JAHLSL010000061.1:3899096-3920102 GCA_025920805.1 Petroica traversi
AGGTACCGGGCTGCCAGGGAAAGCCGCCCGCCCGGCGGGGAGAGCGGCCCGTCCCCAGGAACTTTCTGTTGATTTGACTTCAATTGTCTCCGTCCCGCGTGCCGCGCCTTCCCCGGCTCCGCGCAGCCCTGAGCGAGCAACAAGTCCGGGTTCGCTGCCGGAGGGAGTGGCCTGGGAAGGGGAGCGGGAACGCGGGGACCGTCAGTCCCAATTTAATGTCGCTGCCGCGGCTGCCTCTCCGTTGTCGATCGGGCTGTGTTTAATGTCGTTTGACATGTGCGTTCCTTTACCTTGAAAGCACCTTCCAGGAGCGCGGCGGGGCTTTGGGAGGTCCCGGCTGGTGGGCACGTGTGCTGGTTCTTCACTCTGGTATTTATGGAGCCAAGGAGAAGATTTGGCGATCTGTAACCTTGCGTGATGCTGTACTTTTGTGGGTGTTGTTGGGGTTTAATTTTTTTTCAAAAAGAAAGTAAACCACAGAAGGTGAAGTTGCTTTTATGTTTTTGCTTGTAGCATCAGTACTCTGTCAAGTGGAACCTGTGGGAAGATGGTTTGAAGCATTTATTAAGAGGAGAAACATAAATGTTTCTGCCTCTTTCCAGGAGCTAGAAGATGAGAAGGAACTTTCTGAAGAATCGGGGGATGAAGAACTGCAGCTTGAGGAATATCCCATGTTGAAAACCCTTGACCCAAAGGACTGGAAGGTATTCAGTCAATATGGATTACTGTTAACTATTTTTGCTTGTCACCTTTATTTGCCACTCCCAGGTGCTAAAATTCCCCTTCCTCTTCCCCTCCTGCTCCCTTCTGAGTTGATTGGTGTCC
Organism: Petroica traversi; assembly: GCA_025920805.1. Taxonomy (NCBI): domain Eukaryota; kingdom Metazoa; phylum Chordata; class Aves; order Passeriformes; family Petroicidae; genus Petroica; species Petroica traversi. The sequence continues at coordinate 3,899,922 of JAHLSL010000061.1, forward strand.
CTTACCATTATATGTGTGTGAAGGCACACGTTATATTGTGTGAAGACAAACACATCAGGATAAGATCTTAGTTTTGAGATGCAGCTTTTTATTTTTCTGCCTGAAAGTATTAAGTGTCTCCACTGCCTGTCACCATATCCTTGATTCTGCAGTTACATTGGCACTCTTAATATTCATAACAGCAATTCAATTTTCCAATAACTGAATTTTCTAGTGCTTCAATCCAATTGAGATTAAGCAGCTTGAATTTCTATAACAATGTGCCTAATTTATTGATATTCAGTTATTCAGTAATTATTCAATAATTTATGATAGTTGTTCCTATAGTTTTTTTCCAATGTTTATTGAGAGAGGGAAGAATTCTTCCTCTTGCCTTTAAGACGTGGGGAAGAGAACAGATTTTCTGCACGTGTTGTGGTGTTTTAGGGTGTATTTATCAGTGTTTATTAAGGTTTGTGGTTCTTTTCACTCAGAATCAAGACCATTATGCAGTTCTTGGACTGGGAAATATACGATACAGGGCTACTCAGAAACAAATCAAAGCAGCTCGTAAGTACCTTTCCCTCATGAGCATAAGTTTTTTTCCAGATGTACACAACTGGTTTCCAGTGAAAATACCTGCATGCTGTGAACAAGCTTTTTTACTGTTTCTCAGGCCTAAAAGTTTGAATTGTGTTGCCTACCAGCCTCTCAGATTCATTTCATAGCTCTGAAATCCAGAGGCCTAAATCTAGGAAATTCAAAAAATTCACATCTCTGCTTCCTGGCCTGTGTTTTTTGTCAACAGCCTTGAGACTGGAACTATATACATTTCTGTATTTTTCAGTCTGCGGTCAGGCTCAGTGAAGAGCAGAGGAATAGAGCTGTCCCTGCCCCTCGTGTTCCCAGAGGTTCCCTTGCAGCCCCCCAAGGGTGCTGAGCTGCCACGTTCCTGCTGAATAACAAAAAGGCTGCTGTTAACAGGCATTAGACTGAGTATGGCGTAGCAATGGAGCATACTGGGATTCAGAACTCTGTTTCTGGAAAGCAGTTTGCAAGAAGGATGCAAATATTTAGTGGAGGAAGATTTTTAAAGACTCTGAAGATTGTTCAGTGGCCTCTCTGGGATGAGCTGATGGCTTTGTGAATGGGTCCTGTGCAAGCTGCCTGTATAACTCTGCTGGTGCTAGAAGAATCGCTGTCCTCAGATAATTCAAATGAAAATGGGTGGAAATCGGTGAATTTCCAACTTAGACAGGAAATCACTTGCCTCAGGCAGGTGCTCCACACCACAGAACAGCACCTGTTCTGGTGGTGGTCAGTGTCTCACTGATCTGAGCAGGAGCCAGAACCTCTCTCTTTAGGACCCTGACAGCACTCACTTGTTCCATGGTGCTGTAGAGATGGGAGACTTCCCCACCAGTGGATGCTGGGCTTTCCTGTTTCTAGGAGGGATTCTGATTTGTTTCTCAGGAGTCAGGTTGCTGTAACTGCCTGCCTGGCATCTTCTCTCTGGTATTTTAGAGAGAACCAGGAAGGTACAGTGTGCATTGTATGGCCATATGGTAAGATCTTTTGGCAAAGAAGTTACTCTAAAATCTGGTTTTACCTTTTAAACACCAAGACAACCTTGGTAGCACCTTCAGCATGTGCCAGTTGAGCCTTAGGATTCAAGGCCTGAGTAGAGGGAGAATTTGACCCAAATCCTGAGTGTCTGCTCAGCATTAGCCATGGGGAAGTGCAGCAGCATTCACAGGCTGTAGTTTTCATGGTAGATTTCACTTTGGATCATGGTGAGAACTTCAGTAAAGGGATAGAACACAGTTTTTATTTTATTTGAACTATTTTGTTTTTCATTAGAAATAACAACTAAAATTGCATTAATTATTTTTTTTTTCAGTTATGAAGCTAACTGCACACTTAAAGATGCTGAAGTACTTTGCTAGGCATAATAGAATAAGTCTCAGAGATTTCTTTAGATATTGAAGTGGAATAGAGAACAGAATTTCTGAGTTGTGGTTATTTTATGTCCCAGCAATGATGAAATAATGCTAATTCTAAGTATAGTGTTAAATTAAAGAAAATTCATTAACTTCTGTTTTCTGCCAGATCTGACTGTTTGGTTTGTATTTTTATTTAAGTTTCAAATTAGAGAAATGCCAGTTGGAATTTTTGTATTACTTTGTTGCTTGAAACTCTTTCTGATGAACCATTTCTAACTGTAATGCACTTATTTGTTAGATAAATCCATGGTTTTGAGACATCATCCAGACAAGCGAAAAGCTGCAGGGGAACAGATAGGAGAAGGTGATAATGATTATTTTACTTGCATAACTAAAGGTAAGAAATTGATCTCTTTTGTTAGATACTCTCTCAGTCTGCTTGAACATGAGAAACTTATTTGTTGTGCTTTATTAGGATTTTAAGGAATTGCCAATGACTAAACAGCTGGAGAAGTTACTTCTCCATTTTAGAAAACGGCATTAATAGATCACATTGGGTGTAACTTCCCAGTGGGTGGAAGCAGGATGGGAGTGCAGCTGACAGGTTTAGCTGCTGTGCCAGCTGGTGACAAAATGTGACACTTGTAGCAGTGCACACTCTGATGAACCTCTGGAGGTGGCCCCATACCCAGGATAATCTAGTGAGCCATGGAGCTATTCCCCAGAGGCACCAATAGCAGCTGGAAAATGAGAATTCTAATGTGCTTGCTCTGACAACAGAACATGTGTTCATTTGATCCAGGTCATCAGTTTGTTCAGCTGCTCATTTTTGCCCACGGATGAGCAAGTGAACTCAATTAAATAACATTTCCCTCTTGCATGTAGTGGTGGACCTGGCAGCATAAGATTAATGGCTGGACTCTGATTTTAGAGTTCTTTTCCAGCTTTAATGATTCTATGACCCAGAACACCTCTGCTGGCCAATTCCAAACCCATAGGGGCTATTCTAGGTGTATGACTTATTTCTCCAGAAATGCTTTAGAGGTTGGCTTTTTTGTTTATTTTAAACAATTTTTTTTTCACTCAGTAAGGTTGAAGCAGGAGGAAATCTTGGAGTTTGTGTTTCTAAACTTCCTTCTCTGAATGTCTTCTTAACATACTAATCAGCGTGAGATACGTTAGACAAACTAATGTTTTCAACCTTGGAGGTGTCAGAAGGAGCAAGGTTGCCAGAGGAAATAGTTTTTTCTGTTGCAGTTCTGTCAGATATCTATGATGAGAACAACCTGCACGTGAATTCAGGAGTATGCTCTGTGTTCTACATGCGTGGAGCAAAATATCATAGAATCTTCCCTCTTAACTGCTTATAATCCAAATTTGGGAGTAAACAGAAAGGAAAGCACAAGGTAGAAAAGAAAAGGAATAATGCTTCCAGGCAGCATTTTGGAGGAAGGAAGTACTAAAATGCAATTGTAAGAAAGGAGGACCTGGAGTAGGAGCAAATGGTATTGAAACAGGGAGAAGAAACTTGGAAAGGTGGAAGAACATAGGTTGGATTCAGAACTTGGCTTGACAAAGGAATGAGTGGGAGATACAGAGCCAGGAGAACTGAGTGTGTGGGATTAGAACCGGGGATCTGTACGTGGAAGGGACATCTCTTAAATGGAAGAGGAACCGATGGATGTGCACAGAATTTCCTGCATCAGGAAAATGGGATGAGGGTTACTGAGGAAGAGGATAATTGGTCTCATTTGGAGTGTTGGTGGAGGGAAGTCATTTCCCAGAGGGGAAGGGCAGACTGGCAGACAGCAGCTCACTGGTGGCCACTGACATTCTTTCCTCTCTCCACTGACGTGCAGTGAGATCAGTTTACAGAACTGCAGAGCACCAAGGTCTCCTCCAGGTTATCACCTCCTACCTCCAGCCTTCGTGGTGGTCTTCTGGCAGGGGTGCAGTCACAGAAGTCCATGAATGATTGCAACACAAATTTGATTCCTTTGACTTTTCATTCTTACTGAAAAATAGTGGTCATTGTAAAACTGACAAAGTAACTCCACATTTCCTTGAGAAAAAAGTAAGAATTTACTGAAGCTATAGTGTGTGTGATTTCCAGAATGTAAGATTAGTAATGTGATGTTCCCCAACTGCAGGGCTGTAAGAACAGGAAAACAGGGAGTGCTGCATGTTTTGGAGTGTTTGTGTGGAGTTTTATATTCTATCCAAGACTCAGTACAACTTCATCATGACCTGCAAAAATTCTGTCGAATTACTCCTGTTCTTGCCTGTTCTGACAACATATTAACTCAGGGACTGCCTTTACTCTGTGCCTTAGTAGACCATTTTATCAATTTATCTGCAAGGATCTGGTCCAGGATAAAGGTCTGAAGATGTCATGCCCAAACTCCCAGTGTCTGAACTAAATTTACTCCTATAAAATTAAATATTATCTGTTTTGTTACATCTTAATGGTTAAATATATTGTTTTTCATAAGTGTTTTCCTCCTACTTAGTTTAGCAGGAATAGACAGTCATGCTTTTGGTGTCACTAAAATTATTAAATATCAAGCTCTACAGAACAATAGATCAAATGCAGATCTGAGAGCATCTTTTTAAACATTTACAACTTTATCTCTGGTAAATTTCAGCTTATGAAATATTATCCGATCCTGTGAAACGACGAGCATTTAACAGCATAGATCCTACTTTTGATAACTCTGTACCTTCCAAAAGTGAAGCAAAAGAAAACTTCTTCGAAGTTTTCTCACCAGTTTTTGAAAGAAATGCCAGGTAAGTTTTTTCTGACTGCCCCTGGTGTTGCTGGAGAATCAGAATTTGCAAACTCTCTTGACATGGTGTTTGTAACAAGAGATGTATTAGTTTGCTATACATGTAATACAACTAAAATAGTGCAGCTATTTTTTATTTCATTTTAAAATAATCTGAACTGTCACACTGATGGCATTGAGTTTGACCCATGCGATCTTAAAAAAAGTTCTCAGTTTCCTGTTACCTACTGCCCTTTTTGTACAACTCATTGTTTCATCTTAAAATTACTTTCAGCACCAAATGTTTGTGTGCTGCTGACTAAAAATTTCTTTTTTTAAATTATTTTCTTCTGAGAGTGAGACATTAACAGAAGACAGTAGTTATGTTCACGATTTAGCTGGTTAAAAGAGAAGATAATTGTAACTGTCAATATTTGGTGGTTCTCTCTTACAGTGTGTGGTATTTTCTGCATTTGATTCATGGTTGACGATTAACTTGGTATTGTCACAATAGAAACCTGTCAACTTGTCCTGTATAAAAGTGCTTAATTGCATGAGGCACTTCACAACATTCCGAACAATTATTATTTAAAGTAGTCTTATTGAATCTTCTATCAAGTATCATAGATTCAGACTTGGATCTGTGGTTGTCAGATGAGGTTTTCCCTTCACTGCAATGGAAATGGATGCTATGTCATGGAACACTGAATTCTAGAGTCTATGGAAGTTTTCCCTAGAAAAAATGCAGTGGAGGCAGAGTATGCATTATTCCCTTGTACTCCATTAGAATGTGTGGGAGACTTCCTGTACTTTAGCACAAAGCTGAGTTATTCACAGAGCACTTTTTGTCCACTTTCTGTAAGCTCCTCTACCAGAAGAATGTGCATGGAAAATTGAATATCTACAAAGATAGCTTGTGCTCCATCAGGTCTTCTTGAGGCTCAAGACAGGAGGCACTCACACAGGAGGAGATTGTTTTTTCTGGGCAAACTCCCCCAAAAATGCCCAGTCTGGAGGATACTTAGGAGGAACTCTCCTGTTTTGTTCCTCTTTCCTGGTGCCCTTCTGTGTTGGTGGGGGGGGAGCCTCAGGTTTTGATTGTGTTTTGATTCTGTACTTAACAAATGCCATATTATGAAGACTGTATATATTATTTCTTGAATATATCCATGTATTTTCAGGTGGTCAAATAAGAAAAATGTACCCAAACTTGGGGACATGAACTCCTCATTTGAGGAGGTAGATGCCTTCTATTCCTTTTGGTAAGTGAGCTGATGCCCCCATTTCTATTCACAATACTCAAGACACGCAATATAAAGGGCTTGCAGACCCTTTGGTGTGTGGGTTGTTTGCTGTGGACTGTCCCAACCTCATAATGTGCCAAAATTACCCACAGTTGTTTGTGCCTTCCACAAACTGAGCTGGCTTTCTCCTGCCTAATCCATCCAGGTGTGAAATCATGGCTGCAGCAGGAATTTCTGGCCACAGTGGCTAAGAACTGAGCTGACCCACAGACTGGAAGTCAAGTCTATCTCACTTAACCTGTGTTTTTAGTGGAGATGTCTTAGGTGTTTAAGCTCCCTAGTAAAGAGAGGTGTGTTCAGTCCAAAATATCAGTAATGTTTGTGGCATGCCTTACCTGCTAAATATGGGTGCTCACATAAAGACTGATTTCTCTCTGAACTCTACAGACTGCACTGCATTTCCACTGCCTATGACGGGGGCATAGACAGCTGTAGACATTTAGGGCGGCCAAGACTGATGCCAACCTGAAGTAGACTGTGTCCCACAGTTCAGAGAGGTGTAAATTAAATTCTGCATTTTGACTTAACACAGTGGAATCACTGTAGGTGTAGTATAATTGTAAATTCTGTATTATTAATTGTAAACTGCAATATAATTGCCTACAAACACATAACAGTAAAAAAGGTAGCTGGTTTTTAACAGATTCGCTGGTTTTTAATCCAGTTTTTTTTTTCCTTAAATTTACTTTAGGTATAATTTTGATTCCTGGAGAGAGTTTTCCTATTTAGATGAAGAGGAAAAAGAAAAAGCAGAATGGTATGTAAGTAAAAATAAATTTGACAGGAGACTGAGAGATTGATACAGCAAGATTTTCCAACTTTTTCTTAGACTGTAAGTCATAGGAAGAAAGGTAGCTGAGCCAAGTTTGAATTCCACTCTCCCAACTTAGGAGTCAGTCTTGGAATGGAACTGAACTTACTGGGGCTTCTTTGTGTAATGGAAGTAGTTCCTGCTTGCCTCACAGGGGTATTTCTGAGGGACTTTGAAATGTGTGTTCATTTAAGTTCAGACTTGCAGTTCCTGCCAGTCTCAAGCACAGGTTGAACCTGGAGCCAGGACAGAGTGGATGAGCAAGCAGGTATCGTTTCTCTTTAACGTGTACTGAGAAAGTGAGACTTCCTAGAATTTGGAGAGGTGAGTTCTGATGGCTTGATGTTAATAGAAATTATGTATTTGTTGATGTAGTGCTAGTTGCTGAATTACTCAGATCCTGTCGCCATTGGAAAATAGATTCTGTTTTTATCCTTGTTACAGTTATAAACACACAGTGTTCAAGTGGAGCACCAAATCATTTAGTCTAACACACATTCCACAGGACACAGCCTTTCACTTAGCAATCCTTGTGAGAACATAATTTGCATTGTATGTATCTCTTCTTCCAGGTTTGGCTAGAAATCAGTTTTGTATTTAGATTCAGTGGTTGGCTTTCTTTGTGCTAGAATCTGCCATATCTAGGCTGTAGCTAGGCATTTCTCTTCTCTTGTGCCTCTTCCTGCTGTTGAATTTCTTGAGCCTCACCAGACCCACTCTCTTCACTCCTGTGAAGATTCTGTGAAGGCACTGTAATCAATTCCCTATCACTTGAACTTGTGGTAAATCACACATATGAACCTCTAGGCTTCTCATTGGAAGGATCTTGAATTATTTGCATAGCTCTTTTTTTCTGCTCATTCCTGTCATTAGTGTCCTTTCTCAAAGATGTTTAGACAAATGGTACCTAGTCTGCTGTACTTAGGAGAGAGAACTGCATTACAGCTGCTGTTCAGATGGTCATGATTCTTGCAACCCTTCTTGCCAAAGGTGATGTTGCTCATGTTTTAAAGCTTCAATCTACTCATATTAATCTGCTTCTCAGTTATGGGGATTGTTTTCTTTGTTCTGAAGTACAGAGAGGTTTGGGTTGGAAGGAGCTTTAAACACCACATAGTTCCAACCTCCCAGCCCCCTCTGTTCTTTGTGGTTGTGTGGATGAGGCTATAGGCCCCCACTAAAAATTTGCCTCTTTCTTGACAGCATGGGCAAATATTTTCAGATTATTTAGTCAGCCCATATATAACCTGAGCTGTATTTTACTTTACCCAGAGTATCATGGTACTTCATAGAGTGTTATTTCTGTGCAGATAGGTTACTTGACACGACTATATTCTGCAAAATGAGATAACTGGTATAGCTTATATTGCTGACCTAACATTAAACTCAAGCATATGGTTTAATTAAAGGTCAGCAAGTGGATTGCATTTTGGAAATAAAGTCCATGATCTCATTCCCTACAATGGCAGATAAGCAGCTTGGTTTGTCAGGTTTATGTAACTGTATAAACACTTAGCATTTTTACATGAGCTCAGGGCCTGGAACTTCATTTTTTGAAGTCTATTTTTGAAGTATTCACAGAAGAACATCTGTGTGGGGGAAACTATTTAAGAAGCTTGTTGATGAATTTCTAACAGTGACACTGTAAAGCATTAGCACTGAACTATGCTTTCCCTTTTAGTCGAGATGAAAGGAGGTGGATTGAAAAGCAGAACAGAGCTGCCAGAGCATTGAGAAAAAAAGAAGAAATGAACAGAATTAGGACTCTTGTTGGTGAGCGCACAAACTGCTTTTCTTTAAAGAGAGATTAGTTAACTAACTGTGGAAATCTGGTTTTCTTCTATATATGATGCTTCCTTTCTTCTGCCAGACAATGCATACAGCTGTGATCCCAGGATAAAGAAATTTAAGGAGGAAGAAAAGGCAAAGAAGGAAGCAGAGAAGAAAGCAAAGGTAGAAGCAAAACGAAAAGAACAGGAGGCAAAAGAAAAAGTAAGTGAAGTACTTTGAGTTGAAAAACTGTTTCATTCACACCTGATGCACTGCTTCAGGTTCTAGATGTGTCAGAAGACTACTGATAGAATTACACTGGAGTTCAAAGATGTGTTATCTTTGATGCCTGTGCAGCAGGCAGTGCAAGGCTGGCAGCCTTCTGAGAATGAGATGGAAAAAAGGAACGCAGATCTGAAACAGAGAAACTGAGATATTTTGTTGCATACACTTCCTCTGGTTTCAAGACAAGCATTAAGTGCATAAAATGGATATTGCTGCTTGCCTTTTGCATGTGATCTGTGAACAGTTAGTGGGTATGAAACACTTTGAGGTTACACAACACACTTGATAGAACAGTTTGAAAAGATGGCTCTGAAAGTACAGGAATGAAAGGGAACTGTAAGGTGCAAAGAAGTAACTTAAACCCAAATCAGAAACAACACATTTTGATATTGGATGAGTGAATGGCCCTGCAGTTATGTGACTTTGAGGATTTTTTAACTTGGATTTTTTTTGCCTTTTGATTGCAGCAAAGACAAGCAGAATTAGAAGCAGCACGGTTAGCAAAAGAAAAGGAAGAAGAAGAAGTTAGGCAGCAAGCATTAGTAGCAAAAAAGGAAAAAGAGATACAGAAGAAAGCAATCAAGAAAGAAAGGCAAAAACTCAGAACAACATGCAAGGTATTTAACTATTATTACAGCGAAATACAGGTTACACCAGACAAATTATTGTGTTGTCTTAGATTAAACCATATTGTGTGTTTGCTTGTTCTTAGGGCTGGAGATGGGTATGGAAAGTGGGTTTACTAAAAAAACAAAATACTAAAACACATACATGGGTATGAGTTACAAGTAAAGCTGACCAAATAGGTCTAAACACAGCAGTGGCTGAAGAATGCTGTGTGTTAAGCCTTTGTCTGAAGGAATAGGTCAATAAAGTTCAGGAACTTTGTAGAACATGTATTTCTGCTTCCAGAACTGGAATTACTTTTCTGATAATGAGGCAGATTGTGTTAAAATGATGGAGGAGGTGGAAAAGCTTTGTGATCGTCTTGAGCTAGCAAGGTAAGTGTTCCTGCTGCTGCCTTCTGCTCGTTTTGATACCCATCTTTCTACTAGCTCTCCGTTGTAACTTAATAATTTATTTTTAGTCTGCAATGCTTGAATGAAGCACTTACATCCACAACAAGGGAAGGAGGAAAGGCGGCTGTAGTAAAACAGGTAATTATGCTGAGTGTCAAATCAAAATAACAGAATCATTTGTGAAATCAACCTGACTGACTTGAAGTAAGATACAGCATAGCTGCTGTGGAATCCTGCTGGTTAAAACACAAATACTTGATTTTCAAGAGTCCACAGGCAGTAGGATCTCTGGTCCATTTTATATCGTGCAGTTCATGGCTGGTCAAATTAATAGGGACAGCCAAGAAAAAGATGCACATTTTATTCTGTAAAGAACACAAATCTACCTCTTGTACAATATACAGAAACAGTAGAGGAATTTTATTTTGCCCAATGATGTGGTAGCAGTTACCTTGAGGGAAGGAGGGCAGTCTTAAACTATTCTGTTATGCAAGAAAAATCCTAGTCTAGTGTCTGTGACTTGGGGATAGATCCATAAAAGTATTTAAGTACTGTAGGCACTAGAAGGGCTGGTAGTTTGGAATGGGAAATGCACGACACACGGAATCAAAATTTACCAAAACCCAGCATGGATCTGCCTATGTCTCCCATTGAGGAAAAGCCATTTGAACTAAAAGCTCAACCTACATCCTGCTGAAAGAATAAGGTGCTCTCATCCATGTAGATTCACAGCTGTGAACTTTTTTCCATGGTGAGGAATATGATCTGCCCCCATCCCAGGGCCAGGTTTACTCATCAGACAACTTAAAACTGAAATGCCTCTTGTTCTACAGGGAATTCAAAATTCCATTCTCCAGGAGGGTGTTCCAAATGCAGGACAGTCCCCTTTCTGTCTGTTAAAACAACTGCACTAAAAATTAACTATCAGATAACTTTCCTTTTGCCAGGAAGATTTTATGAAATAGGTTTCTTGCTCTCTCTTTTGGGCATCCTGCCAACAGGCATTAAATGCACAGCTCTTCTAATATTGCCAAGACTGAATTGAGCCTGCTCAGAAGCAGGTGATTAAAGATGTGTTACACCACAGTCTCGAGATGTGATTACAAGTCACAAAAATGTACAGTGGGATAACTTCAGTAGTTTTCAGCTTGCTAAAAAACTACACATGGCCACCTAACCCTGAGTACACACTTAGAATTAACTCCAGATTTTAGTTACTAACTTAAAAGTTCTCTGTTACTACGGTTGTGCTGACATGATCAGGCTTTAGATATCAGTTCGGCTGGAAGACTTGAGAATCAGTGTATTCAACATGGATGTTTAATTGCTCTCACTGGTCTTAATACTTTTATGGATGTGTCCCTCTAAGTTAAGTGTTAGCTTAGACATTCACATAAGGTTGAAAACTTTTGCTTTAATTCTGGAGATGTTAATTTAATTTCATAGTGAACCTGTGATGGATTTCTGCTATTAACTCCTAATCTGGGATGGCCACATCTACACATGGAATGAAGGGAAATAATACTGGAGCAGAAATGCTTCTCTGTTTCCATATATATCATATACAGAACAGAAACTAAGCAAAATCCAACGTTCAAAGCAAGTCCAGAGCAAGGGGGATGTGTCGCTGTAACCTGTAACAATAATTCAGTAAGTAAATAAATGCTGCTTATTTACAATCTTCAGATAGAAGAAATAAATGAACAAATAAGGCGAGAGAAAGAAGAGGCAGAAGCTCGTATGCGCCAAGCAACAAAGAGTTCAGAAAAGTCAACCACTGGCGGTGGAGGGGGAAGCAAAAATTGGCCAGAGGATGATTTACAGTTGTTAATTAAAGCTGTGAACCTCTTTCCAGCAGGGACTAACTCAAGGTACTTCTCGGGTTTGGTGCTAAAAGCCCCAATGACTTTTTCATTAAATAACAAGCATAATAAAACATACTTTCAGATCATCCCAAGTACTCAGTCAGATGTCCTAAACATCCTCCTTTTCCTTGACTCTCAAGCAGCCAGTGGTTTGTTTTTCTGTGTGTCACTGGAGTTAGCTCTGGCCCTCGATCTTGCTTCCCCCCAGATCTGGCCCTCAGTCCATTACCAAGATGGTGCTGAGGTGCCTGTTTGCACAGGGCTTACTCCAGGGCAGGCTCTAGTTCTTAAGGCACAGAACCAAACCACAGCAGTGACTGGGGTACAGCTGGGTAGAAATCCAAGTGTGTAAGCTGCTTCCAGGAGCTCCACAATGAATGTGAGGCTGGTTTCTCCTCTGCATAGGAGGAAGTAGGAAGAAAATATCCAGAGGTAGGAGTTAATGCACCAGCTTTCTTTATGGAAGAGCCAGAGGAAAAGAGAAAGGCTAGGATTTACAGAAAGCAGCATTGGCCCTCATATTACTGCTAAGCATCAAAAACAGGAGCATGCTTTAAATACTTTTTTCCTAAGAATGAAATATCTTCTTCCAGTTAGGATTACACAGATTTCAAACCTCTATCTGAGGTTTGGATGCTTACTGGAGGAAAAAAAAAAAAAAGCTGCCATACTTGGAGATCATCCTAGTGCCTGTTTCTGCAGCTCAGCAGTCAATCCTCAAAGCACACAATCCTCCTGTCTGATCAGGGGTACATCCTGCCTTCCATTTTCGAAGAATCTGCTAGGAATAATCTTGGGGCTCGGCCTGTTCCAGCTCCCTCCTGTTCAAGCCCCTTTACCCGATGTTTGGTCATTTTTCTGGGGGACAGTAGACATAGGATTAGTGACTTCTCAGTGTTCCAGTGCAGCCTGCAGTATTTAATGTCAGAGGTGTTCAGGGAATCAGAGCAGAGAAGAATTTTGAGGATTAAAGGTTTGCACTTAGCTACATTCTACTCCATCCTTTTTCTGTATTGGGAACAAAGAAGGTCACCCAAGCTGATTGAATTCTTCAGTTAGTGACTGAAAGCTTTCCTGAATAGCTACTCTGGGATTTTACACATATTTAAATACATTTGAATTTTCTCAGGAGTTGATAAAAATGTGATGAAGGTATTGTGTAATATGGTGCTTTATCCTTTCTGTTCTTGCTTTAGGTGGGAAGTTATTGCCAATTACATGAACTTGCACTCTACTACTGGAATAAAACGAACAGCGAAAGATGTCATCAATAAAGCAAAGAGTCTCCAAAAGCTTGGTATCTGATTTACCGTATTTTTGTAATAATCTGCCTGCTTCTGTACAGCTGACTTTTCTGTGAATGGAGCTGTGTTTCTTGAGAAAATCCTCTGTACAGCCCCAAAAGAAATGTAGATCAGATGGAGGACGTAGAGGAGCATTTTTGTGATTCAGTGTTTTCATCCTAATGGCTCTTTGAAAGTCAGCACCTCATGAGCAATTCTCAGGAACTCTCTTACTGTAGCTTGATGCTCTGATGTCTGTGGCACATGAAATGCCAGGGCTCAGAGAGAGAGAAATGGGCCTTTCATAAATCTCCCTACAAAGGAAGGCATCTAAAATATAAATAATAAATGGAACTGATGAAGTTCTAGGGATACTTCAAAAATGAATGGAATCCAGCACCAGAGTAAGACACCTAAATTAATGTGGCTCATCTCCTCTTCAAAAACAGATATAAAAATTAAAAATGAAGCCTAGAGAGCTCTGGAATAAAGTCACAAGGAAATTATACATTTCTCTACAGAAGGGAAGAAAACCCAAGTTTTCAAGAGGTTTCTGAATTACAAACCACAGGAACACCTGCATTTTCCATGTTCCCACCTCTGACATGATCATACCCTGGGCAATACATGAGTTTTGTGCCACAGCACTTACTTGAAAGAATAATCCCTCTTGATTTTGCTGAAGTTGCAGATTTAGGTTTAAGATTATACGGAACAAGTATTCCTCTGAGCACTGTAAAGCAGGATAAGCACTGGAGTATCTGACACTATGTTTATTGGACCCTGAATGATTTTTTTTTTAATCTACCAATCTCTTTACCATCATTTTAAAGGAAGTAGGAATTGAGTTTTATGATTTTGTAATTATTGTAACTAATCTGGTGCAGAATATTGTTGTTACTATATTTGGCTTTAATATTCTTGCAATAATTATTCTCTTTAATGTCTGTTGCTCATAGACCCTCATCAAAAAGATGACATAAACAAGAAGGCATTTGATAAATTTAAAAAAGAACATGGTGTGGTGCCTCAGATGGACAGTGCTGCCCCCTCAGAACGATTTGAAGGTAAAGGTGGAAAGGGAGCCCTTCTTGTGTACTTGTCTCCCCTCTGTCTCTTAGGAAGAAAGTAACCCAGAACTTCCTCAAAATCTGCCTACAAACTTTCACAGCAAGTAAGTGATCCAGGCCCTATTGCCAGATTTGAGAGTTTCTGGTACACACAATACACCCCAAAACTGCATGGATTTTAAATCAACTGTATTAGGTTTTACAGTATTTTCTAGACTCTTTTAAAAATATCATTTCTTGCTGTTACTTTTGTATTTAAAAACAGGATCACCTCTAGATTCATCCCCTTGGACTACAGAAGAACAAAAACTTCTGGAACAAGCATTGAAGACTTATCCAGTAAATACTCCTGAAAGATGGGAGAAAATAGCAGCAGCTGTTCCAGGCCGGTCAAAAAAAGACTGCATGAAGCGATATAAGGTAAGGTCCCTCAGCTCCTCCTAGGACTGACACTAGCCCAGGTCTTGAGAGAATCCTTTGCTTTTACTGTTCTGTTGCCTCCCAGAGGCAGTTCTGACACAGGCAAAAGGATGGAGCCTTGTGGAAAACTTAATTTTTGGTAACTCAACCCCAAAAGAGCAGTAAGGACTAAATGTTCCTCAGTGAAAATGTGGCTCTGGAAGCTGGGAAGGAAAGTCTGTTAGGAAGTTTGTCATACAGTTCAACAGCAAGCTCTAGCAATGGTGAAGTCATATCCCTAGCCTCCTCTAGGTAAAGTTCCTGTTCCATGAGCACTGACCTTCCATCAGTTGATTTGTTTCTAAGAGAAACTGCCCTACAGTATTAAACTATGTAGATTTCTCATAATGTTGAGAACTAGAGTGTTTCAGAGTGAATATATGTAGCGTTCAAAACCACAGCATTGTTCACAAGTCACATGTTTAGTTAAGTTTCTTTTTTCCCCACCTTCTCTTCAGGAACTCGTTGAAATGGTCAAGGCAAAGAAAGCTGCTCAAGAACAAGTGATGAATGCTACTAAAGTGAAGAAATGACTCTTACTGACAATCCTTGTTTTATAATAAAAATGCAAATACTGTACACGTTTCCATTCCTTTCTTCATTATACAGACACACAGGAGGGGCAGGTTCTTGAGTTTTAATCTTCGCAAAAGCAACTCAAAGTTTTAAACGGATGTAGTTGGTTTGCTGGGTATTTTTGGTTGTTTTTCTGGTTTTTTAAAGCTAAATTATGTTGAAGTTCTTGTTATTCACTACTCACGAAGCCAATTCATGCCACTGCAGATTTTGCTATACTCTGGAAGTTGTTCAACTGGACCTGGAAATTAAAGAAAGTTGGCCATGACACATCCTCAACTCACAGCAAGTGGTCTGGAGGGGTTATGGGAGGATAGGGAAACTTATACCACATACCCACGGCAGCAACTGCAGGATGCTTATCATAGATGTACTTTGTGCAGATATCTCTAATAGTCTGGGCATCAATAGCCTAAAAGGGGTAGAAAGGCATCTTTGTTACAATCCCATCTTAAAACCATTTCTGATCTTAATTTTGTATAATCCAAGGGAGAGCAACAAAACACCTGTAAGTTTTCTCAGCTGGAAATGAGAAATACAACTTTTCTACTGTTACTTTCTGTAGAAAGTAATTCTCTTGATGACCTTTTAAAAAAGTTGCAACATGAGTGCCACTTACTTCAATTCTTGCCTCAAGCTCTGGAATTGGGATTCGGCGCTTATAACACAGCATTTGTCTTCCAATGTCTTCACAGATTGGTGTGGACCCTAAAATAGGGGGAAAAATGCTTCAGTTATCAGCCTACAGCTCCACAGAGAATAAAAAGTTCTCACAAGTCTCACCATCAAGTTGGAGCAGCATATTTGTCTTTAGAAGATTTTTTGCTCGAGCTACTTCATTTTCTGTAACACTTGTGCAAAGTCGTATCCTGAAAAATAGTTTAAATCCAAAGGCATTAAATAATGGTAGTCTGTAGCACACGAGATTGCCTGTGATGAAGAGGTGCATAGGCACTACTGCACCTACCAGACACTACTTTTCTGTAGACAAAGTTGGTAAGACGGCTTTGAAAATGAGCCATGGATACAAAGCAGCAGCCTAAGACTAGGGGTTTGGGAAGCACACCAATATACCCAAGAGCAAGCTTTTCCTCTTAAAAGAGCTGTATTTCATTTTATTAAATGAATATTTTGAGATAAGTGTAGTCTACTTGTCTTGCAAATGGATGTTGCTAAGACAGTAGGAACCAAGCAACTAGATAAGAGGTAATTAGCCAGAAGGCAAATCCATTCCTTCCTGGCTCCTCTCTTAGTGAGATAATGATTTACCACACTACCTAGGGAACATTTTGTGAGGAGAGGGGGATGCATTAAATAGCTTAATACTAAATTCTTGTCCCAGGAATCACTTGTGCAGGGCTGCATCAAATGAAGTCAAAGTGATAACCTTTTTTCCCCACAACATAACAGAGGTCTTAGAGAATAATGGTATATGAGAAGTGATTTATGTGATTAAAGAAACTACTCATTTTAAAGACTTACTTCAATTTCACCCACTTTAAATTGGTGCTCTTAAGCAACATATGTGTGTTTTTAATAGCATCTGCAGTTCAAGCATTACAGCTGCATCTATGGACATCCTTCAATACAGATTTAAGCCTCAGATGAATGAATACTGTCTAGAATCATATATTTCAAAATTCCATATACAACAGCTCAACTTTCATTTCCCTATGTATTCATTAGAGCTGTCTGACCAGCACCTGGTACATCAAGCACAGTAACTGCAGAGTGGGTAACTACTGATACTGTCTGGTAATTGCACGTTCATTATTCAAAAATATTTACTCTTTCAGTGGTGCCACTTGCAGCTCACAGGCTGTGCACTGAGTAGTACTCTAAGACGTCTGACAGTTTCATAACTTCTGTCATTTGCCAATCAAAAAAATAAATCCCTGCTGTGTTTTCTTGTACAAGGAACAAAATCTACATCTTAAGCTTTTCACTCCAAGTAAGGGTGCCAAAAATTGGGTGCTAGAACTTGGCACTGGGTGCCTAAGTTTAGAATTTGATACATTTGTTGTTCCCAGGCAAGCCCAAGCAGAGAAAAATATTCTCTTTAAATACTTTTATTTTTAAATTTTATTCCTCCACTAAAAACAGTATTTTCAGAGAAACAGTTGGTAGCTTACCATTCTCTCTGAACAAAGTGCACCATGTCCTGAATAGTGGATGGCTCACAGACCATATAGAGTCCCCACAGCCCTGTGTCAGTGTAGCAGGTGTTGAAGGACTGGAAACTGTGACACAGGTTACCCTGGCAGGCAATCTGAGCAAGTTTACTGGACAAATTCTACTGAGGCAAAAGAAAAAGATATTACTTTATGAAGTTTTTTGAAAGCTTACTAGTCACCTCCATGACTTCCCATTTTCATTTCAATGATGGCAGAACATGCAGCAGTAGCTACAACGTTAATTATCAGCTCTTCATTTCAACAGTTTCTTTCCTTGCATCTAATACAACATTTCAAAGTAACAGTCCAGATTTGAGCCAAAAACACACAGACACTTAGGTTCAAGAAAGGGACAGTTATTACTGATACCCACAGGTTCTGATGACATACAGGTATAAAACATCCTACTTTCCATGGGGGCTGGCAAACCCCGAGTCACCTCTATTTTTGTGGTTCAGTACCACTTCCTAAGATTCTCCTAGATCCTGGGTAACAAATTCTCTCAGACTCACAAGTGGGTCCCCTTTTCTGTCCCGGCAGTACCCAAGCCAGGGTGATCCCACCAACCTCAGGAAGAGCAGGACAGTGCTTGCAGGTTCACTCACCACTCCTCCTCCAAAGGAGCGATCCCAGTTCCCTATCAGAGTGTTGGCAACCATGAGTGGGATCGTGTCTGGGTCTGACCAGCCGGCTGCCTCGACAGCTATGGCCAGGTGTGCCAGGGGCATCTTGTCATCCCTTATCCGAATCTGCAACACAGGAGAGCAGCTCTGCTGCAACCTTACATGCTCAGGCACAGGGCAAGCTAAAAAACAGAAACCAGACTTTTCCATCACAGCTGGATTACAAAGCATGCACTAAAATTAAAGCATATGAAGCTTAACTTAACATCAGCCTCAACTGGTCTCCCCTGGGGCAATTTCAGATCACTCTGCCAAGCATACACAGAGAGAGCATTACAAGTCATTTTATGACTACCAGCAGCAAGGAAATCTGATGACTTCATAAAATCTGAATAGAGATGGGAATAGAACATGGATGCCTCAGTTCTCTGCCACATCCTTTAAATGAGTGATTCTCAACAAGTGGAAATGCTCCAACACCATAGTCAAGAGGATAAAAGGAAAGAAGGAGCAGGGATAAGGAAGGTATTCCTCCAGGAAGTGACAAAGCATAAAAAGTGGTGGCAGTGAGGCTTGTCCAAGAAAGGATGGGAAGTACTGCTCTGGAAAGCCGCTGCTTCACTGTCCCCACTGGTGGCAAGAAACCTTTTCATGTGCTGAATCCGTGGCAGAGCAGCCCTCTCCTCACCAGAGAGCACCTGTCAGGGGACGTAAGGGCCAGCTCAAAAGGCCACCCAGCAGCTTACCTCACTACCTGTGAAGCTACAAGGAGGCAGGGGTGGCAGTCCTCCTTCTGGAGCAGAGGGCAAGTTACCAAAATGGAACTTCGCCAGGTCAAGTAGTTCGTCATGAGAGACTCCTGAACAAAGGTATTTCACATGCTTTGTGATGTTACTCTGTAAACAGTTAATTTAAATTGCTGCACAATTCAGACTCAACCAAGCAGTAATTTATTGTGCCCCTGCTTTAATAACCCACTTACGGATTCTTCACACATTCCCTTTGTTATAAAAACAAAATGATTACTAAAAGCCATTTTTTTTGTTCTAACTTAAATATAGTTTTAAAATAACTAATATAGCTGTATTAAAATGTACCTAACTTACAATAAACCACCTTCTTAGTTAGATAAACACGAGTATAACAAGCACCAGCCACAGAACATCTCTATCAACAACAACCATGTGTTAGAAACTGAGAGACAAAGAAAGATACTAAACTCTCCAAAAGAACTATGCATACTCTAAAAAGGCAGAGCCAAGAAAGAGCCAGACTAATTCCTAAAACGTATAAAAAAATTTAGAAAAAAGTTCATACATGCATAATTGTCTATAAATATGCAATAAGCTAATGCAATAAGAAAGTATATAAAAAAGCTCTCACCATAGCAAGCATCCTCTTAGCTCAGTGCCAAAGGTACCCAGCATCCTGGACGCTGTGACCTTTTACTCTGTCTTATCCCTTACTGTCTTTTATTAAACCTTAACATTTTAACAGGAAACTAAACCTCATTTTTCCCACCTTTACACAGAACACGATCATCATGATTCCCCCTTCTTAGTTCTCTTTAAGAGCATTCCATAAAACTACATCAGATCAAGCTCTTTGCTCTCTTTCAAGCTTCAGTATTCCTTCTTTTTCTCTGCATCCCTTGCTATTCCCCTTTCCACAGTCAACACCTTCTTAGAACCCTTTTTTCCCGCCCACATGAAAGAATGACTTGGGCCTCCAACTTACTCCTTGTTCCTGATTGAAGGTTTCTGGAATATTACTGAGACAAAAAGAAACAAAAGCTCAAAGGGTACTGTGGAAGTCAGTAGGCCTGCTGACCAAGATTCTGAAAGGGCCTACTGGTAACACAGCCCCTAGGGCTGTGTTACCCTCCAAAGTTAGGGAGATCCAAAATTCTCCCCCAAGTCACCCTGAGGCCTTATACACATTTCTTTTAATTCCATTCTCCCAGTTGGTCCGTTGGCCTTCCTGCCCCTTTTGTCCTTATATGGAATTTCCCTAAAAT
Source organism: Petroica traversi (assembly GCA_025920805.1). NCBI lineage: Eukaryota > Metazoa > Chordata > Aves > Passeriformes > Petroicidae > Petroica > Petroica traversi. Next base: position 3,919,865 of record JAHLSL010000061.1, read on the forward strand.
GTTCTCCCCAGTTCGATGCCCCATTGGCCCCTTCTCCTTGGTCCCCCATCCTTCAGCACTGTACAACCCCCAGCCCTCTCCCTATTGGTTGCAAACCCTGCCCCCCTTTGGTACTTAAGGGCCGGGTTCTGCCTTTTTGGCAGTCTTTGTCACTGGACCCTCAGAACCTACACAGAGCCTCCCGTGTGCTCCTTGTGCCGCTGTGATTGCTTCTCCCCCGTGCTGTGTGTGCTGCTCA
>JAHLSL010000061.1:3920112-4018361 GCA_025920805.1 Petroica traversi
CTGCTGCCCCAGGCTGTGTGTGCTGCTCACTGTGAGTGTGAGCTCCCCACATCGTCCTGCTGCCCCAGGCTGGGGAGATGCTCTCGGACGGTCGCAGCCCTGCCCAGTCAGACACCACCAGGGTATATAAGATGTGCATGAGGTGTATTTCTTGATTCAGCACTTAAAAAACAGCTCAGATCTACATTTCTAAGCAAAACTATTGCATTATAGGTACCAGAGCATTATAGCAGCAGTGCTATTAAGTCAATGAACTAAAAATGAAAAAAATACGGATAAGATTAAAGGAAAATTATTTTTAAAAGACCAGTTAAAAACTACCCTGTGTAAGATATTTTAATGCTTTTTTCCCTTGTCCTTTAGAGATTGTTGCTTGCTGATGTCTGGCCATATTTCTTATTTAATTTTATTACATTTTAATTTCCTTATAAAGTTACAATATGCTTGGTATGAAGATAAATGAGATGATAGTGGTCCTTTTATTAAGGAACATCAAAGCTGGGATGAGACCTTTGAACATTTATGCACATAGTCTCAAAATTAAGGATGCGGAGTTCTAAAATGGTCATTTGCTTAAGTCTTTTTATGATGAGGTTGTGGTTTGGACGTGGTCCAACAACAAATTGGAGTCCAAGTAATCTAGTCCAAATAATTTCAGATTCCTTGCTGCTTCTGAGGATTTCCTTCCTGTCTGAATTCTGTCTGTTCTCATGCAGATTTACTTTTAAACAGTATTCATTAAAAGTCAGGCAAACTTTAATCCAGCAAACAGTCTTATGTGTGACAGCTTCACTGTAGTTACTAGCTGTATTCTTACAATATTAGAATTAAATATGGATGAAGAGCTGGCCTAAGACTTTTCTGCCCCGTGACCAAACTTTATTTTGCCATGAAGGGAAAATGGCTAAAGTGGTATTAAGAAGAATGGGTGAAAACATTGGTGATGGACTCTTTCAGATTGCTGAGAGACTTGTAGCAATCTAATAGAATCAGCTAGACTTGTACAGGCCTAATTGCTTGGCATAATTAACACAGTTGTTTCTAGTTTTACACCTAGTCCAGACATCATGCAATAAGGATTGCAAGACGAGGTGTTACAATTCCTTCCTTATTTAAGTAATTAACATTCTCAAATGTTAAACAGAGTCATTGCATTCCAGTATATCTCTGGATAGATTGGATTTCTCGTGTTGGAGAACTTTCAGAGCACCCATAGGAGAAGAAGTTGTCTGCTTGTTTGGAAAAGGAGGGGGGAAAGGCAAACAATACTTGAAATAAAATATGGCAGTCACGTACTGATTTATCCAGCAGATGGAGTAGCTGTCCAGTGTTGGGAATGGCATTGGGAATCTGCCCGTAGGAAAATTTGTGATAAGAGCCATTTAGGCAATTATTATTTAAAATCTTGCATACCATGAATTACAATGATAAGTGATGCGTTTATATTTTTTTAACAAAATCAAAGGTCAGCCACACCTTGCAAATTACATTTCTGTTAAGAAGATGCTAAGGTTGGGATTGCTGTGTTGATTAGCGTTGTAAATATTCAGATGTCTAAACTGAAGACAATGGCCTTTCATTTTGTCTTCACCTTTTCATATTGGTCTTGACTTAGGTTCACAGAACCACAGAACAGTTGGGGTTGGCAGGAACCTTCAAAGAACATTTAGTGCAACCACCCTGCCACGGGCAGGGACACCTCCCTCTCACTTGATCAGCCTGCTCAAAATCCTGTCCAGCCTGACTTTGAACACTTCCAATAATGGAGCATCCCAAGAATTTGTGTTCAAGTACCTTTAGTGATCCCTCCCAATTTACATTATTGTCTGATTCTGTTTCTACACAATGTACTGATTAGAGGAAGGAAGGCCCCACCTGACAGGGTGCCTTTTTTGCCTCTATGTTGTGCGTGGCTTTTGTTCTTTATCCCCAGCATGGGTTTGAATTAGAGCCTTCCTCTTTTTCTTTGTCCTCCCACCATGCTTCCTGAAAAGGATTCAAGTAAAAGCTCCACATTAATTTAATAACAGAAAGAGGCCATGTCTTGAAAGGAAGGTAGTATTGCATGCCATGTTTTGACATTTTTACCAGGCACAAGAACTTTTTGTTTAGAGTTTCCATTAAATATTCACTTAAATAACTGCAATTTGCCCATATACTTTAATATACTTTGAATGGTCTTGCTGTATGAGCTGAAGATAGCTAAAGGACAAATCAGAAAAAATCCAGTTCTTTGGTTATTGTGCTTTGTTACTAAAATATAATGAAAAATCATATGAAAAAACAACCCTGAAAAACAAGTATTTTCTAAGCTGCATTTTGTTTGTAATATTGATTACAGTATCAATTTTTGCCCAGCTTCCCATTTAACATAATCTCACCATATTAAACTTGTTTTAAATTCTGCTTCTTATTAAGTAAATAAAATTATCCAGTGTTATATATTCTTTTTAGTGCACATTAAAACCAATTAAATTCTTAGTAGGAATTGCTAAAGAAATACCACTTATTTGCTATCCTAAACACAGTGCTTAGAAGTCTAGCAGTGGAAATATGCTGATACAAGCAATGTTACCTTTAAAAATTGAATGAAAGGGAAGTGATAAAAAGAAATGCCTCTGTTTTGCAGTACTTAAAAAGATCCTGGTAAACTGTTGCGTATTTTAACAGCTTCATAACAAGATGCTACTTTGCTGTTAATACAAGGAGGTAATTTGCAGTTTATTTTTGCAGGTGCTGCTCTGTGGTGTATTTATTGCTCATCCAGAAGATTCACTTGCATTTTTAGAAGAAAATCTCTGAGAAATAATGGCAAAGGAATTATGATACATACGAAATTATTCTGTGTGGGGTTGTGTGCTATGTGGTTTATATTATTGCACTTGGAATTTTAAAACATGCTAATGGAACAGCATCTACTATGTAGACTGCAACTTATTAATTATTAAATTATAATAGTGCTCTTTTTTTTGCAAATATTAATGGCATATGATATTGCAAATACAGTAAGACAATATCTCTAAAGACATAGAAAATAGTTTATTTTTATATATAAGGGTTTGGAGGGTGGGGGTTTTTGGGTTTTTTGTGGATTTTTTGTCTACAGAATATTTAATGATTATAACCTCCACTTAATGCTCCTCTTTGTTTAGTTGATATATTAAACTCTTACTTTTGTGGTAATCAAAACTGAGGTGATGTTAAGACTGTTAACTTCATTGCAGTCTACAGTATATTTACCTATGTGAACCAGGGATGTGGCCTTCAAGCACTGCATCATTAAGTGAGGTATTTCTCATTTTTCTGTTCTCTCTGTGTTCTTTCAGCCTTTTAAATAAAGGCAGCACTGTATGAGATAAAAAAAAAAAAGAATTTTGTTTTGTTTACTCTGGAATCTTAGAAAATAATGTGATATTTCTTGCTTTAATATTCTGTGCAATTTTCTGGTTGAAGGTTTCAATGGGATGTGAATAATAAATCCTTAATCTTTGGATCCACTCACTAAACAATTGAGTCAGTAAGCTGGCATGCAGAGTGACCGGATTTTTCTCTTGATTATCTCTGTATTACTGTACTCAGTTTTGCCTTCTGTTTGAACATCTGTCCTGAGTTCATAGGGATTGCATTTCAGCTGTTTCCTCTTTTGCTAAGTATTCAATTAGTATTTATTAATTTGATTTATACAGTAGATATACACAAATGTGTTGCAGTCAAATCCTTTCATAGATTTTCTTAGGAGTAAGAGCAATGTGTGAGATAAACCCCAGTATTTTCTGAGGCCAATTGCTATTTGTACTTTCGAAGGATCATATTTTCTTTTACAGTGCTATTTTAGCCATAGTCTTACACAGTTTTGGTTTTGTAGAAGTTCAGGCAGATTTATTAAAATACCAGTTAGAATCATATGGAAAATGGCTGACATAACAATGAGTCATGAAACAAGTTTTACAAAGAGTAACTAAGGTATTTGTTTAATATGTTAAATACCTGACTACAACTGATCAGTAAAAGAGTGGATATGAGGGATGAAAGCCTGAATTTCAGTTACTGAGCTTGCCTTCAAGCACACAACTTGTTCTGGTTTTTATATTAATTTAACTTTTAATTCCTCTGTGTAAAAACAGAAGTGTCATTTGGTAGTGAAGTACTTCTAACTATACACAGAAAATTATTCTTGACAGTCCATTACTTCAAATTAGATCCTTTAATTTGCAGCAATCAACATGGAAAAGACAAGATTTAATGTTTTTGTGTGACTAAAAACATTTATAAAACAGCACTACTTCGTGTACGATCGTAAATTATTTTTTTAGATTACTAAAGTATTATGTGCCAAAGAATAGGACTTTTACAGCAGAAACCTAATGAAGCTTAACTTTGGGTAATTAAAAGTATTTTACACTTACCTCAGGAACTTCATAGGAAAAATCTTTTACCAAAGCCATATTTATGTTGTTCCTTTTGGGGAGAAATAAAAGTTTTCATCTTTACAGAAAAAATGTAAAGAGAGATAACAAACTTAGAGTTGGTATAATTTTCTCTAATGCTATTCTATGTTAAAACTAGGCAGTTCTGAGTTTAGGCCTGTTTCAAACCTGACATTTCTGTGCATCAATCAGCTCTTCTTGTGAGAAATATGGTGGTATACTCAGAAATAAAAGGACAGTTTCCATTTAGGTCTGAAAGTAAACAATCTGTGTTCTCTTATGCTCTTTCTTTGGTTTTCTGTGCTTGGGATTAGGTAAGATCTTACTTTATGTAATTCAAATTCTCCTTTGAAAAACGAGGATTATACAAAAAAAATGTTTTCACGTCCACTGATTTGTTTGTTATGTGTATAAAATCTGATGATCCTCCATTTAGAATTAGGTAAGGTGGGCTGTTTTGTTTTGAAAAGTACATAGCGCTTATTATATAGGAGGTGCAACTCTGCCAGGAGCACTGGTGTAAATCCTTACTAAGAACCACAAAATTGGCAGGGAGGTGAATGTTTTCAAACTGTGCTGTGGTTAACCTTGGTGCACATTTGTCCAGGGTGTTTTTAGTCATTTTAAATATCACAGGTGCTGGAGACACACCAATCTCAGCAGGCAGAATTCCAGTACTTCATAATCCTTTTTACTATGAATACTTTCCTAACACAGTAGGCCTTCTTGCAAAAAAAAAAAAACAACCAAAAAACCCAAACCCACAACCTTTTTTTTTTTTTTAAAAATCTTATTGCCTTATACAATAGGGACATGGAAGATTATTCATTTTTCCTTCAGTACAGCCTTTCTAAGATTGTCTCAGCTAAGAGTTTTGTTAATTATCCCAGATGTTGGACTGGAACAGTGGCATGTTCCATTTATCATTTTTCCCAAGTATATGATTTTTTTGTTTGTTTTAATGTGAAAAAGGGGAGATTTTTGGCAAATGAAAGTAGCCATGGAAAGTCTAATTCATTCAGTAAGCCAGATGGAGAGAGATAGTGTATTTTAATATATATCAGTGATACATTACTCATTTGAAATACATTTTTGTTCTGAATCTGATTATTTGTTATTGCTTAGCCTGGAAGGAAAATGGGACTTTAAGCAATGGTTAAATTTGGTAAGATATAAATTGAGTTTACATTCTGTAACATTGAGGGTTTTTGTGTTGCCAAGGAAATATGAATAGAACTTAAGTAATCACATGTATCTAACACTTTTAAATTATTTTCTATAAACACTCAAATGACCTCCCATAAATACAGATCTGTACTTTAATAAAGTACAGATGACAGCAGCAGGACTTTATGGTGGTGGAAGCAAGCAAATTTTTATTGCTCAATACTTCAGAAAACTACAAAAAGTAGAAATTTTATTTAAATGAATGAATGAATTGCAACTGAAAAATATTATCAATGTGTATTTTATTTAAATTCAACATAATAAACATCAGTTCTGTTCAGAAGTTTATATTGTTGAACTTGACTGCTTTCTATTTTACAGCAAATTGCAGAGTTTTGTGGATTTTACTTCAGATCAGAAACTGTATTAAATTACTCATTCTGTTTTACAGTTCAGAGGATGGATAAAATATAATTTGCTGAAAAGGAATGAGTAAAAAGTCAGTGGAAGATGGCTCTAGGATAAATCCATTATAATGCCCAAATATTAAGAGTTATACTCTTAAGAGTATGAGACAAGGGGAACATGTGGGTGTAGACTGACAAGGAAAAAAAGACATGTAAGTCTGGGTAGCTGGTCTGTACAAGACAAAAAATGCATAATTGAAAGTTGTAGTGTATGAATTAAATGTCCTTGGTCCAACAGTTCATCTGGCTGTCTTTTTGCAGGATGCCATCCACTGGTTGAGCTGTGCCAGACTGGTGCCATGAGTGCCCAGAGGGGCAGGTCCCTCTGTTCTTTGCTAGGACAGATGGGCATGGTACCCTTCTCTCAAGACTGAGCAGAGGTGCTAGTGTTAGGGAAATGGAGTGTTTGTCAGAAGTATGGGGTGGAAAGACTTGGGATGCTTTTCTAGAAGGTGAGTGCAGTGTTAGGGATAAAACAGGAGGGATCACAGGCTTGGGGTCTTGGATTCAGTTAGATGGAATGCATGATGAGAAGTGAGGATGGAGTGAAATGCGAACAGTCAGAAGTCAGAAGACAAATGGTGACTTAAAATTTTAGTCTGACTAGACTGGGCTGACTAAAGATGTCCTGTGTCTGAACGTATCAGGGCATTCTCAGGGAATAATAGTCTCAGATTCTGCCCATTCTTGATAGCAGTTGCACTGATTGGTTTGACTTCCATAATTAGATTAGAATGCATATAACTGAGTAATTTTTTAATTGTGTACATTTATCTTGCGTATGCTTTTGTAGATATTTTCAGTCAACTAAATCACCTAAACAGATATTTCTGGTGTAATTCAGCATACCCTTGTTGTGTGCTGGGAGCTAGGGCTGTGGAACTTTGTGACAAGTTCCAAATAAAGGCTTTACTTCTGTGTAAAGTGCCGAGGGAACAGAAATTATTACAGAAAAGCAGGAAGCTACTAAAATGCTTCCATTTTGGATTTAAAAGATTGCGGCTCCCTTGATCCAGAGAGATTTGCAAATCTGTGTGGTTGTCACCTGGTTTCTTTTTCTTGCTGTCACTATTTTATTCAGTACGGCAAATGCAGAAAGAGCTCTTCTGTTTAGAAGGCAGAGCAGAGGTTTGCTCTAGCTGTGTGCCTCACCATTTGATGCAGAAAGGCTGAGCTCTTTCTCTCTTCCTTTCTCTCCCTCTGTGAATCCTCATTTTCTCTTTTTGGTGGATCAAGTACATAAATACAGTCTCCTTCAACAGGAGATTGTTACTGGGTGTTGCCTCCTCCAGGCCAAATCTGTGTTTGCTCTGAGCTTTCACAGACTGTGGAAAATAAAGCATGCCTGGACTTTTCAAAGTTCTGGAACTTATGATTAGCAGCCTTTATTGTCTCTGGCACTGTAGATGATGTTTGATGGTGGATCATTTCAAAATTACAGGGTATTTAGTAAATATCATTGTTAGCACACTATCATTTATTGGAGCTTTCTGTTCTGCTCCGGTGCAAAAAAAAAAAAGAAGTCAGTTTGTACTTATGGCTGGTCAAGATCTGTCGTCAGGGACAGAGAGAAATCATCTGCTTTGTAAATTACAGTTTCCTTAAAAAGGTCAGTGGAACCACAACTGATGTTGAGTTATTAACAGGAAATGATTGCTGTGTTTTGAAGGTGGCTGCTGTGGTCTTGACACTGGGTTTTAAATTAGGTGGAGTTTGAAGTTAAGGAAATGATCAACATGTCCAAATTAAACAGACTTTTGGTTAGAGAAGCCCATGATGGATCCAATTATATTTATCATGGATGCAGGTCTTTGAAGAGATATACAAGAAGAATTTGCTATTGAAAAGGGCCTACACATTTCTGTACCTTAAAAAGTCTTTGTAAACCCCAACTGCATTCTGAGCCAGCTAAATATCTTTAAAATGAGCATTGCTACAGCAAGTTCCAGAAATCCTATGATAAGAACTAAAGCCAGGAAACCTGGAAGAAGTTTATATGAGTGAACAGAGACAGCTTGTTGAACAGCAGCATACTTTGAGGAGCAGGCAAATTTCCTGAATGTATTACCTAAGCAATTAAATGCTAGTGGGAAAAGACACATTATCAGCAATTTTCCTACCTGATTTTTCCTTTTCTAGCTAATGAAATTATAGTCTATGGAAAGCTGTGTAGCTAATATGGAAATACTTTTCTATAAACCTTAATGGCACTTTTGCTGTGATTTCACATGGATATCTTACTATTAACATACATATCTTAAGTGCAAAGTTCTTTGGAAATGTGTAAGAAAAAATCCTCTTCAGTGACAGGATATGGGATAAAATTAGAAAGTGGTTTTGTATTTTTGTTATCAGCCAATTACCATATCAAGTTTAAACTGTTGCCATTAGTGTATTATTGTGCAGTTATAAAAGTAATTATATTACAAGCATAAAATTTTTCTTATATCAAAGTTGCTTTAGGAAAAATTATGATGGATGTTTTTAACTGTGTTCCTTTCTAGTTTATTCTTCATACTTAGAATTGCAGATTTGAAGTGTTGCATATCAGATATTTCAGCATGTGATGGTGTAATTCAGTACTGCAAATGGTTATGGATATGCCACATTTTAGTACATAAACGTGGTAAATATTGTGCAGAAGTGCCATCCATGTGTGTTACGTTTGAATCTTCTTTTCACTGGCCTAGCCTCGGAGCCCCCCTGAGCCTTCTCCAAATGAACAGTCACAGGTGTCAGCCTTACTCATAGGGAATCCAATTCCTTACTCATCTTCTTGCCCATTGTTGGACTCTCTCCAATGTGTCCATGTCTCTCATGAACTGGGAAGCCCAGAGCTGGTCACAGTACTCCAGGTCTGGCCTCTCTAGTGCTGAGGGGAAAGATCACCTCTCTGGGTCTCTTGGCAACTCTCCTGATGCAGCCCAGGAGACCACCCATCTTCTTTGTGGCAAGGGCACATCACAGGCTCAGGTTCAACCTGATGCTTACCAGGACCTCCAGGTCCCTTTCTGGCAGCCTGTTTTCAATCTGGGCTGCCCCCAGCATGTACTGGTGCCTTGAATTGTGCCTTCTCAGATGCAGGATTTTGCACTTCCACTTGTTGAACTCTGTGGGGTTCTTGTCAGCCCCTTTCTCCAGCCTGTCAAGGTCCCTCAGGATGGCAGCATAACCCTCTGATGTATCAGACATTGCTCCCACTTAGGTGTCATCTGCACACTTGCTGAGAGTACACTCTGCCTCATTGTCCAGGTCATTAATGAAGTGTGGTCCTAGAAATTAATATGGTGTTCACAAATAGTTGGTACTTGATTCTACTGCCAAATCAGGGTCCTTCTGGATGTGAAAAAGCATCTTAGTTCTTCTTGATTCTATGTGTGTAAGTACCTGTGGCTGAGTGTTTGGAGGTTAATTCCCTTTGTGACAGCATTTTGCAATAGTTTCAGGTCAGTAATATTTTTCTCAATATGGTTTTATGCTCCACTAAGCAGAGAAGTGGGCAGGAAAACTAAGAGCCTTTATGATCAGCATGGGAGGTTTGGTCCTAGTGTGAAAGTGTACTTGATTTGTTAGGAATCACCTGCATCCAACTGTTACTCATCCATTTTATCACAAAGAGTCTGAAAACATCTTCGAAATGTTTTCATGAGAAAAAATCTCCTCTGCTACAGCTAGGCAAGATCCCAAGAAACATTTTTGATTCCTGGCTCAGTATTTCTGACGCAGGAGAATGTTACTGATTGACTTTCCTAGCCTACACTTTAATGAATTTAAATGCATAAAAAGGAAAGGAAAATGTTTTTATTTTCAAAACAAAAAGGTATTTTGATGTTTTGAGACTATAATGCATTTATTATTTGATCAGATAATATATTATTGAAATTGTTGATGCAGCCTAGAACTATTTCAGAGTGATTTCTTTTGTTTTAGAAAATGACTGTGTAATTATGGGTGAGAACAATTTACTCTCTAGATTGATGGAAAAGAACAACTGGCTAGGAATAAAAAGTATTTTGGTCATGGTTTTGGCTTTATATCACTGGATAAAATAACATTCTCAATGATAGCAGCATGCAAATTGTTTAGTGACAGAATTTAATCCAGTATCATAATAAATTCTGGCAGCTAATAAAGAAAGCAAGCCAAAATAAATCATACACAGCCATATCACTTCCTTTATGGGTGTTGTACTTAAACATGATAAATCCTTCAATGTTTTTTTTTTTCCTTATGCATTTGGGTACAAAACCAAAATAATCATAATGTTTCATGTGTTTAGAGCTAAAAATATCTAAAGAATAGTTGTGATAGAATTACATCTTGTATACAAAGAGCTTTTTCTGTCACATTATTTAACTGATTCGTATCTAGTTTTGATTATATCAGTTGGAGTATCTGTATGTTGATTGCTATCCATTTTCATTTATCTTACATGTCAAAGGCACTAAATTAAATTAGTGTCTCTATAACCTTTGCATTTTCCATTTTTGCTGATAATTGTTGTTTTCTGTAGGCTCAAAATCAACCATTATGTCTATTTATATCTACTCAGTGCTATTTTAAACTAGCACATAGCATATGTGATGGTCTACAGGGGCTTTTAGAATACACTGATTAATAAAGCTGTTTTTTATAGCTTTGAAGATACGCATCATGAAACACATTGAAATCATGTGCTATTGATATTTAGATTAATTACATATTTTTTATGTTGAAACTCTCTGGCTATATTCATCATATAGCCTACTTGTGCCATTCTTTTAAAGCTCTTGTGGATGGTTTAATGTTGCTGCAAAACTATTTTTCTATCTTCTTTTAGAGACTGAAAATCATATTGAGATTCTTTTCCTTTGACATTTTTTAAGCTAACAAACTGAGTTGAGCTGTCTGTTCAATTATAGGTTACAGATGTGATGAACCTTTCAATTTGAACTTACCCAAGCTACAGTTCTGACCTCATCTTTTCAAAGAAATCCAACATTACACAGATTTTGGCAACGTGCTTTTATTGTTAATGTTAAAACAGCAATTATATTAACTGTGGGTTAGGTCTGTTCAGCTGGCTAAATGTTTGTGGGGTTTTCTTGATAAAATAATTATCTGCAATTTTAAAAAATTGTGTTTGTGTACTCTTAACTTCAACCTTGGTGCATTCATGAAATAGTAGTCTTTGTCTAATATCCAGATGTGAATGTTAATATGATTCCAGCTCAGACTGTCTTTGGCAAATCAGTGTGTTACTGTGCCAGAGAAAATGAGTGTATGAGATGCATGGGTTATGGCTCAGCTGTTTGTGGTATCCTCCACCTACTCAGTGATCTTGGAGAATCATTTGTCTTCCATGTGTGACAGCCTTTAAAAGCTGCCATTCATATTCATAGTGCAGGAGCTAAAATTTCCTCAGAAGCTTTTGAAGTGTTTTATTTCCAGTAGTGGTCATGGTATTGACAGACATAGCCATTTTTCCTGTATTCTGTCACGGAAAACATGGCATAAAATAATATTTTCTGTGTTTCAGGAGGCTGTGTAAAGAGAGGGCACTACCTCTTTAGAACACTGTAGTTCATCCCTTAAGGCAGCACTCCGAGGACATGCACTGCATGTCAGGAAGACAAGGCATTTATCTTCATGCATTTTATCATGCAATTATTTCCTGGCTATGGACAGAGAAAGAAGGGGGATCAAGAGAAAAGTAACTGAAAAAAGAGACTTAAAGAGCTTATAAGGGAAGAGGAAGGCCCGTGAGTTTTTTCCAGACGTGGAAGTTCTTCTGGGACTTTTTTGATTAAATAATAGAGAAACATAGAGATGTAAAAATTAAATTGGGTTTTGTGGCTGTAGTGTTTGATGGAGGGTGTACCTTACATTTTTGAGAAGCTCAGAGAAATAGCAATTAACCCTCTAATGTTGATGAGTTTATCAATTGTTAGTAATTTCTTTCATATGTATGTTTTTCAGATATATTACTGTCTTTTTTTCCTGTGCTGCCTTCTTCTGCTCTACCTTTATAACTCCTGTATGCTTTTTCTGTTCATGCAGTCTTTTCTCAATTTGCTACTAGTCACTGTCAAATCATGCTAACCTGTATTATCCTTGCCCCAACCTCCTTTATTTATTGTAGTGTTCTTACATTATTTGTAGGTGCAGTTACTGCAATTTCTGTTGTCTATTCTGCCTCATGCAGAATAGTGGGGGTGTCTGCAAATGCCAACTTGCAGAAAACTCTAATGTATTCCAGCTAGTTTTTCAAGGAGAGTTTCCCCCAGGCACACACCCCCTTTTTTTAATTATAGGAAACTAAACCACCACTTCAATATATCTGTGTCTATTTTGAAACAATTCTCTAGTATCATTGAAAAAAATGAAATATGCAGTAACTTTAAGCTTATAACAATAACTTAAGTAAGGAATAAAATTACAGAGCATTGTAGTTAAAAGAATAGAATTTCCAGCTACTCCTTGAAAGCTCCAAAGGCTATCTAAGGAAAATAATATCAAAGACAATTCCCGCATTCAAAACTTCAGTCCTTTTTTCATTGCTAGAAGTCTTTTCATTTGTTGATTCCAAATGTCTAATCAGTCCTGCTCTTAATTTAATTTTATTTTATTGCACAAGTGTTTCTTTCATAGAGCTTTTGTGCTGACACTGATTTCACAAGGTCACATGGAAACCTTTATTTGGAGGACAGTTGTTGAACCATGTTCCTTGCGAATATGTTCCTCCCTCACTTACAGATTTCCCTTAATAGCTGTGACCAAACATCTTGTGCTGTTAGACACAGGCAGGATGTTCAGCTCATTATCCCCCTTGACCTTCAGTGGGTGCAACACTTCCTGGTGCCACTGTTTGAAGCCATGAATGATCACACCTCTCCCTTAACTCCGCCTTCTACTGAACAATCATCCCATTTATCCCTGTGAGTCTCAAGTTTTAGCCTTGGTCCTAAGAGGTACATTCATGATCTGTTTGGGAATCCCCAGGGCCTTCGAACAGGAGCAATTAGGCTCCTGCTTGTGGTCTTCAGTCTTATCCCACTGCTTTTCCAACGGGTATTTTTTGCTGACCAGAGAGTTCAGAGATTTCTCACACAGATTTTGTCTTGTATTCTTCTCCAGGACTGTCTTTTCTACCCAGACTTACCCTGCTTTAAGCTAGTATTTTTTCCTAGCACTAGCTCTTTTGCAGAAATTAACATAACATTGTCTATAAATGCATTTTTTCCTACTCAGATTTTCGCCATTGGCTTTGCTGCCAATAACAGATGTTGTGCTGCGGTTTTATTGTCTGTCCCTTTCAATCATACCCAGTGGTTCTGTATTGAAATAATCCTCCAGAATTTGAGAAGAGGACAGCTTCACTTAATACTTGCTACTATTTGTGACAGACCTTTTTTTTTAAACTTTTAGCACTTTTAAGTTTCCAGAATATGCCATATTTAGTGAATGTTACTGGCAAATGGAATTTTCCTCTTTTCCATCTAATCAGGATTAACCTTTAATAGTTAAGATAATGCTTAAGATATTTCCAGGAACAGGGATGAGTCAGATACCATTGCATTTTTGCAATAATGTTTTTGAAGGATATTGTGGAAGAAATAGCTGAATTGTCCAGTTTGTCGGCAAAGCACCATTCATATCTGAATAATGGAGGACATGAAGGAATGCAAATAATAATGGGATGTGTTTGCTTTGAGAATCTTCGGCATTCCTACCACCCTAAATATCTTCTGATTTTTTTCCTTTATGTTGTTCTTTTATTTCATGTTAGCACTAAAGCACTGAGGGCTTTGTCTTGCACTTGTAAAACAAAATGCGTGGCCTTTGGGACTCGTGGTTAAAGCACCAGAGGAATGCACAAATACCATAACTGTCTCCAGATCTTTAAAGGAGCAAACTTTCTCCCTGGAGTTTTCCAGAACTTCTTCCATGACAGCCAAGAGAAACTTAAGGTTTTGGCCCTGAATTTCTGGTCTGCACTTACGCATTTCTTAGTGATCTAAGAATATAATGTAGCAAGGAATTTTATCTTTAGAGATATCATGTACTTAGCTGAGGTGTTTGTACTGCTCTGTTACTGTAATATTAGGATGATCACAGGTTTTAATCAATGCATATTCACATAGATAGTTGTTTGATAAGGAGGTGCTGTAATGCACATTTTAGAAACAAGCTGAGAGCAGAGTGAACTTAGAGAATGTCCCACACTTCTGAGCTATCAAAAGCACACTTACCTTCAGTCTGGGTGGGCACTGATGTGCTGGATGCAGACCACAGCATCCTTCACATGATCCTCTGCCTAGAAATGATGGCATGTAATCACTGTCAAACTGATTACAACACCCTAAAATTCTTCCTAGAAAGATTTCAGCTCTGCCTACCTCAAAAACCAAACAAGGCAGTTAGGAGCATGTGGAGCTTGGGAACCAACCATGTCTTGGCTACTTACTGTTTTAAGGCGGCTCAGGTATGGAAGAGGCAGAGGGTGAGTTATTCATTCAAGACTGAGGAGGAACACTGCTAAACCAGCAAGTGGAAACTTCCTTCTGTGTTTGAATCCTAAGTAGTGTAACAACTGCCATTCCTCTTTTTGTAGAATTGTATTTAAGGTTAGTCTAAAATTAGTTTTTTTGGTCTACAATAAAACAACAGGAAGTCGATATAAAAATCTTAGAAATGTTTTCTGGGAATATTTCAGGAAACTAATAGATACAAAGAACTGTCAATACATTCAAGAAAACCATGTCTTGATCACAATCCTGCAGCTATTTCTATAAACTGTGTTCACACATGAGACAGCTCCTCCCCACCATATTATGTACATTTGTGTCTATCGATTTTTACTGTATAGTTTCAAATATTTGCCAAAATATTTCACAAGAGTGTCCAGAACAAATTGTCAAGAACAATTGCTAGATGAAGGATGGTGTAGAACTAATGTAATTCTGTAGTTATTGTCTGCAATAAACAGACATCTTTGTGGGCAGATAGTCCTACAAACCAACAGTATAATTAGAACAAATGTAAACAGCATTTTTTTTCTTTTTCAAATTTACTAAGGGAAAGTGTTCCCTTATTAGCCTATTACAGTGACAATTACACCATGCTTCTTTACTGTCTGAACTGTTTGCTCTTTGTGACGCTCCCATTCCTCATCATCTTTGTCCAGGTCAAAAGTTTCTGGATAAATGGGAAGCTTGTCTTTTGGGCATTCCTCATAATAACTTCGAACATATTTTCCAACAGACCATCCTTTGTATTCCTCAGGCATTTTGCATTCTAGGCCATTGTAGTGAACATTGTAGTGATGTTTCAGCCAGTAGAAAAGATAATGAATGTTGTAGTCGCATCTCCAAGGATTCTCTCTCAGCCACAGTATTTTCAGAAAGTAAAGATCTTCCAGTACTCCATATTCAAAGTTCTGCAAGCTGTTGTTTGATAGATCCAGCTCCTCTAAGTTATTGAGGCCTGAAAAAGCAGCTAGTCAACAAAAAATAGTTATTAGTACCTTATAAAGTTAACTTAGAAAAAAAAATCATATCTGTGGTGGAAAATATGCATATCTACAACAGGAAAAACATTTTTATAATTTTACAGTTACTGCTTCTTTTTTTTTTTGTTTTTTTTTTTTTTTTAATTTTTCCTAAAGGCTACAAAGGGACTTCTCAAACATTGCACTTTAAAATATGGCACATGCCTTCAGAAATGAGAAATATTAGGGGAGTTTCACTGCTGGTAAACCTGTAAAACACTTCATGAGAGTGGCCGTTGGAGAGGGCCGGACAGCTGACCACAGGGACGGCCGGCGGCTCGGCGGCTTGGTCTGAGAGCTTCCTTTTGGTTAAGTCAACTTCAGCTAAGGACTTATTATCCCCTTGCCACGAGCCGGGCTTCCCTGGGATGGTGGCCGCTGTCCTAAAAACCGGAGAGCTGCTGAGAGAGAGAGTGTTCCCTTGCCTGGAGCCCAAATCAGACACAAGACACGAGGGTCTGCTCTGCTTGGGCTCAGGGGCAAAAGACCCCGGAAGGCCCAGCTTTCAGACTTTAATTCTGAGAGTTACAACTTATCTCATAACGGTACAGGGGAGGAAACGGGGAAGGGTTGGAAGGTCAGGATGCAGTCAGGAAGGAGGAAGGGAGGAAAGAGTGAAACACAAGATACTATTGTTAACTGAGAGGCAGGAGGGGGGAGTTCGACTCCCTTTCCAAGGCCAAACCTAACTCTGCCTTCAGAGGGGCCTCACTTTCTAGGCCCCCAGAAATTCTTCAGGGGATATGTCATTCTCTGAGCTTGAACCACTGCTACACATGAGTCTGCCTGAGCATAGAATAGAGACAGTGGAGGTGGATGAATGCCTGATTTGCTCATTGAATCTGTTATTGTCATGATACAGATGTAGAAATAGGGAAACTTATTATTAGACTATGTGCAGGGCCAGAGGTTTTTGTAAATATATTGGTATTTTTATGCATGTATAGAATATTTAAATTAATATTTTATAGTTTGGAACGGAGTAAACATGGAGATCCATAATAATGCTCGTGAGTTACATCTCAGAGAGCAGTTGATATTTTTTGCAAGGATAGCATTTCATTTAATGGTAGAAGTTTTCATTTAAATGAATCAACTGTGTAACATTAAACCTCATAAGTTTTATACCATTTTACTGATATTACCACTTTCTGATGCTGTTTAATTGCCCAGATGATACTAGATTAGACTCTTTTTGCATGATACACTATCTTTCTTTCTCTCACCCAGCTTATGTCTGCTTTCATAATTAAATCTAAATGCACATAGGTTATAAGAAAATTGCCAATAAGCACACTTGAGTTCTAATAAAATATAACTTAAAAGCTATTATATGTAGTGATTTTTAACCAAATAGAATTTAAATCCTTTTGGTTCGTCTGTTATTTTATCATCTAATGTAATTGAAAAGGAGCCACCTTATACGACATGTTTTCTTAGAATGGCAAAGATATTTTAAAAATCATTCAACTACTTAGCATTTTGGAAAACTGTTTGCCCTCAGGTTCCAGAATTACCTTTTACACTGGGTTAGTCTAGTATTAAGAAAGGGCCACTGAAGTGTGTCTTTATCTATTGATTTTCATGATGAATATATTTCAGTGCAAACTTTTACTCTGTGAATTGAATGGTACAAAAGGTAGAATTTGCACCAACTTCTAGATTTTTAAATCCTTCCCCCCAGCCCCTCCTTCTCCCCTCCCCCCCCATTTTATACCTGGTAGAGACAGTATTTAACAAAAGAGAAATAACTTTTTAATGAGTATTTAAAATTAGACTTACCAGGATCAATGTATACTATTCCATTACTGTTTAAATTTAGTATCTTCAGATCACTGACATCTTCAAACTCCTTGGCTCGTAGCTGTCTGATTTTGTTGTTGGACAAATCAAGTTTAGCTATATCTGGAGGTATGTTACCTGGAACTTTCTTTAAATCTTAAAAAATAAAAAATACATAACTTATATCAGCTTTAGATTATTTATTACTGCTTAGGTATCACAGTTGCATGCAAACAGAGTTTTGTCAGTCTGACATTGTTTCTTGTTTTTTTTTCCCTTTTTTCCCCTCTACTAGTGCCACCATGTTTTTTCAACCTCTTAATTTCATTCTTTCTTTACTTATACCTTTATATTTCATGTGAAAATTGCTATCTTCATTAGTGGTTATAGTAAAGCTTCTGCCTGTGTTTAATATTTTTATTTTAGTAGAACTAGGCCATTCACATAGGCATAGGGTAAGTAGTGAAGATACTATATTAATAAAAAACTTGTGTGAAAGGCTTGATTGTGTAAAGAAAAGAAACCAGAGTAGCTATATAAAAAAGCACCCAGGCAATAGATTGGCTTTTTGTCTGCTTCTCTCTCCTACTTGTATCACTGGCATTTCCAAAGTAGCTGAGGACCTGTGTCTGTATCCTCACAGTGTTCATTGCAGAAAAACTCCAGAAGGAATAGCTCCTACTCCATAGTAAGGGCCTATGCTTGAGGAGTGCAGACTGTGGTTTGAACCCTCTCAGGGTAATGTTAATAAACCTAATCTCCAGGATTATTATATTTGCTCAATGACTGTTCTAATCCTGCACTGTTATTACAAGAAAATGTGTGGTATCTCTTATTTGGTCATCTTTGAATGAAAGCAAGTAGTCTGGATCTGTGCTGGAATCTGTGTGGTCACTGTACTTCTGAAGTTCTGAAGATACAAATGAATCAGGCATTTTTGAGACTAAAGCAGCACATCAGAGTCTTCCTGCCTTATAACTGATTATGAGCAGAGCTTTGGTATTATAAATACATAAATATTATAACTGCTCCAGCCTGCTGTGGTTGGATTGCTTCCTGCTTCTGCAGATGCCTGAGTTTCAGGGCCTGTTTATCACCAAATGAATGCAAATACTGCTTGAATTTAGAGACTTGGAGAGTATGGCAGTACTAGAAAGCAGATTTTTTTTCCAATTGTCCTTGAAAATACAAGTTCTTTGCACAAATGCAAACAAACTGCTTTTGCTTCTTTTTTTGTTTTGTTTTGGTTTGGGGTTTTTTTTGTGAAACAGAATCAAGGGCACAGAGTATTTCATTCTAGAGTACCACAAGATCTGGCATATCACTGGCCTGAGGAGATATAAGTAAATTATTCAAACAAAAAAGAGAACATACACATGGATAAATGCATTTTTAAGATGCTTCTTTCATGAGCTTTCTGACATTAACTGAAAGCTGTTGTCATACCTCTTTAGACATACATAGGGGTAGAGTGCTTGTCATTCCATTCTCTCCATTGTAAAGGAATAATGGACTGCAGATTTTCATGTCATCTTTCTAGTTCGGCAACCAATGCACTTTTTTTTTCTACTCTGAATTCTTGTCCACACAGATTTAGAGAAATGTTTGTGTTTTCCCTGGATGTTGTGTGCATTACGCTCCTATTTCTGATGAAAATTCCAGTGAAATTGTGCATCTGCTGTACAATATTCATATACCAAGTAAGTACAGTGCTTTCATCAAAGATTACCATATGTTCAGGAATACCAAATATCCATGGAATATCTGCATCCAGCTGTCAAGCATATGCACAGTAGATCTGGTACTTCAAAAAAAGTCTTGAGAAATATTCAATGTGTCCATTCAAGACGTGCAGGAAGTTCTGGATTGATATCATAGTTCTTGACCCGAAAGAGGGAGTCCCTGTACCCTCTAGTACCCTCATGTAGAGGTTGAAATAACTTTGTTCCTCCATTATTAATATTAAAGACAATAAAGCATGTTTTTAAATACCATAAACCCCTTTGAAATTCCCTTGAAGATCAGACTACATTGAATGTTTCTATAAACTTAGAGAAAAAAGTAACATTTTTCTTGCCAGAAGATTTTGCGTATATTTGTGTATTCAGCTCATCTCTTTGATACCACTAGGTGAGGAGAGTCAATCTTTGCTTGTATTAGGATTATAATTTATGCCCGGGTTTCGTTCAATAACAGTTTACTGTTATTGAATAATAGTGATATAACTAAGATCTTATGAAGGGTAATTAAGATCATCATCTATAATCTAATAATTAAAGTTCTATCTACAAGGAAAAGTAAGATAGGTGAATATTAAAAATAATAAATGTTAGCAGGTAAAGCAGCATAAATCATTAACAAAAAAGATGCAGTAGCTACATGATAAAAGAAAGAAAACTGAGCAAGAAAGACAAGAAAGAAATTCAACAGGGTAGAAAAAAGTAAAGAGCACAGACTATTTTTATGACATACAGAGTAGATAAACCATGTAATCAAATACTGAGATTGTTAATCCTTGATATTTCGATATTATCTTCTTATACTGAATTCTGAGCTTCTCTCTGGCGTAAAGGTGCAAGAGTAAGGGCACACTGAGGTTTTTATATAAAATCAAGTTACTCTTAAAGGAAATAAAAGTTCAGCTTTCAGGTTCAACAAAACCTACTGTGGTGATCTGGTATTGCAGGCTAAGATCTCCTAAAATTGGGGAAAAGGTCTCACAATGTTGGCTGCTTCAAGCAATGCTTCTTACTTCAGAATTTTTATGTTAAAGAATTATTCTCTTGTGAGTAGTTTTATTGTTTGCTTTGTTGCATCGTGGGATAAAATATGGGAAATGTAAAGCACAAATAAATATGCACTTTTGTGTTGATATATGCCCCATCTGGTTTACCCTTAAGGCTTAACTGTGGCTCTTAGGGGCCTGAGAAAGATTTAGGGATGGACTGGATCCAAATGTCTGAAAAACATTTCTTGAAGTCCCTTCAACTTTGAGTTGTTTGCTGGATGCTGGGAGGAAGAAGACCGAGGAAGTTTTTCTTCATTAACACAAACATACAATTTTTTCCCTTAGCAGAAGAAATATTGTGCAGAAAATGTGAAAATGCAAAGGCTTTCCTTTGCAATCTGGTTCCTTTGGGCATTGGGAACACAGCTGGCTGCTCCAGTCCTGCTTCACAGCTCACTTCTGTCAAAGTTATTGCTCTCTTTGTGTTTGTGCAGTGGAAGGAAGAAAAGACACTCTGTGCTCTTCTGTATCAGTTCAACACTTTCAGCACAGCTGTAATTTGACTGATTAGTATGTTTATAGTTGTACAATCAGACTAGTAACTTAAGTAATGTGCTTAGTTTTATTCCTGTTGATTTCTGTTAGATACTTATATTAGAGCACTAAGG
Organism: Petroica traversi; assembly: GCA_025920805.1. Lineage (NCBI taxonomy): Eukaryota > Metazoa > Chordata > Aves > Passeriformes > Petroicidae > Petroica > Petroica traversi. The sequence continues at coordinate 3,940,881 of JAHLSL010000061.1, forward strand.
AATATCAGTGGAATTTGGACTGCAGAGCAGAGGTAAAATGCAGGTGGAATTCCTAATTATAGCTGGTAGTTACAAGAGAAAAACAGTTAATAGTATCAGTGTAAGTAAATCAAGTACTAGTAGTAATTCATTTGCAGTAAATAATGTGTGAAAACGTAGTAGGATAAAATAAATAGAATATTAAAAACATCTTTCAGTTATAATGACAGATACAAACCTTTTCTTTTGCAGTTCAGAGTTGGCACAGGAAACACATATATGTGGCACAAGGAGGAATCAAATTCTGGTTTGACAGGTTCAGGCTTCTCCCGTTTAATGTTTTTGGGGTCCTGCCTGTCCTCTTCACTACACAGCTGATCCGCTTTTATCTGCTTTAGCTTTTGATTTTTCAGTTCTATTGGGTGCACACATTTAGCATAATTCCCCAAATTCCTGTTTGTTGGGACCTGTAGCATTGTAACAAGGGTTTCTAGTTCACAGGTGCAATGCCAGGGGTTGTCATAAAGACGTAGGTAGTTTAGACTGGGTGTATAAATAAAAATCTCCTCAGATAAAATCTTAATTTGGTTATGCTGAAGTAAGAGTGTGGTAAGTTTATCCAAACCATAAAAAAGCCTCACTCTCAACTTTTGATATGTCATTCTGTTGTAAATCCAGACTTTTCAGTGCTTTATACTTGGAAAACATATTATTCTTCAATTTACGAATCCTGTTTCTTGCTAATAGCATGTGTTTTATATCTTCTGGCCAATCAGGTGCCACAAAAACCAACTTTCTTTCCTGACAATCTAGGTATTTCTCTTGAAGGTAAGTGTAGATATCACATGTTAGGCCTTGGGCATTGCGCTTAACCGTGCTAGATGCTCTCCTTAAGGTGTTGACCCTTTCATTGTTTCTCAAACTCCTATTCCTTGTCCTCCTACAGTCAGATACATTACAAAGAAGAAGTAGTAATATAGTAGTAACTACTTGCATCCTGACATTCAGCTGGCACCAGTTGTTTTTTGTGACAGCTGGAACAGTTGAAATTTTTGGATAGTCTGAATCAGTGTTGTACAGATCTGAGGAGGCACAGCTGGGGTGTGTGGGATCCCTGTGTTGGAAGAAAAGTAAAACATTAGAGCAGATAAAATGGGCATTTTCATGGAGGCTTGTATATAAGATGCAGTCAAGTACTCAATCATCACACTATTTGGATCTTCACAAATACTTTGAAGATTTAATATTGTATCTCTTTTTGTTTGTTAGTTTTTACTGACTCTGGTCTCCTGTTTTTCATTATGATTAAACGTGGGAAACTATATGGACCAATTTCTCACTGCTCTTGGTTAGGAGATTCTCATGTATTCAGGAAAACAGCATCAGGCTGGACTTTTTTGTATTTAATGTAATCTTGGAAGATGAGCTCAAACAAGGAGTTTGAAGCTGATCTTTTCCAACTTCTTGGGTGCTGAACAACTGGAACCCAGACAGAGCCAGACCAGGGAAAGCCATCCAGTGCCCATCAAACTCCCAGTTTTAGTTTGCGCTCAAGGGTGGGCTTGTTTTCAAGTCATATGCTCAGGACTGATTATCCCAGTTTTAGGGGTTTTGTGCTTTCATCTCAGTAATCTGTCCAGGGACCCATGGGTTCAGGATATTGGCCCAGATAGATTGAACCTGTAAGAGGGATTCTTACATTAGTGTCATTCACTGAGAATTTGGACTGTTCACCTTTAATATTATAGTTTAGTTTTGGTTTGGTGGTTTTGTTTTTTTTTTTTTTTTTGGTTGGTTGGGCGCTTCTTTGTTTCTTTGTTTTATTTTGTTTTGGGTTTGGAGCTTGTTGTTTGGTTTTGGGTTTTTAGGTCAATTTAAAAATTTGCAAGACTTAAATATTTGTGAATGCCAGGGATTAAGTATAAGAACTACAAAATTTTTCTACGAGTTCTAATTTATACCAACAACAAAGATTTTTTCAAGTGCTATGGTTATTTGGGTTACAAATCTTCCTGATGAAAAAGTAGAGACTTGTGTTCTTAAGTACTTTAAAATTAAGTTTAGTAGTATTCAGAGCTAATCAGTGAAGTTCTCATTGGTTTTCTACAGTACAAGGGCAAAATTATATATCCAATCTCAATTAATTTTGATAAACAAAATAAAGACTTCAAAACTTCACCAGTCTGGGAGGAGGGTTTTGTTGTTATTACAAGCTTGGAGTTGTCAATAACAATACATTTTAATCCTGTATTGTTTACAACTTCCTTTATTCCTTCAGTAGTACACTTGGGCTCTAAAAATGTCTCCCTAAATTTCTTGGTATTTTTAGAGCCTTTATTTGAAAGGTGTGTAAGAATGCAACCACCGTTATGTATTTGTCCATTTATTCTCAGTTTAATTTTTTTCATTTTATCTTGCTTCCATTAATTTTCTTTACTGTTTTTTCATTCCTCTTCCTTGAAGGAAAAATGTTTCACTTTGCTTTAATTAATGATTTCTTAGAAAAGTCAATGTTATATGCAAATTTTTCTTATAATGAATCAAAGAATAACATTAATATTTTGTTCAGAAACTATGTTTCTTAGTAGTTTCATCCATTTCTAGTGTAAAGCATATAAAAAATAATTTCATATCATTTGTAGTCACCTTTTAGTGAAGTGTACATCCTGTATTCTAGCCCAGAAACAGCAATATTTACACACAAGCTTTTAAAAATTACCATAGGTAAAACAGAGCTTAAGAACTTCAAACAAAAATTGTTTAGGATAGTTGAGTTAGTGATGCAAGGGCTCTTTTCTCCCCTTATCAATAGATCTAGAAATTTCATCATAGAAAACTATCAAATTGGTGAGGAATGCTTTGCTCTTGATGGACTCGTGCTGGCTGTTTGCTGCCACTTTTTCATCCTGTGTGTGCTTGGACTGGGCTTCACAGAGGATTTGCTACATAACCTTCCCAGGGACTCAGGTGGAGCTCACTGGCCTGTAGTTTCTTGGATATTCTTCCATTTCCTGAAAATGGATGTGACATTTCCTATCTTCCAGTCATTAGGAATCTCCTCTGACTGTCATGACCTTTCAAAAACAAGTGAGGCCTCTCAATGACAAGAGACAGCTTTCTTCCTCTTGCATGCACCCTGTCTCATCCCATTTCCTCAGGTGCTCCCTGACATTAATGTCTTCTACATCAGGCATTACTTCACTCTGACAGACTGCTCACAGGCTCCAGCCAGGCACCTGAGAAGACTGTTTTTGCCTCGGTTTTTACAAGCCTTAGCTGTAAAAACCGAGGCAAAAAAATAATTGAGTAACTCGTCCTTGTAGATTAACCCCTTCTCCTGGGCCCTTTTGCCTTCCAGGGCTGTCTGCCATGAGATCTTGTTAAGCAGATCCCTAAACTAGCCAAAATCTGTTAACAAGTTCAGGGTGTTTTCTTCTACAGCTTGTCCAATTTTCTTCTGTCTGTACTTTGTGCTTCTGATTTTCTCATTTTCATGGCTGCAGTAACCAAAGTCGTTCAAGTTCACATTCCTTCACCTGTTGAAGAACACGTTCCCTAGACCACTTGTCAGTCATCTGGATCAGGAAATTGTCTTCAACATACTCTAGAACTCTCCTGGGTTGCTCATTCCCAGCCATATTTTCTGGCAGCAGACATGAGTGGCTAAATTCTCTCATGAGTAACCAGGATAGGCAGGAGTAAAGCTTCCTTCAGCTGCCCAAAGGTTTCATCCTCCATCTCTTCATGATCAAGCAATCTGCAGCAGTTCCCTAACACAATGTAATGCTCATAGGTCTGGCTTCTTATCATTACAAATAAACTTTTGATTGACTTGTCACCCATTTCAGTGCAAAGCTCCATGCATTCAGGCATGACTTTGCATTGCGTGCAGCCCATCCTCACCTCTCTGGGCTGTCATTCCTAAATATTCTGGAACCTTTCATTGCACTCCTTCAGTTGCATGTGCTGTCTCTGCATCTCTGGAGTCCCAGGGAAATTCAACTCTGTACCTGTGCAAGGACTTTTGTCCCTGCTGGTTGATTCCCAAGCTTCAAGGGTTTGTATTCAGATGCTTGAGACAGACTTCTTTGTGCTGCTTTTGCATGGAAGGTTTCAGAGATTTTCCTTATCACTATTACCCCCAGCCCTTTCCACAACTCCTTTCCAGGTTGCGGTTATCTTCCATCTACATACCTATTTTTACTGATATCTCCTCTCTCAAATCCTTTGTTGCAGAAATATATTTCAAAAACACAAACTTCCCTCTTTAGGATTGGTTGGTATTGGATTTCCAGTTATCTGGATGGTCCTTTTGCCTGATAACTGAAATAGGGAAAAGGTGACAACAACATGGAAAATTTCCCAGACTCAACTATTACATTTTCATGTACAAGTACTGACTTTTTGCCTTTGTATTGTGTTGACATTTATTGTGAAACATCCATCATACCAGGAGATTTGGTCCCGTTATATAAAAATGGAACAATATCAGTAGCACCTGTCAATAAAATATGGAAGCCTTATAATTACTCAGGTTTAATGTTCCACCTAGAAGGTAGAACTGAACAGGAAATATTGTGTAAAGAATATTATATTAAATTATATTACTGGTTAGAGAAATGTACCAGAGTTCATGGAGAAAATTCACCAATGGTTTTAGATACCAACACTGGCTAACAGTAATATTGCTTTAGCAAAATGTATTTTCAATCATGTGAAAAGTTCATCATCCTCTGTAGGACTGTATAGTGCAGGTATCCTTTAAAATGATAAAATGACCATACTTCAAGTTAGTAACAGTAGCATCACATCTATCAGTATTCTACTTTGAGACTTCCAAAGAAAATGGCTGAGATGTACACAAATTATTATGATGATTTAAAGACATTTATTCATGTATTTTTCCCTTGTTACATAAAAATATAATTTTAATATCCTTCTGGATTTTTTTTATTATTTAGGCTGTTTAAATCTATTTAAATCTGTTGTATGGAGATAGTACTAAAGGAACTCTGACTATTGGCAAGGTAAAACTAAAGAGAAACATGACAGGGTGTTTGTTTTAATCCTGAAGAAAATTTAGCATCATGTGTAAGAGAAATACTCTTTTTTGAGTGATTTGCAGGATCCTTTCTGATATACAAAATGAAATAAATTCCCTATAAATTTCACTTTGATAGCAGTTCTTTTTATCTTTTTAGTATATTTAAAAATATATGCTAGATTCCCTTATGTATTGCACAAAGTTTCACAGAAACTTTTAAAAGAAAATGCTATCCAAAATCTTTTTGTGCATGTCCAGTTCCTCATGATGATGCAAGAAGTTTTCAAGTTAGATAAATTCTTTAAAATCCGTTTTTGAAAGAGAGGATTGTGGGTAGGTGCATTGTGTGAGCCAAGGCCTTGGGTGACAACTGCAAAAGAAAGTTATTCCAATCTAAGGTTTGGAAGATCAGTGAGCTGAAGGCAGAGAATTTACAATCTTACAAAAGATTGCAATTCCTGTTTCAGAGGGATCTCTAGAGACTCGAGGTCTGCCTGGCAGGTACAATTGCTGGATTAAAAGCTGCCATGGAGAAATGAGGTGTGCTGTCCACAACAGCAGCCATCACAATGGTGTAGATGGTTTTGAAGAATAGCTGTACATTATTTCTCTTTCCTGTGAGGAAAACAAATGTATGTCCTTCAATAACATTCCTATGAAGTTCAGAAACATGTTTTTCTTTGGCATTTGCATAATACATTTTGACTTTTGTTTTCCTTAGTCTGAAATGCCATATCCTCATTTAGCTAACATTTGTTCTGGCAAAGTTTTGCATTAGTGTCTCCAATGGTACCACTCATCTCCTCATCAGTATTTCTTTTATTATAATCTATGTTTTTTCCATGTTGGTTGATATTTTATCTTTTTATATTTCCATATATTTTTGTGGAAGTTTGGAACATAATTTTTTGATGTGTAAAAAGCAAATAGCAAATAAAAATTCTCCACTGACAAAAGACTTTTTGCAGTTATCTTGTACTTTGTTATTATAAAATCTTCCCATTCACTCATGATGCTTCTGATTTAAAACCATAAGATTACCCTCTTTGTATTGACAATTTTTAGACAAAAAACAAAGTCATTGTTTCTGAGATTATGGGGATGTAAAAAAAGCTGTTGTCCTGTGAGGAATTTCAAGGCAGACAGATTTCATGGACATTTCACATGGCAATCCCAAAAGCAATAGCTCAGCACAGGTCCTGTGTGCTATGGTAACTAACACAAAGTGCTTAGAGGTGGCAGTATTGCATTTCTTAATGCTGCATGTGAAGTTGGCTGTGGTGTACCAGACATGTTTTATTGGAACAAGGAGCTAGTGAAGTGTAGGGGTAATTTTTTATTCTCTCATACTATTCCATACAAGCATTTTAGCCTCCATATTGCACAACAGAGATAATTGGTTAAAATTTCCCTCTGAAAACTTCTGTCACATATGGTAGATGTGAACACTTTCCATCAGGAATAAATGTCAGAAAGTGAGTTTGTCAGATTACTTTAAAACAGTGATCCTGAGATTGCAAATGTCAAAATTAATTGAAAAACCAGTATAACAGAATTCCTGCAGAATTTAGCTGTAACACTAAACAAGGATTTTTGGTAGTCAGTGTGCTCCTTGAATTTTAAGGAAGATGCCACTTTAAAAATGGAAAAAGAAGGCATGTGTTAAATTCCCATTAAAAATTGGTCATATGACCAATAAAGGAAATCAGCATCTCTTCAAAACTCTTGTAAGCTTTTGATCACAGTCTTCAAAATACAGTAAGAAAGGCTTACCTTTATCTTAAACTGTGCACCCTTCAGCAACATATACATTAAAAAGACTCAGAGCTACTAGAGTATTTACCCCAGTCTCTTAATTATCTATTTCATCAGATATGTTTGGAAGTATACTTCTCCAAGTTTTGTGTTTCCCCACCCATTTCCATGGAATATCACACTAAAATGCAAAAAGGCTCAGTCTTCTATGAAGAAGGATACTTTTAATTTTGACTTAATATGAATTAAACATTTCCATTTCCAAAAAAAGGCACTCCAAATAACACATTCCTTTATAGTCTAATATCTAGTTGTAATGCACAATGTTGTTTTTTTCATTAAATGTAACCTTATATTTAATTTCTTAGTATTTTTGTAATTTTTTACAACATCATTCTTTTTACACTTCCTATCTATTTGCATTTGTGTTCAGCATGTTTCCCTACCTATACTGAAAGTACAAAGTCAGTTCCAAAAGTCAGTATGCCACTCCTTAAGCAGTCAGCTCCTCAGTGGGAATTCCTATCTTCAAAATTCCTAATTTTGCTGACTTGCAGAACTGCATGACTGTGACAGAGCAGAAGGTCCTAATTCTAGGTTTTGATTTTCTGTATGCTTTCATTTGTGGTGCTTGTGGTAATTGTTATTTATTCCAGCTAGAAATGTAGTTCAGTCAAATGAATAGTTTTCAGTATGATATAAACCTGCAGATGGAAATTTAAGTAATTTCAGAGTATAGAGTCTTGATTTTACAGAGTGCTGTTGATTAACGTTTTCCACTTACACAATTTGTTTTCTCTTAACTAATGTTTAGTATAAAGAACTGTTTTCCAAAAGAACTGATTAAAACCTAAAAGTACATTACTCAGTTTTGGATAATTGCCTTTTGTAACTCTTTCAATTTTTCAGATTCTTTTAATAGAATTCTTCTAAATAATTAAATTACTCGAGAAGTTTATACTACACATTTCTGCTTTTAATGTCTTTTGATAGAGATCTGGTTTTCATTTCCAGCAGGCAATGCTAATAAAATCAATGGCAAAAGCAGTCCAACAAACTTGCACAGAAAAGTCATACTTGCAAAGCATGCACAAAGAAGTTGCAATTAGTTGAAAAATAATGCTTTTGCAGTTACTTGAGATAACTTTACAATGTTACTGGTTTTGTATGGTGAAATATCTTGCATAATAGTGCTATTTCCCAGTAGTTTGCAATACAAGAGCAGAGGAAAAACTGCAGCAGAAGAAATGGACTTTCAAACTTCAGCAAGTAGATAATTCTATTTCATATTGAACATCTTTTCTTTAGAGTAATTTTCAGAAGACCTTAACTATGGCATTTTATGTTCTTTTGATTCTGTATCGTGCCCTCGTAACAAATTGTTCTGTTGTTTTTTGTGGGGTTTTTTTGCAAAGCTTCCCCAGTTTACAGAGAGTTTAACTCACTGCAGAAAATTCACAGACAAAGGTTTACCATACCTGGACTCTGGAAAAGGCTGTCACAAGATCATCTGTTTGGAGGTTCCAGGTTGCATTCAGGTTTGTAGTTCACGTCTTTCTTTCATAATGTGAAGCAGAGGATCCTTTATATGACTGGCAGCATCCTGCATTCATGGTATACTGAGGTTGAGCAAGCACTGCAGCAGCCTTCCAGGGTTTTGAATTACATGACTACAGCTGTTTAAGTTTTACTCAGGAATAATAGCACTATAGGTTTGGATCACTTCCAGCAAACCGTCAGATCTATAAACAGCTCGTACTTACTGCATAATGAGAACAAGGCTTGCTTTTTGTAGCCATAAATAGACTAATTGTATGTCATGATTAGTTGGGGGTTTATATCTGGAGCTTTAAAAGTGCAGTTTTTACTGAGGTATCAAAAAAAAAAAAAGCCAGTCTGTGCTGGAAGAAAATAGAAATTTACAGTTGATTTCCTGAGAAGGAAGTTAATTAAAAAGTGAACTTTTGTTAACAGTTTTACATTGGTTTAATATATACATTGAAGTGGTATTTATTCTGCAATCTAAAAATAGTTATGTTTTGGATTATTTTAGTATCCTACTGAAGTTGTAAAGAAAACCAAGGTTTTAGAATGCAGTGCTATTTTAGAAACTTTCAAATATATAGTGTACCTTGAAACACACTCCAAAAGCAATATGAAATGCAAAATTGTAGGACAATGAAAGTCTCCTAATATTTAAGTAAAGACTCACACAGGTTTCTTTATACACTGAGAAGATTCTCCATATAACAAAATACATGTGAAATGACAGAGATGGAGTCTGAGGAATAAAACAGTTTAACTTTCCATCTAACAAAACTTTTTCAGAACAAAGAATGGGGCAACTGTTCTGATTGCTCTTTACTGAGCATCTGTTTCTTGTTCATGAGAATCATGCTGAGATTGTTGTGCAGTGTGAAATTTGAAATGAGGGCTGAGGTTAGAGGAAAGTTAAGAACTACCTACCTCTGAGTAACTTTTTCAAAATGCCAGAAATTGGTTCTGTTTTCCGAAAGCATCATTCCTGCTTGTTTAGAAGTGTCATCATGAGCCTCTAGAAAGGATGATCTAATAGTACTCGGGGAGAAGAGATCATCATCAAATGGGAAAACCACAATCCTCCCCTACCAGAGCACAATGGGTTTGCTTGCCAGTGTATTTGAGAGCTCTGAAAGGAATTCCGCAGCTTTCTCCATTTTTGGATTCTGGAACACTGCTTAATGGTTATGACCAAGTACTTAAGTGAACAGTTAAAACAAAAAAAAATCATCAAATTGCATCACAGTTGGATAAAGGATTTTAAAAAGGTTTCTTCCCCCCTCAGTGGATGAACTAAACCAAAGGGAAACTTTGTAAGGCTAACAGTTCAGAATTAGTTGGAAACTGTAGAGAAGTTGTACTACAAACATTGAAATTATGCTTAAAGTATTCTACAGAATGTGTATTTTTTATGTTTTTCTCATGTTTCTTTGTTTTTTCTTTCATTTTAACATTAAACTTCTTTTTATATGAGTTGTTCTATTGCCACTACTTCAGTAGGATTTGAATGTTTATTTAGAAAGCCCATCTGTAAAATATGTGATTGTGTTAAGGATTGTGTGAGTGGCAACTTAAGGACCAAGACATTTAATTAGCTCTTTAAAACACAGTTAGTCAGAAAAGTGAAAATTAAGCAGATATTTTCTAAAACAAGGCAATCTTTTCTTTGACTATTTTGTTCATACACAGTAATAATAGTGGATAAATTGTAGGCATGGGGGTTTTTGCGTAAAGCCGTGGTAATTAAGATTTTATCCATATGACACAAGCAGTAAATATTTTTGTTAATAAGCTTCACATACTTTCATAAAAATACAGAGATTCTCTTGTGTCTTGTTCAAAAAGTACCCTATTATACCATTGACATTCTCAGAGACCCACCTAGAAAGCAGAAGATCTCTTTGTTCTGCTTCTGAAGCTGAACAGTATTGGTGGAAAATTTTCAGTTGTTATACACAAAACTGGAAAGATCTAAGGGTATAAAGCAATTGCATGTCATGCCCAAAATGTGTACCAGCAGTCTGTCCCTTGCTGTAGGTTACAGCAGCTGGGTAACAAAAGCCACTGGGAAAAATAAATATGTCCCTTTCATTTCTTGACATCTGCTTTGCAGGGGTGTTGGAGAAGCCTACATGTAGGATGCACCAGTTTTCCCCATCTGTGTCCCCCCTGCTCCAGCTTCACTGGGAGAATTCTCATTTTGGCAAGTTCTGGCTTCTTCAGATATCAAGCAACAAAAAGGGGCCATCACTTGGGGAACAAATCTGAGCTATGTGCTTTATTTATTGAAGAAGAGGATGGTTGTTTACATTTCCTGAGTACAAACTTGTGTAACAGAAGAATACTATAAGTTACACATGCTCTGTTATTTATTTTTAGAAAGATGTTAATTCAGGAATATGTTAATATAGGCTTTTTTTTTCTGGACAGTGGAAAATTAGAAGAAAAATAACATGTGGAATCAAGCCATCAATGTAATGTGCCAAACATCTGAAAGGATGTCACAATTCATTTTATGATTCTTGACAAAGGCAGGATCCAAAGAAGACAGTCCCATGTGCCCTAGAGAGTACTTCCTCAATTCTGAATGTTGATTTTCAAATGTCTGACCTCAGTGTATTGCCAATACTGGAATCACAAGAGTGTTTCTTCAAAATCCCTTCTGTGCTGCAGACAGAATTCTGCCTTTCAGAGTGGATTCCACAAACCCAATTGGTTCTGGGGGAAAGACAGAAATGTAAATCAGTGTACATGTAGTAAAAAAGCCAAAACCTGAATAAAAATTCTGCATATTCCTGTTCATCAGAATTAAGAAACTATAGAAAGATTAAATTGAATGAACTTTGATATTCTTATAAGCATTTCATCATTTCACTTCAATTATTTTTTAAATCTATGGGGACAGATCCTTAGTTGTGGCTTGCTCCATGTCCCTTTTTTTTTATACTTTTATTTCAAATTATAGTACACTATTATGCAATCAACAAAAAAACACAAGACAGTAATTTATATACTAAAAACTCCTAGAGACAAGGAATTAGATTTTACTTGTTTACCTGATTTTATTTATATTTATAATTTTTTTGCACTCACTTCTGATCTGTATACACAAGATAATTAAGACATTTATGGAATGATTTTACTCATGCAGGAAAAATCTGTTTTGGAGAAATTTGTAGGATCTAAGATTCAATAACTTTCTAAATAGTCTCCCTCACAACTGGTTTGAAAGATGAGGTTTAACTGGGATTTTACTCATGTGGGGCAAAGAATACATTATTAAACTCCATGTGTATCCTAACACTGATTCTCAGGCCAAGCTGTTCACTCTCAAGGCAGTCTTATTAAACTTTGAAATTCCAAGTGAGTTGAGAAAGCAATTGCTTTACTAAAATGTGCACCAAATTTCATGTTTCTATGTTTTATCTTCAAGAGTTCTTAATCTTATCTGAATGCATTTTTCACACTGGAACTTTCTCAGCCTGAGATCCATTATCCAGTTTTAAGTTAAAAAGCGGTTCAAGTGAAGAATAAATTAGAAACAATGTATGCAGAGGTATTATTATTAACTGCTTCAGTATAATTTGGTTTGGCTTGCATGGAGGAAAACACTAGATTTCTGCTATTTGTGGTATCAAACGTCTATGTGAAGCAAACAGTGTTTTTCCAGATAGAGACAGAAAGTCCTTTAGACTGCATTTAACATTATGCAATCCTTAGTGAGTTCCAGAAAAAAGCATGCTATTTCTGTCAGGATTGCTGAGTTTGATCTGATAACCTGCTACCTACAATCTCTCTTTTTGAATGGGAGAATTTCACTTAATTTTATGTATCTAAGATAAGGTAGTGCCTAGAAAATTAACTTAATATATCTATATAGCAATTAGAGGGTGGGAGATGTCTCCAGAGGTCATTCAGACCTATCTGCAGATCCTCACTGATGTGTTGCCCACATCAAACATATTCCTAAAGTCACTGTGTCCTTTTGTCCAACAGACACGTCTCAGTAGGACGTGTGAGAGCCTGGAGGGCACCACCAGGCTCTACATTCTCAGACCAGCCTGTGGTTATGAGATGGTTCTTTCTGTATAATCCCTCTCTGCAGCCTCACAAGACTCTGCTCTTTTTCCTTCTTCATCTGTCTCTCAGAGCATAGCTGTTCCTGGAGGAGCCTGATCCAGGACAATGCAGCTGCACCATATCAGACCCCACCTTGAACTCAGCCAGCTGTCAGAGGGATGGGACTTGATGGGATTCATATCACCATGCATTACCAAGAAAATATTTCCTCCATTTATGTTGATGGTAGGGTTTTCATTCTGTCATTTTGCAGGCTTTTACAGACCCACTGACAAAAAAACCAAATATACTATACTTGTCCTGAACTCAAAATACACCAGATTATTTGCATCCACAGTACTAAAAGTGTGTGTACATGACAGTGTGTGTCATGAGCCACACCATATTCTGTCTGTCTGTCTGTCTGTGACATCTGCACAAATACTTTAAGAACACATTTGACAGACATGAAGCCAGCTCCCCTCGAGTGCTGGCATCCCTCTCCACAAGGGAAAATGTGAAAAGAGTGCCACAGTCCCCTAAGAAAGAGAAAACAGACATTTAACATCAACACATTTAAAACAATTGACAAAGAATCTGTTTTAAAGGCCACTTCAGCCTGAAAATAAAGAGCAAGCCAACCTGGGCATAAGTTAAAAGATGAGGCATTACGCCAGAAAAGAAAAGACAGTCTGCCTTGATCATAACTTAGAGTCAGTTACTCCATTAAAAAACATCTCACGTGCAAAAGGAATCTAAACATTAACTTTGCAGAAAGAAGAGCCAAAAACCCAAGGTGTGAATCTCCTCACTCAAAGTAAGATGGAAATAAAGCAGGCTTGATTCTGGTTTCCACTGATACGCAGTAGTGGTGACCAGCCGTGTGCTACAAATGCTGGCGGCTGGAAGGGCAAGAACTGGGAGCATCTCCTGGTGCATTGTTAGCACATTGAGGTGTGATGGGTGATCAGCTGCTGCTCAGTTTCTGGCTTGCTCTTCTGTGACCATCCCCTATCTGCTAGTGGTGTCCATTGTAGACAACATTTATACCCAAAGCAAAGCCTGTCCTCCCACTGCTGCTCCCCTTGGGCAAGGTGGCCAGGCACATCAGGCTGCTGCAGCCAGACAGGTAGGCCACAGCAAAAATCCCTCCCAGTATATCTATATTACAAGCTTCCTTCTTTGGATTCTTCTCTCCACAGGCTTTATTTGGTACCCAGGAGGTCATGCCAGACTACTTTTTTTCTGTGGATGTTTTGTAAATTAATTCCTGGGGCTGTAGTCTGAGCTGCACAGGGTTAGTATAGAATAATAGAGTCATTAACGTTGGAAAAGACCTCCAAGATCCTCAAGTTCAACCATCAAGTGTTCTATCACACAACTTCAAAACTCTGGGAAACACTCAGATCTCTACATGCAAATACTATGGGGAAGAATTTTTCACTCTATGTTGTCTGTAGAAACTAAAAAGAAACTGTCATTTACACTGCATTTAGATGTCAAAAGAAACACTTTGTGTGCCCAAGAGGGAATTGCCATCTATTGAATTTAAACAGTTTAAAAATTGCCTCCCTGGAATGATAAAAGGAATAAACTGAATTGAAAGATCCATTAGTCCATTTTTAATTTCATTGAATCCTGTTAGAGTACTCAGAGTAGTTGCTGTGGTCCTGCATAAGGTTTCTGTAGAAGAGCTCAATATTATTGTGATTGCAGAGGACCCTTCCTTGTACCCCCTTTGAATTTAACACCCATTTTACTGTGGACCTGTAAAGAAACAATGAAGATATTTTATTACATTCAAATTGAATTTCAACATTTACCATAGGAGAATAAATCATTAGGCTGGGGGGAAAAGGGTACAATAATGAGACAGTAACAGTCACTGCAACTTCCATAAATGGTGTCAGCTGTAGAAAATGTTGAACCTGACTCTTTCTTGGTTAGAGGACACATTTTTTTAACAGATCTTTTGGATTATGTTGTTCAAATTTCAGAATAATATGTATACCTCATGGATCTTTTTTTCTTTCAGCAAGATTAATGCATTTCTTGTTTTAGTGAGCATCTAGGTGCCCATGGTAAGATGTTAAAGTATTGAAAATATCTCAAACTCTCCCTGTATTGTTCTTGTTAGACTTGCTAAGACATAAACATTTAATTTCTTGTGTTAATTATAACTGATGTCTTCAGAAATACTGCCAATGGCTGCAATTGGATTCAAGACCTGCTAATCAACAAAATGTTAACTCTTATATGCAGATGAATTTAAGTTAGAAACTGAAAATAAAACCACTTTGTGAAATTTCTGATGTTGGAACTGAATTATCCTCTCAAATGACTTTACAGAAATAAGAATCAATTCAAGAGAAGAAGCCCTCCCCAAAAGAATTTTTTAAAAATACTGTGTAATTATGCTTATAAATCTTGCTCACTTGCAGTCACTGTCAGAAAACTTCAGCTGCCGTGTCTTCTTTTCTCATTGGTATGTTTAAATTACAGTCTTCCAATTTATAAATGAGAGTGTTTCATTTCTTTCAGTAGTAAAGCAACTATAATATATGAGAACAGCATTCTGCTACTGATTTTGCCAATGAAAAAAGAACTTCCAGACTTCTGCAAAAGTGATTGTTCACTAGATCACTGTCTCAGGTGTCTGCCAGTCTTCATGTCTCCAGGTACTCACTTTTTATCTTGTGTTCCCAAACATAATAATTGTATGGAGAATTTCAGTGTTTATGTGCCACTCGCTTTCTGAAAGTTACTGTTAAATGGATTATAACTATTTGTTTGAAAATATGACATTTTGGTATTAATGGTGAATATTTGCTGATCTTTAAGCGACAGCATAAACATATGAATGTTTTATTTCACCTTTTCTCTTCAAAGGCTCTGGTTGAAAAATGCCAACAGATAATGTGTTTCTTGCTCTCTAAAACATTCTGACACAACTTTTAAAGCCCTTGCAGAATGTGAACTTTTGAAGGTCAGCATTGAAGCTTAGTATAATGATTAAAAAATTATTAGGGTTATGTATTTTTGCAATTCATTCAGATAATTCGAAATAAATCTTTCAGCTGATTTCAGTGGGTATTTGGATTGTGCTCTTAATGTATGTCAGATGTATAACTCCCATCTTAAATATTTCAGCAGGGGATAACCAAAATACTGATTTAAGTTTCAAGTTGATGAGAAGATGCTGTCCATACATCAGGCACATTCATGGGGCTGATTGCCAGAAGATTACAGAAGTGTGTTAAGATGATTTCACCATTGAAGCACATTCTTGCACTGAATATGGCAGACTGCACAAGGTACTAGATCACTAGATTACATTTCTGTAACCACTGCAAAGGGATTGCAGTAAAGTTAGTTATAATTTTAATAAGTCCTGTTAACACATCCTTCAGTTTTAAAAATAAATTCTTAGAATATAAGTCTAGATATCTCAATATTTTGAAAAATATTTTATACATACAGTTTTTTGTTCATGTATCATGTTTTCAAAAATCCATTCATTGTTAATCCAGTTCAAGCAAAAAAAAAAATTAACTGTAAATGTAGTGTCACTTAATAGTCATGGCATATTACAGTGCTGGAATGTGGCTATGAAGAATATGATAACCAAAGACAATTCCATTGTCACAATTGTCTTGAAACATGGATATTATTTAATTTTGTGAATATTGAAGTACTACTTTGTAACTGTCTAATACTAAGATACAAATAAAACTGCAAGTTCTTTACAATTACGAAGAAAACATTGTAATGTATGGAATAGAAGAAGAATATATGTTATGTAAAGACTTGTTTCCACTTAAGGTACATCATGTATCAGTATAAAAAAAGACAAATGAAAAGAGTTCTAAAGCTGCACATTTGATCCCTGTTTTGTGGCACACTGGTAGAGTCAAGGGTGAGAGAGAACAGGGAAGGCAAAGCCTACAAATGTTTCAAAATTAACAGACCTATAAAATAATACAAAGAAGTTGGAATTGCTGCCGATCCTAAAGTTTCTGACACCATAAGAAATTTTAGGGATTCTGCTTTAAAGTGTAACGAAAGCTTTTTTTGTGCCTGTTGATGAATAAAAATCTGATAATATAGCCTGTATGGAGCACTGCAAAGTGCTGGAGCAATGCCACAGTTATTGGTAGTTTAACTGGGCAGTGGGGCAGCTGCCTGCATTTTCTGGTTTAACATTTAGCAGGCTGAGTTTTCCAGTCTGTCAGCCAAATCATGGGCTGTGAGTGTGTTTGCACGTGTCTTCTGCTTCTACTGCTAAAGAATGGCTGAATTATCCTAACGAAACTTTTTTTAAGCACTGGTAAAGGTATTGTAGAACTCCACATTTATTTTATGGCTTTTCCAGACACTTTAAACTTTTCAGCATTAGTTACAGATTTTAACACATCTAAACTCATGTGGTGGGCTGACCCTGGGCTTCGAGTACCAACCAAAGCTGCTCTACCATTTCAGTGGGCAGGACAAAGAAAATACAGCAAAGAGTTTGTGGGTGAAGATAAGGACAGGGAGAGATCAGTCACCTGTTACTGTCACAGGCAAACCATACCTGACCTGGAGGAAAAAATTAATGTATTACTTTATTAATTTATTATTATCAGGGTAGGGTAATGAGAAATAAAACCATTCTTAAAACATCTTCATCCCACCCCTTTCTTCTTTCTGGGCTCAGCTTCACCCCTGAATTCTCTGCCTCCTCTCCTCAGCAGCACAGGGGATGGGAAATGGGGATTTCAAATCTACCAATTCAGAATTCTTCGATTATAGGAAGTGACTACATGTGAAAACTGAAAAAATAAAATTAACAGATCATGATTTTTAGAATTAAGAGGTGTGAGTAAAAACATGTCAAAAAATGGACCCAGGCTCATCTCCCTGGCACATTATTTATTCCAATTTAAGAATGATAGCATTCTTATCCTCATGTATGATAAGGCAGTGTTGGCCTGCGTTCTCACACAGTTGATCAGCTGTGTATTCATGTCCTGATAATTTAAAAAGTTATAATGTGGCCATTTCAGCCCTCAAGCTCAGTGTGATTACAGAATATTTGCTTTTTTAATTCAGTTGACTTTGTTGCCAGGCTCAGCATTCCTTATGGACTTTATGAATGTTAGTTATTCTGAAGTTACTTTTCTTAAATTTATCTGTTCTCTTGAATGAAAAAAAACTGCACTGTGAAATAACACCCAAACTGGCACAGTGGTTGAATTATTACAGGGTGACTTTATGAATTCTAGCTTCTACTGTAGCTTGTGGTCACACAATGAGGCCCTGTTCAGGTTATCAGTTTATTGGTAGTGCAGGGACTTTGGGATTTGAAGTGATTCTTTGTGTTGCAACAAACTGACTAAGCCAAAATATTATTCTGTCCTACAGTATTCTGGGATTGATTATTTATTCATTAGGGAACACAAAAATACTGGGAAATACTGGGAATGCATTGAAAAGCTAATTGTACAGTAATGTTAAACATACCAGAGATATGAACTGTATTGAAACACCCAAGCTGTAGTCAGGTCTCCAACTTGGCTGAAAGCTTTTCTATCTACTTCATTTTTATAACCTCTGTGCACATTATAAGTCACCCATGTGCAAGATATGCAATTGATTAAGTGAAACACTCTGAGGAAGGGCTCAGGTTAACTCTTCATGCAGGGTACAGAACAGCTGCTGCACACAAATGCTGCCCGTGACTTCTGCTGCTGCTCTGCTACAAGATCACTTTTCCTTAAAATTATTTCAGTTCCTTAAATTAAAAAATATATTACTACAAATATTACTCTGAAATGTTAAAACAGGTTCTGATTCTTTCTAGATTAGTTTTCAAAGCTCTGTCTTTTGGAGTGGTGATCATTTCTGAGTGCTGGAACTAATGGAAGTTCTCATAATCCCCGGCAGACTTTTTTTCCGGAAAGTTCAGTTTTTCAGCCATTCCAAAGAGCACCATCTTTCTAATTAAGCTATTAATTATTCTGACTCTTTTCAGGGTTTAAAGGTCTAGTTTAAAATTACCATCATTAATTTTTGGATACTGAATGCAAATTGTGTATTGACTGGTATGGAGTAGAAAAAGTAGTAATCATGAATATTGCCTACATTTCACTTGTGGGGTCAATGATGGAGTGTAAGGCCATTTGTACAAGGTTCTTCAGGAGCTAAGCTGGGAGAGCTGAGTGTTAGCTCCAGCAGAGGCACTGCTCTCCCCTGTGGTCTAGAAAATAATTACCAATGAAAGAATTACTAAAAAGGTATCTTCCGTAGGTCAAACTGCTGAAACTGGAAAGCAAAAAAAAAAAAGCACTGAGGGGAGTCAGGTCAAACACTGGCAGATCCTGCCTTGTGAAAGATGTTTCTTTTACTTTTGGGACAAACTCTTTGCACTTAACACGGAAATCCCAGAGAATCCTTGTCAGGAAAATTTTCCATAGAGACTATTCACTTAGTCACTGTCCAAACACAATTTTGACTAAGAACCTCATTATTTGGCTCTAACACAAAGTTTGTGGGAAAAAAAAAAAAAGTAAATGTGAAAAGAAAAATTATATCTTTTATGGAGGCCAGAAAGCAATAAAAACCTTAAGCTGAATAAAGAGGGTTAGGGAACCCAAGAAGACTTCACTTAATGTGCTCATTTAAAACATCACAAAATTATATCTGAATGAAATGTATGCTGCCTTGAATTTAGTCCCACAATGTTACAGCAAAAACGTTTTCTTTCTCTTTGTCTGCCACAGCTAATCTTTTAAAATGCTGTGTTTCTTCTTACTCTAGTTTTCACAGAGCTCAACCCATGACCTCGGCAACAAGCCAAGCTTTTTTGCTTACACTGCGTTGCTAAGCCTTTCAGTTTTCTCTCTCCCACAAGACAGATAAATTGACCATTTTAGTTTTTGTAATTTCTGAGTGCTAATACTAGGGAAAAAACTGTTGTTTTTGCTGTTTGATGTATTTAAGCATGTAAAGTTCATGCACATATAAAATAAATACATTAAATATTAAATACATTTCCTAGTATTAAAACATTACTTGGTAAAAGGAAAGCTATCAGTCTGCTCTGTAACAAGCTACTATTTGAATGCTTTGACTTCATATTATACATTTTATTAGCATATAGAGGAAGTCATACTAGGATCTCTTTCAACTTAGACTTTCTAAATATTGGTTTAAAAATGCAACAGAGAAAACAGTGTTTCATGTGCAGTAATCAGCACCCGTTCACTGTGGTAATTAAAGAAAAATTGTAAAGCCCATGTGCTTTCCAGCACTCTGTGCAGTGAATCTCTCTTGCTTTTCCTGTCTTGTTGTTTAGTGTTTAAAACTTATAAGGTGCAACTTAAGTTTGCACTACACAAGAGAATTTTCCTTTCTATTTTTTCAAATGACAGCAGAATCATTCTGCCCGTCAACACAGAGCAGAATTTCTTGCTGTAAGGATGACATATACTTATAGGAAAGGCAGTGGAGAAAAGATACAGTGGAGCCATATTTTCTTATATATTTGTGTCTCTGTGATTGACTTAATCAAAATGGAAAGGCACAGTTTTGGTGCCTTTCTCTTCTGTAGCTTTTTCAAACACAGACATTAAAAGTCTAATGTTTGGAGGAGTTTATTATACTTATCCAGAGTCTGCTCTCAGCTGAAAATTGGGAATTGAATAAAAGTAACCACTGCATATGTTCAGATTTTGATATTGCATAGAAAGTTGTACATTTTGTATGAAGAAAACGCCTAGGGAAACTTGTGAACACTAGCTAGAATAAGGGAATTAATTCATGTCATGTTTAAGTTGCATTTGTGCTTAAGTGTCTTGCTAAATAAGACCATTCATTAACAAAACCAAATATGCAATGAAAAGGAAGTGAACTTCAAGCATACAAGGAACTGGTGGCATAAGGAAGTTTCTGTACTTTTCTCATTAACACTTTGACTATGTTGCTCTTACTGTCAGAAAATACATAATATTAAATTAATAAAACACACAATTACATTTTAAATACTAAATTTTTTCACTCTGTTATTTTAGCATTCATCCTTTTACATTTCAGAAAATACTTCCTTCTTTGTTCAAAGTTTTTTTTTTTTAAACAACACATGTTTTTTAAGTTTCAATAATATTTTTTGATAGTGGAAGGACATCTGGTTTCGTAATTTTTTAAGTACTTAAGATTAGTTTCTTAAAATTATAGAAAACTAAAAAGAATCTTACAAATGAAAAGATTTGCATGTTTTAGGCATTTCTTTAAAAAAATAAAGCAACAATGCAATGACAGAGCAAAGATGAGTTCTTTGAAAAGTTTAAAATCTTTGAGAAAATTCCCTTTTTCCTAGCTATCCTTCCATCCCCCATTGTTTTGCTTCATGTTTTGCCCCTCTAAACTCCTTGCAATAGGGACTATAGTGTTTTAAATTGTGAGTATGGTGAGTGTGTCCATGAATGCAGAGATGATGTTACAAAAATTTTAGATACCATTGTGAAATCATTTACAATATATGCAAAGAGATGGTAACATTAGCACTTAGGACCAAAATCTGTCTGTTTTATGAAAGGAGACTCACTGGAACTGCTTCCATGAGTTAGAGAAGCAGTTCTAATCACAAGTTTTATTCTCACGCTCTCCATATGTTTGTTGAAATGCCTTGATTTTTCCCCCATGTCTACATGACAAGGCTCTGGCAGCTTTGCTCCAAGGGTGAGCCTGAGAGCCTGCAGCTGCCCAGCTTCCCTCATTCCAACACAAGCTGCTGATGCAAATGGCCTGGACCACCCATATTCCTGGGACATTAGAAAAGTAATTAAGTATAAACGTGTCAGGACATTTGAGGAAAATGTCTTCAGTCAAGCAGGATTTAGACAGAAAAGCATAGCAAAGAAAAATTAAAGAAACTTACTTGACTCCTGAGTTACATAAAGCATCCAACAGCAAAAACAGTCGATGCCCTGACATAGACTTAGGAAAGCTTAATATCAGTGGTGAGTTACATGCAGCGTAAGAATGAGAAAGAAAAAAATAGCCTAAAACATAAAAAAGAGGGAAAATACTTTAAAAATGGGAAGAACCCCGAAACACTTCTGAAATCAAAGATACAAGGATGTACAAAGTACACAGAGAAATACTCTCTGTTTCTGCACTTTCTTCTGCAATGACTGTCATGCATGAAATTTTCTCCTGTATTAATCTAAGGCCCCATTCTCTATTCTGGCTGAATTGTGTGTAGTTACTGTTTGAAGTTGAGGTTTCTTTGTAATCACTGGATGCTCCAGACTAGAGATTATATGAATGTATAAACACTTTGCACCAATTTCATTTCTTATGTGTTAGTGATCTTCAGAGTCTGACTGGCCCTGAAGGCCAGGCTGCAACAAAAATGTTCACTAATATTTTAATAATAAATTTTTAAATAGGGGGAAAAATGCCACCCCTCCAAAAAAAGTGGCATTTTGACTTTCCACAATTATCTTGAGGAATTTTCTAGCCCTCTAGTGGGATTCTGAATCTGCAGTGACTTGAATCCATATCCTAGCTTTGCTTCTTGGTCTATTAGAAAATTAGGCCAATAGGACTGAGGAGCAACCTTGTAAAGAAAAAGATATCATTCTATCTAATAGATAAAACCAGCTCAAGAGCAAATGAATTAGTTGCATTTGATTTCCAAAGGAAAGGATGTGACAAATTGCACACATTCCCAAGGCAGGGAAAAGAAGAAGTTAAAGTATATTAAAGTGGGCTCCAAATTCCAATTTGCTTAGGACAACAGAGAAAGAGAAAATTTAATCTGAAGACTTAGAAATTTAATGCTGCATAAAAAGAGCAAATATTAAAACAAGGTCATTGTGATCAATGCCAGATGTGCAAGCACCTGGAGTCCCAATGCAAATCAGCTGCAATTAAAAGTACTCAGCAATGTTGAAGATTTGGCTTGATATTTTTATTCCATTTTGTTACAATGGAATCCCTGTCATCTGGACTGTCTCAAGAAACATTGGCAATCATAGTTAGTAAGCTATGATCTGGTATAAGCACAAAAGGTGTTAGGTATAGAAATTAAATTTTATGGAATCTTTTATACTGGGGGATTTCTGCACTGCAAGAGAAAAATGTCCCTACAGTTCCTGATAACAGATCTGGCCCACCTTTATATTAGCTCAGGTATTAGAAACAGTACAACTACATTAGCATAAGAACTTGGCTATTTTTACTGTGTGAATCTGAACTTTTTTCTGACATATATATATTGTTAATGGCAAAATGAATCTGAATGATAGGAATTACATTCTCCTCTAGTGTTCAATCCATGACATTGGTGCCTGACTGTGGCTAATCTGTGCAGGAATCTGAGCTTTTTAGAGGATAAACTGATTCATTTAATAGTAAATGGCTCAGACATAAATGGTGGGAGACACCTCTTAAGAGCTGTCTTCCAGGACTGCAGACACTTTGGAGCCAATCTGTTTGGTCTGGAGTATGAACAGGAAGTAACATCTGTATATCTCGGGAACACAAAGACACATTACAGATGCTGACCTTGGAGGTTGCAAAGAGATATGCAAATAGAAATCTCAGAAGTTGGAAATACCCTAGCACATGGTTATTGTTAGCAAGAGACAGTACATTCACTGCAGTCTGCAGTAGAAAGGCAGAGACTTTGAGCATGAGAATAGAAATAACGAAGAGCTGTTCCTTGGAATGTCATAGCCTCAGGTGGCTTTTGTCTCTAGCAAGTGAAGACTCTCACCAACTGGTGCAGTCAATGCTCACTGTCTCATCTACAGAAACCATGGTGAAATGATAATAAATGATGTTCTGCAAATGTCTGTAGGCCTTGTTTATAAAGTAAACAAGGTTATAAAGTAACCGAAAAAGAACAAATATGTAAAAATTACTTCAAAAAACAGCTTTTACAGAGGATTAAGAAGTTTCTTTTTAAATTGTTTTCAAAATGGAGATGATAATATGCTATAGAAGAGATGCTGGACAAAGTCTTCCCTTTCTCCATTGCAACAGAAGATTCATCCAAGATACAGGAGTCATTTATTTACACTAAAGGGGAAATAGGTTTTTGGAGAGTGGGGAACCCAGAGTGGGTGGTCCTAGTCTGTGTTGCTTGGTATTAGTTTTGCAAGCATCTCTTTCCAGGAGTTCCAATTTGATAGCTCCATCCGTATTTTCCATAAATGTCAGGAGGTTTAGTATAGAAGATGAAATTTTCCAGAAATAGGTCAATGTCCTGGATGGCAATCACTGACATTATTTATAAGGGAATAAATAAGAAAGTCTAATAAAACTAGTGATAATTGACTCTGTTGTATGTGTGCCAGATACAAAAATAATAGTTAAATTTTTCATATAGATTAAACTTCCTGTATAGAGCTTGTTTGAAGAGGTTTCTTTTTGGAAACATGAAATTTTCATAGTTTTTCTATGCAATAGATAGTTCCTAATGACATTTCTTGTCTTTCAAGTCTTCACTCTTTCCTTTCTTAAACCTGTAATTGTTAACACAATGTCTCAATGACATTTTCTTTTATTAAAAATTGTTTTTCTGTGATTCAATGTCACTTTTGTCACATAAAATGATTATAAATTAACTTTGAAGTGATAGCAACGTTAATTACAATGTCACAAAAAAACTTTATTATATCCTTTAGTATTTCATTAGCAAGTGCATTAAAGCAGTGCCACTTTTAAGTAAAGAGAAACACAAGAAGACATTATGTCCTTGAGATCACACCTATCTGACATCAGTCTTTGCTGTAAGCAATTCAAGTTCTGGCATAAAACCATTTTAAGTTTAAGCACGCAACTATTTTATTATCTTTAACTGGAGTGCTCTGGTCAACAAAAATTTGAAATCTGTAGGTTTTCATGAAGCTGTTGAAAATACTCTCACCAGATAACTGTGTCTGCTGAGAAAAATGTAAATTTTTATGTTTTCATAAGTAGCCAGGATTGGAAATCTCTTTTGTTTTTCCATTTTTTATTTCTCTTCAGCTCATGAGATTTCAGGAATCTGCAAAATTTGAACTCCAGCCGCACTCTTCCAGGATTATCATTACAGTGTCCACATCTGGGTTCCAGACACTATCTACATGTCTTTTTTTTCAGGATGATATTTCCTGTCTGCCAGCAATTAGGCAGTGCTTTTCAGTGGCTAATTGTAGATAATTTCTTAACCATATGTGTGGAAGTCAGGATTCTGAGAGGGCCTATGGTAGGGGTAGCCCTAGGGGCTGTGTTTCTCTTCTATCAGGGTGATCCAAGGTTCTTCTCCCAAGCCACTCTATGACTTTATGTGTATTTATGTTGATTACACTTTCCCAGTTGGCCCCTTGGCCTTCCCGCTCCTTTTGTCCTTATGGAATTTCTCTGGAATGTTCTCCCCAGTTCGATGCCCCATTGGCCCTTTCTCCTTGGTCCCTCCTCCTGCCTCTCCTCATTGGCTCCCCAACCCATCCATCAGCCCCCAGCCCTCTCCCTATTGGTTGTTGTAAACCCCACCCCCCTTCATATTTAAGAGCCGAGCTCGTCTTTGTCCCTGGACCCTCCTGGTGGTGGAATAAACCCGACCAGTGGAAGCGACACAGAGCCCCCTGTGTGCTCCTTGTGCCGCTGTGATTGCTTCTCCCCCGTGCTGTGTGTGCTGCTCACTGTGAGTGTGAGCTCCTGCTGCCCCAGGCTGTGTGTGCTGCTCACTGTCAGTGTGAGCTCCTGCTGCCCCAGGCTGTGTGTGCTGCTCACTGTGAGTGTGAGCTCCTGCTGCCCCAGGATGTGCAGATGCTCTCAGAAGGTCGCGGCCCTGCCCAGCCGGACACCCTCAGGGCCACAGCACACGTGGAATAAATGGTTGTAAACTGATAACTTTTTTTTTTTCAGTAAAGTTAACTTTATTGATATGAAGTACAGAGATGTTCTGCTGTGATTATGAAAATGAACTTTACAAAATCAAAATTCTCCTTCAGATTAGAGCATTTAGGATCAGAACATTGTGCAATTTTGGGGTGTACAAGCAGCAAAAATCACAAAGCATCTTTAGATCCTTTTGCACTCCTGGAATGGGAATTTACCCAAGTCTTCATCTCCTTGTTGTCTTGAATATGGGGATTGTTCATACACTTTTAAGTGTGACTGCACCATTTCAAATGTTGTCTTGTGTCACAGCTGTAGCCATAGAGCCCTTAATGTTAAGGCAGTAATTTTAAGACATTTGGTTGTCACAAGTAGTATTTTGGTCTTCCAACAAAAAAAACTAAAAAAGGTATTGTGAAAAGTTCTCCAGCCCCAAATTTTGGAGATCTGTAAATGTGTTTTGCTGGTGGAAGTATTCAACACCACACTAGCTTTCTTCAATTTGTTTCTCAACAAGTAGGAAAGTAAATTCTTTCCCTTTCTCTATTAATTTTTCTGGATTTTTTTAGGGCTTGAGAACCCATGTCTGTGTGTAAAAGTATTGGAACTTTCTTTAACACAGGGAAAACCCTCAGTAACACTGGGATTCAGGCTCTTTTCTTGGTGTTACCTGGAAGCCCCTCTAGTTCATTAATTAACCATAACCAAAACGGATCTTTTTTTATTCTGCATGTCATCAGTCATTCTTCTTAACACCATTCTACATCAAAAATTCTACCCTTTCATTCCTGCAGGTCCATATGCCTGAGATCTGTTCAATTGTGGCTTGAAAAGGATGAATAGGGGACAGTTTTTTTGCTGTTTACTTCCATGCAGAATCTAGTGGACAAAAATCAACTTCGTTTGAAAATTCAGAATGGAGAGGAGATGACTGTTTCCAAAATGTATGGTTAAACTGTGAAATTCCTTTTCCTTATCACAGGTTGCTTGAAGTTTACCAAAATCCTTATGGAGATTTGACAAACTCAATATGATTGCATAGATTTACTTTGTATTGTATTTTACTTTGCATTTCAAAACAGTATGAACAATAAACATGAGTAGGTAACTTTACAGTCGCAGAAAGAACCATCCATCTTGTTAGGAATTGACATTCAAACAAGAGCACTTCTTTTTTGTAACTGAGAATCATTCCTAACTATATATAACTGAAGTGCTTAAATCATGTATTTTTAATGGTATTAATTTCATGCCCATAAACAGTTGCAGATCATAAAGCTGCAGGTACAGCCAATGCCATCACATAATCCCAGTCTTCAGCTTCTATACTTTTTCCATTATAAATCTTCAACATCCTTAATTTTACAGCCATATATTGTAAAAATGAGTCAGTTGCTGTACCACAAGAGCTGCATCTGGATTGAATCTTTTTGCCCAACATACACGTCAGGCCATTTGCTTCATTAGGAATAATTCTGACTCGTCTTTCATGAATGTTCTGTATAAAATTCCATATTTTTAATAATGACCAAGTATGTACATCTTGTGTACCTCATGGAAAGTCCAGTGGTGCCAGTGCTGCTGCTCTCAGAGGAGAATATTCACTTCTGTTTTGTGCCATGCTATTTCAGGTAAGTTCATGCCATGCATTACAGAGTAAGTTCAAAAAAATAAAAAATGAGTGTTTCTGCTTTCCTTGCGTGCCAAATGAATTTGAACTTTTTCAGGAAGAAAGCAGAAGCAGGGACCACAAGTAGGAGTTGCAGAAGCCATGTTTTTATGGATCTAGGGAAGGCAGGAGAAAGAAGCAGAGATACAGAGTAACTCAAAACAAAATGGCAAGTCCTTTCTTGTAAATTCAATCTAAGGATATGATTTTATGGAAAATTTGCAGAGAGTAATCCCATTGTAATACCACTGTCTGTTCCTGGGCATTATAACAGCATGTAAATGCTCATGAAATCCCATATTTTGAAAATAGGATCCTTGTTCATTCATAACATCATATGGCATTTGATTTTTTTATAGTGTCTAAATGTTTTGCAAACATAACCTTCACAACCTCTTCTATTATTTTCTCTATAGACAGAGACCCCGGGATACAGAAGAGAGCAAACATTCTCTTTTGACTGGAAATATAATTTGAGTGCTATTTGCCAAACCATGTAGGGATAGACTTAAGAGTAAATTCAGAACCTAACTTTGAAGGATATTTTAAATTAGTATGTAGACAAGCTATGCTAGTAAAAGCATGATAAACAAATCTAACAGGCATTGAAATCTTGGCTTCAGCTTGTTTTACATACCCTAGCTGAGAATGTAGTGATTAAGTCATCACATCTGAGGCTGAATTCTGAAAGGAATGCAGTTTCTCTTGCATATGGATAAAAAACATTTAGTTGCTGGGTGTAGAATGTTTCTGAATTACAGGTGAAAAACAGCCCATAAATCCAAGATTTAAATAGGAAGGGTAGAGAAACCAACTAATATAAATTCTGGATTTTCCACTGAATTTTCAAACATTGACACTCAAATATTTTGTAAAATAAAACGAGGACCCAAAGCCCAAGAAGAACTGCCTCGATATAGCTGTACCAATAGACAAAAAGAAAATTGAAACGAGAATGAAGATACAGACAAAAATCTTAAAAGTACAGTCTATGAAACAAATTTCAGATCTGATAAATTTCTTTGCATCTGTTTAGGCAAGATTTATGAAAATCACACAAACACATAATCTTTTGTCATAACAAAATTAATATTTTCTAGTGATAAACTCTTTGTTATTATGTGAGTTCCTGTTTTACATAAGGAAAAATTACCTGTGTGTTAATATGTGTAATTAGGCAATAGCCTGATTATTGCACAGGTAATTCTCTCAGAATGATAAATATATAACATTTGTGCACAATAAATACATGCATTTTTGTGTCTCTGTGTGTGTGAACACGTTTTATTTATCCATGTGGTGCTTTGTCTTTTTACCTCAGGACTAATTTCAAGAGAAAGCTTTGAAAAGCTTCATGCAACCAGTGGTTTTTATTCAGTATACTCTGTGTATTTCCTTGTTTTTCCTGTAGAAGTAGAATTTCTATTCCAGTAAATGACAAATTACTCTGGCATAGGCCAAGATTAGCAGGCCTAGAAGCCTCAGTGACAAATTTAAGGCACATCACCACAGTTTTAGGCTGGACATGACAGAAGAGGAGAGATTCTGACTGAAGCTGAATTTCTGGTAGAGCTGTAGACTGTCCTGTGATCCTCCTGTCATGGGGCTCTCAGGTGAAGAAATTTGATTTTAGGCATCTCTCTTCAAGAGGTTTCCAGAGAAGGTTTCAATAGAAGGTCTAACTTCTTTTTGTAGGCCTAGAAGTGATGGTTTTCAGGCTTGAAAAAGATTCAGGCTGAAAGGCAAGAAAAGTTTCAGAGTGCAAAGGAGAACATTTTAACAATCTCTGTGACCTTTCACAGGATTCCGTTGCTATTTTCCAAGACTGTCTGCTTTACAGAATGTATGAAAAAGCTAATATCTGAGTTATAAAGGTGCTGGAATTGGAGTCAATAGGATCTGCAAATGTTTATTCACTAAAAACTAGGATAGGAATTGTAGTCAACCAGTACTGGCCTGAACTCCACAGATCAAATCAGAATCCAGAACTCTTGAGTGACAGTCCTGAAGTTCTTACCCTTCCAAGAAAATAATGTGATTTATACAGCTAGTTTTCTGTTCACTTAAAAGAGAAGTAAAAGAAAAGAAAAAAAGAAAAAGAAAAAAAAGTTATTATGCACAAAAATGGACATTTGCTGAGAGTAGTGGAATGAATTTATTTGGGCCTGATTTTCTAAGCACAGCATTTTAGTTTCTAGGTTGTGCTCCATTTAAAGAACCCAAATTCAACATGTTTTAATATATATAATGGAACTTACATAAATATTAGTCTAATGAGCCCACAGTATAATGTATAAGCAATGGAAAATAGCCCCTTAATGCATCTCCTCTTTTTCTAGTGACATTCCCAGTCAACAGCAGAATGACTTCACTGCTAATGAATGGTACCTAGAGAAGTGAAGTGTCTGAAGTGGATCTAAGGATTGATACACAGGCATTGTTATTGAGTTCTGCAAGGACACAGAACACCTGGAACACTGCCATGTCTCTTACTGGCCTCAGATGAAGCTGTGAAAACAATGACATTTCACTGCCACAGAATAAAGTCTGTCAACAGGGTAGGTTGCCCAAAGGTATGTATAAGAAATAGGGGGATAGTTCTGGGATTGCTATTGTAAAGAATTACTTACTATTTTGTTCAGAAATGTGACCTGCTGGCCTCATTCAGCTGCTTTTCCATGAGTTATTTACCACTTCCTGCAAATTCTCTCCCAGGTTCTGGGGTTTTGGATGCTGGATTGTGGCTTTGTTTTAATTACTCTTGATATTTCATGCTTTTTTGTTCCCGTGCTTTTTCTGAACCCAGGTAGTGCTTTTTCTGAACCCCATAGCTGGGGCATTAGAACTTGATACCTGTGTCTTTAGAAGGCAAAGCAGTGGCTACCTTGAAATAGAAGACGTGCCTCAAAGCTGAAGCACTCAGGGTTGAAATCAAATTATTAGATTAAGATTCATCTGTAATGAAACTGAGTTCCTTTTTACTATGAACTTCTATTACAGAAGTTCTTCTATTGCAGTTTTGTTCTTATATTTTTTGTATAATTTGTTTTTGACTAAAGCCTTGCATCTCAATTATCTTTTTGCTGTATCAGAATGTGTTTTCCCTTTTGAAATTATTGCTGTGATCACCAAAAATCTCCCAATTGCCCACCTAAATGTATTTACTGACATTTTCTGGTGTTTGTTGTGATTTGTTTTCCTGTGTTGATATGTAACGTGTCAGGCAAGCATGGCAGACAGGACTGATGGCAACACTAAAGCTTTCTGGGAAGGGAGACAGGGCAAACAGGAGACAGGCAAAGGAATGTTAGTATGGCTCTTGGTAAGGGAATGGACTGGGTCATATTTTGCAGTTCCTGCAAATGGGAAAAATGAGTCGACTCAGTGACCTAGTAATCCCCTTCCAACACTTTGTTCCCAGATGGTATCTTTTCTTTAAACAGTTATAAAGCCAATCTGTTAAATGCTAGTACCCTACTATTTTCAGAAAAGAACACCAAGACTCTTCCACATAAACCTACCCATAAGTTTACAAGTCTTTGTTTGACTTGAATCCAGCTTGCAGCTCCATAAAATGAGATGGGTACACCTGTGGATGTTAAAGCTAATGGGTCTTACAAATCCTTTGGCAATCTGTAGTGTAAATTGAGGGTATCCAGCTGCTAAGTAAAGAAATATTTTCCACTCAGAAACTGTTTAAAAATGGTCAGGAGATTAAAGTCAGAATGAACCTGTTCCAAAGGGTATTTGTTAATGTGTCCTGCAACATCAGGTATCTTATTTTCAAGAAAAAGAATTTAAAAATCATAGGAAGAAAACATGGGAAAAAATTAATATAGAAATACATGTAAATTAAGAATATTTTGAATGTGCTATGCAGATTACTCTAAAATTAGAAGAGTTTATCACTTTAATCCTATATTCTGAGGCAAAGCAATTGTCTTTCAACAAACTCCAGTGACTTCAGTGGAAGTGCTGTGAGTCTCCACATCATGGTTCTGTATACCTAGGGCAGGTACAAGTCATTTTGCAAATTTTGTTTGTATAAAATATTCAGCAGTGCTTTTCTGAGCCTTATTCAGGGAATAAGCCTGATTCAAGGGTAATTCTTATTTCATAGGAAAAAAATGAATTTGCTGTGGGGAATATTCTACACATGAAAAAATAGAGCAAGCACTGACAATAAATCTGATTAAATGAATTGGCCTTTTAAATAGCTAAGTTCTGAAGACACAATAGAATGAACAATGAATTCTGTCCTTCAGTCTTTTAAAGGGAATAGGATTCAGTTTATGACAAATGTAGATTTTTCTGAATGCATCTGATACCAGTTACTGACTTCAGAGCCAGCAATTTATTTTTTAAAAATAAGAATATTAATCTACTTAATAAAATTTTGATCTATTTATTAATCTACTGCAGATCATAATATTGAGCACATATAGATCTGGAATAAGCAAAGCACATATACATTCCTCTGTATACTCGGAGGGCTACCATGAGATAGTGTGCTAACATGCTGTTCCACAACCCTGGGCCCCAGCTTTATCTTGCCTCCTTGTCCCTTTTAGATTCTCATGAGATTGGCTGTTTAGTACAAGTGAAATCCTCATTCTCTTTCTACCAACCCACTCCAGTGATTTTAATCAAATATCTTTACAGGTTTTTACTATGTTCCCTCTTGATTTTTGGTCCTGAATGAACAAGCTAATTAAAATATGTGCATTATGTATTCTTGATTGTTCCCATTGAGGTCAGTGGAGCAATTGGTGGCTTGCTTGGCTGCTTATGTACCTTGAAGACTCTGTGTGTCATGTTTTTCTCAAATGCAACTTCCAGCATTAATGGCAATGACTTATCAGTTCCTGAAAAGTGGACTTGTGAGGTGAAACTAAGCAGCTGTTGCAAAAACACCAACCACTCATTCAAAAAGTCTTGGTGTGAGACACTTGTTTGTAACAGAGAACTGAGTTTTAAAAATGATACAAATGCATCCTAATAATTTAGTGAGAGCAATGCAACAGCACGAGTGCTAAAGGCTTCCATTTGCTGCATGCACATATATGGGTGGGAAAGTTAAACCATTCTCGGTAGGTGAAAAAAAACCCCACAATATTTAAAACTAGATTGGAATCACAGTTAACTACTATCTAATATTAGAAAGTGACCGTTTCTGTGGAGCCTCTCGCAGAGAGTCAGAATTATGCTGTGCCAGAAACCTCACTTCAATTTTAAAACATAGTTTTCCTACAAATAAGACACTGAAGCTGTGCTCTGTGGGGTTTTTTTTATCTATTCAATAATCTTCTAACTTCTGCGTCTTGTCGCTTCATTTGCAGATGGTTGAGACGTGTATCCAATACTTGTCTGCAGCCTGCCATTGTTTCCTTTTTTTTTGGTTATCTCAGGTTCCTTCATCTTACTGGCAATACTGAAACAACTTTAGAAAGACTGTAAGCAACTCCAGATTCTCACAACATTGTACTGTAGAAAAATTACCAAGAGGGTATTTCCTAATCTTAATTCAGAGGTGGTTGTAAACTCCAAAACATGAGGTTTTTTTTCTTCCCTGGCATCATGGTGCCATGCTGGTTTGAGCCAGTGAGCTGCTTTATCTAGGGGGTGTCCAAACTGGTGCCTCAGGATTCCTGTGGTCTGGGAGGGTTATCTACATATTCCAGTGTCAGTCAAAAGTGAAGAGAAATACAGACTGTATCTCTTTAGGGCAAACAATGTCCTCTTAGGGAAGTTCCTGCAGGCATAGGACACTTACTCAAGGACACATGGGAACATGAATAAGAAAACCAGGCTGGGCTTAATGCTCTCAGCTATTGCACTGTGCACTTGAGCTCACTCATGGGTTTGTGGGGGGCTGTTTCACCGTGACTGAATGTCAGTGTATGGCAGAAGGAGATGTGTGCCTGTGCCCAAAACACAGCACGGTTACAGGAGTGACTCAAGCTGTGGTGCTGTGACCACTTTCCCAGGGAACCTGTTGCAGCCACTGACCAACCTCTCAGTAAAGAACCTTTTCTTAAAGCTCAGTCGAACTTCCCCTGACACAGCTTGTGCCTTATCACTGGTCAGCACTTCCCCCTCAGCCTTCCCTTCTCCAAGCT
This sequence comes from Petroica traversi, assembly GCA_025920805.1. Classification (NCBI taxonomy): domain Eukaryota; kingdom Metazoa; phylum Chordata; class Aves; order Passeriformes; family Petroicidae; genus Petroica; species Petroica traversi. The sequence goes on from JAHLSL010000061.1 coordinate 3,973,918, forward strand.
GAACAAGCCAAGTGACATAAAGCGCTCCTCGTAAGTCTTGTGCTCAAGATATTTCACTATCTCAGTCACCTTTCTCTGGATTATCTCGATAGTTTAATTTCTTTCTTACGTTGTGGTGCCCAAAAATGCCCCCAGGACTGGAGGTGAGGCTGCCCCAGTGCAGAGCAGAGCAGGACATTCCCTCCCTTGCCCAGGCCATGCTGTGCCTGATGCCCCCAGGACTGGGCTGGCCCTCCTGGCCAGAGCACTGCTGACTCCTATTCAACTTTCTGTCGATCCAGACTCCCAAATCCCTTTCTGCAGGGCTGTTCTCCAGCCCTGTGCACGTGCATAACCAGTATTACCCATCCCAGGTGGAGAATTGAGTATTTACTCTTGTTCAGTTCCTGCAGCTGGTGATTGCCCAGTTCTTCAGTCTCTTGATCTCTCTTTAGCTCCTTTGTACCCTGCAGGGAGTCTTGTTTAGTATCATTGGCACACTTTACATTTAATTCCTGCATCCAGGTCATTTATAAAAACATTACTAATTGAGCACTGGTGTCTGGCCACTAACCTGATATAACCTCATTTACTGTAACCCTTTGAGCCCAACCTGTGAGTGTAGCTCACCCAGTGAATTATGGACTTACTCAGCTTAGTGCTGGACAATTTATCCAGGATACTTTTGGAGACAGTATAAAAGCTCTGCTAAAATCCAAACCCACCACATCTATTACCTTGTCATAAAAGGAAATAAAATTGGTTAAGCAGGACTTCCTCCTCATGAACCTATGCTGGCTGTGCCCAGTGACTGCATTGTCTCTCAAGTGTTTTTCACTTACTCTCAGAATAACCTTGTCTGTAATTTTACGAGGCACTGAAGTGAGACTGGAGGGCCTGTAATTTCTGGAGCCTTCCTTCTTACCCTTCTCAAAAATTGGGAAAGCTGAGTTGAGAGTTGAGTTTTCACTCATAATTCTCAAAAGATGTGGATTCAATGTGGACCACCCTTCCATGGGGGTTAAGAGTACTGCAGACCAAGCCCTGTACACCTACAACAGCACAGAGGCCAGACATGCCACTGGGCCTGAAACTGGAAAGGAATGGAAGTTTAGACATGGTTGATATATCTGAGTATATAACTTCATGAGACTAAGGAATATATAATGCCATCCCATATAGATAGAGGAGAGGATAGGGGAGAGATCTAACTGTACTTGAACAGGTCCTCTGTAATATTGTAATTCCTGCTAAACCATTCCAGGGTTTAATAGACCACAAGACCAGTGCATATGCCCAATTACTCAAAAGGTATTTCCAGTGCTTCACACTTTCCAAACCCTCCTCTACTATTTCCCTGACCACAAACAATTCTGCTGTCATTGGTCTTATTTTCGTCACTTTTCTCAGATGTAGTTTTCTTAATGACATCTCAGAACTTCCCCCTTAAAATCTTTACTTCTTATTAAATACTTGTTAGACACAGAAAGTACTTTGAAGGACTGGTATGCAGCAGCAGTAATTGAAAAAAAAATTAATTCAGGTTCATTTAATCTCTTAATAATTCTCTGATTTACAGTTTTGCTCATATCAAGCCTCAAGGGGTTTTCCTTTATCCTCAGATTACTGTTGTTGACTAGTTTATTCCGTGACTTCATATCTCTGTTCAGGGCAGCAACAGTGTGTCAGCCCTTTCTGGTTCTGCTTCCTGATCCATCTTTCTGCAGAGGTGAGATGCAATGGGAACAGACGTTTGTGGGAATTCCAATTTGTGTTGGGTGAGCCATGATCAAGGAGCTGACACGACTTCTCAGAAAACCGTTTGCATTATTGTGGCCTGGGATGACCCAGGATTATGCCTCTGCCTCAGAGTCCCACATGCAATGGGTTCTCCAAAGGTCTTGATTAAACCCTTCTAACTCAGCCAAGGAATTTCCCAACCAGTTATTTTTACTCTGAAGAAAACCCTGGAGAGTTATACATCTCTGCAAAACAAAAAAGCAACCATGAGACACACATCTCCACCCAGTGTTATCTTTGCCCTTTTTGTGATATTTAGAACTAGGTAAACTTTGCCAATTTTATTTTCTCGAGTCTCATTTTCTGGACAATGGATGGTTCTTTTCTTTGCCAGCCTCAGTCTCTGACCCTTTACAGCATATTTTCAGTGATAAGAAGCTCCTACCCTGCACCATCTGAGTCTGGGACAACACCCATTAGGTGGATTGATTATGCAGAATAATTTAGCCCTGAAAATGTTTTGCTTGTTCCTTCCAAAGACAGCCATCCTGGACCTTGCCAGGCCACAGAATACACTGGCTGCATACAGATGGAATGATGTTCAGAAGATAAAAGGGAGTTCTCAGCTAGATTCAGGTATGTTTCACATCTTGCATGTTTCCCAGTTTAGGAATTTTTTTCTTTATTGCAGTTCAAGGCCAACATGGCAAAGACGATAAAAAATTTATCTTCTGCCAACGACGACATCAAAAGCACTGTAAAGTATGGCATGATTCTAGAGTTAGTTATCTTGCTTTTCAACAACATCAAAAGCAATGACAGTATTGTCACTGTCACATATTTCTATAAAATTATGTGTTTCTTTCACAACCTGTATGTTTTCAGTAAGGAATGATAAGCAACAGATTGCCAGAAAAATAAACAATGGGCCCTCATTCTCCATTTCCAGACTAACTCTTAAAACTATATCCAGATTCTTAGATTTTCACAGAAGGTAAAGGCTGGTTTCAGGTGTAATTTATTTTCTGCAGGTGTGAAATCTACATTGCAGAGCCATTTCATTCCCTGTTTAAGGAGATGGAAGAAGTAATCCATGTAAAAATCACACATCTGGAGAATTAAATATGCTAGTGTCTTAGATTCTAAATAAGGAAGAGGAGAAATATGTTTTTAGTTTAAAGTTGCCCTAAAATATCCGTGGTATAAAATACTACTTCATTGTTCCAAAGGAATTCCCCATCATTTATTGTTAAACACTAACCAGTCCTAGCAGACATTTCTTAACAGACTAAACCTTGCAAATATTGAGTCATATCTTGTATTGTGCCACATTTTTTTTTTTACTGTTTTGATAGATTAAAATAGAAAACATGTGGAGCCACAAAGTTCTTCAAGTTTCAGTCCAATGCATCTTCATAGGAAGCAGTTATGGGTATATAAATTGTGCATTCTTTCCAGTATCAGGTAGATTTTGAGATTAGATTTGCCAACATAGTGCCCTGCTTCCAGGTTTAATAAATGTTAGAAGAAAAAAAAAGATTGTGGCCTGGTATTCTGTTGCATATTTCTGTATCCAGAGGCTAATGACCTTTCTGTTAATCCAATTTCTAAATGGCAGAAAGAATCATAGATAATCTAATGTGGAAGTACATAGTACTGCTACAATTGATTTCTAGAGGGAAAAAAAGCTAACTTGCTGCTTTCTAAAATGTGGGAAAAGGTTGTGTCAGTCTGATTTGCTTAAGATTACTCTTACAGGAAATAACACACCAGCATCTTTAGAGAAACACTTCTGTTCCCTGTAAAATATCCTGTGTTAACATTTCTAGATGCAAAATGAGAAAGGAAACTTGTAATTGACAGAGAAGAGAGCTAGTCTTGTGCTTTCCCCTAACTACATCTTGTCTGTAAGTTTTGTTCCCCCAAAAAAAATCTTCTTTGAGAGCAAAATTAAATGCTTCCTTCTTTCTTGCCTCTGCTAACATAAATGTGGTAACATTTCTCCTAAACTCCTAAACTGACTACGCTGCTAACAAGTAACTCATGAACAATTCCTATTAAAATTTTTGCCTCTTAAAACAAAAATCATATTAGGTCTTATTAGCTACAATACATCTGGCATTTGGAGAAGACTTTGATTTTTGTTAGGTTTTGTTGTTGTTGTGTTTTCTGATGGCTGCTGTTGATTAGAAAGGAAATTGCAAGAACTCTTTTTTCCTGAAAAAAACAGAATTTCTTAGATGTTATACAAATATTCAGGTCTCAAGGCAGTAAAGATCCAAGAAACATGGAACTGGAAATGAAGATCTCCCACACATGATTTGGTAAAAGACCAACTACTCCTAAGTCTCCTGTTTAATAAGCAACAGAAGTATAGTGCTGCTTCTCACTGACTGCAAATCTCTTTTTGGAAGGGACACAGAGGCTCCTGGAGTGCCATGTTTCAGCCACTGAGAGCACATGAACTGGATGACATAAAATGATAAAACTACTGCAGCTGACATAAACCTCAGAATACTTCAGATCTTATTTGGTCTCACCACCTTTTGTAACCTGGGACATGCCTGCAGGATGCTTCCTGCTGTTTCCTTTAGCTCCGTGCCTCCCCAGGCTTAATTTGTCCCATACTTGCACTATAAACAGTTCTCCCATGTTTTTGTTTTCCATTATATTTTACTGTTGATTTGTTTCTGTAACATCATTTTTTTTCCCCCAAAACCTCTGCTTTTTATTATGATGGACCCAGTCAAACAGGAACAGGCTCCCCAGGGCAGTGGTCACAGCATAGCCTGACAGAGTTCTAGAAGTGTTTGGGCAATGCTCTGGGCACAGGGTGTGACTCTTGGGGATGGTGCCCTGAACGGCCAGGAGCTGGACTTGATCCTGGTGGGTCCCTGCCAACTTTGCACATTCTGTGATTCTGAAAAGCTGTTGAATTTTAGAATGGCTCAGGATTCAGACCATGTTGCAGAACTGTATTCCCCAATTACCCCATCTCAGTAAAATGGATTTAAACTTTAGGTACTCAATTAGGTATTCCAGTGCTGCTCAAGCCCTGTGTTTGGGCCAGTACTTTTGTCGGGCTTATACCAAAAGGTAATTGTTTTGCCAAAAGTAACTGTAACTACTGGCTGAAATTCTTTTATTCATCAATGTTCTCATTTAAGACAGTAAATAAATTAATAAATAAAATGAACAGGCTCTGTCATAGTTCAGTATATCTTAAATAAACAATCTTTTTACCATGTGTTGATGATTAATGAATGGCTGTTTCTGGAAACCACTCAACTGTAGCTCCAGGCATGGGACATCATAAGTTTCCAAAAAAAATAGTAACAGCTCGCCTTATACACGCCTCAGACAGCCACTATACATCGCAGTTTCCATGAAAAACAGGAATTTGGACTTGGATGAGTTGTTTTTTTATAGGTCAGAGCTTATAGCTCATATAAATTGTGCACACATTCCTAAATGGCACAGGCCTCCCTAATATAAAAACAGATGCAGCCTTGTGTTCATGTGGTTCATAGAGTGTGTCGGTGTTGGACATTTTATTAAAAAAATATCCTGCAGTGGTTGAAAACAAGCCCTTCTTGCTTCACTAATCCTGTCCCTTTTCCACTCCTGCCCACTTCCCCTTTCTTGCTGTAGTGGTGCAAGCATTACAGCTGGGCACATCTGCCTCTTGTAACCATCTCCAGCATTTCCACTTCGGGAAAAAGCACAAAAAACACTATAGCAGCATTACTGGCAGATAACAGAGCACTTCAATTTGGATTATTTTCTAGTATTGTCTGAATCTGTATATGGTATTTTCCAGAGCTTAGGAATTGGCCAGCAGGGAGAAAGACTGCCTTGTTGTGGCTGTGACACACCAGATGAGGCTGAATCTCCTGGAGAGGATGTGAGATGCAGAGTTGGCTCCTCCCCAGGAGCACTGGAGTACACTCAGCACAGGGGGCTTCTGGAGGGTGCTCTGCTCAGCAGGACTGGGCTGGCAGCCAGCTCACACAAGGCATGGAAAGAAAGAGACATTCACAAGACTGAAAATGGTGGGTTCCGTTTCTTCAGCTTGGGAAGGTAACAAAAATTGCTGGATTGATACGGCTGAGAAAGAAGGGAGAGGAGTTGCTCTTCTTTTTACTGTGTCTCAGGAGGCCTGATTTTCTCAAATTTTGATCTAGTTTATTAGTTTTGTGTTCTGGTCAAACTCTTGAAGAGAATCCCAGAGACTGTGAACCTTTATTCCTAAAGATATTCAGAACTCTTGCAAAGCCCTGACTCACCTGGTCTAGTTGGATACATTTAAAGCAACACCAGTTTGAAATGCTCTCCAGAGGATTCTTCCAAACCCTGTGTCTCAATGACCTAAACAATTATCTTCCGGTTTACTTTCCACAACACCCTTATAATATTGATAGCTTTAGTTAAAACAAGGAACTTTTCTTCATTAAACTGCTTTTAGTGCTCATTGTAGAAACACCCTCTGAAATTTTTTATTTTGTCATTATTATTTTTGAACTCTTGATGCAGACAAGCTGTCTTGAAATACACAGCTGAACTGGAGAAACAGGAACATAATGATGCTGACCCTCCTTCCTGGCTTGGATATGACTGGGATGGTAACATAACCACCTTCAACAAAAAAACACAGATCAGAGCCTGAAGAGACAAATTCTTCAAAATGAAAAATTAAGAAATTGTGCAACATCTCTCCAGTTCAAGACTTTTTCTCCACAACATGAAAAGACCACTGTATTATTTTTTCTTAAAACTAATCACACTTTTATTAAAGGCCATTTGTTGCATTAATAAGGAAGCATTGCAAATCCTTCTCACAGGAGTATCAATGCCTTCAAGCCAGACAGCTGCAGTCAGACAGCACTGCTAACTCTCAGATGTTGATTCAAGCTGTCTTCATCTTTCAATAATGAAAGTTTTTGTAGTCCCGTGCAGAGTAAGCAATGAATAAATCTGCATGTGTTTGAGGTTCTTGTTTGCCATGAAGGTCCTCTCCAGGACATAAACACACTGACTCCCCAGAACTTCACACTTGGTGTGGCTGGTACTCATCAAGTACAGCCTTCTTGAGTAACTGAGAGCAGTGACTAGGTAGTGGCTACAGATTCTTCAATACACAACTACACCCATCCATTAAAGCACAGTTCTCCAGTTCTCAGCAGTCACTTGTGCATCCAGAGCCCTCAATCTCATAAAAGTCTCTTGGGCTGAGTCCAGCTCTCTAAAGGAGCTGATGTTTGTGACTGCAGAGTTGAATTGTGGGCTGGCTGGCAGCTGCACAAGCAGGAGAACCAAATTAAAGGGAGCACAGATGAAAAAAGTGTTAAAGTATAAATTTGCTCCAGTTACAAGAATGTGTCTTCTCATCAAATGGACAAAAAAGATATATATGAGCACACAAGGGATTTGCCATTCAAATTGTAATTGCTGATAGCCTACTAATCTTCTCTTGTCTAGGGAAAAATACAGTTTCACCTCATTACAGCAAAACAAGACATTGTTCAATGGCTTTGGGTAAAATCCCAAGGATTTGTGTCCTCCTTCAAATCATTCTTGACCTTTACACTAACATTCTAGCTGGTATCAACATATATTAGCTTGGAATTAATATAATCAGTAGCTTTAGTGGTAGCACAATTTTTCTGCTGGCTGATTTTAACTTCTCTAAGCAAGTAACTAACAACCCTGATGTTAAATACCGCTAGATTTAGAAAAGTAATGAATTCAAAGCCTGAGTTTGGTTTCTTTTGACTATGGAACAAATAACATGTTTTCTTATGATGTTCTCCCTTAAACTGCTGATGCAACAGTCCCAAAAAAACACAACATTAATCTCAGAGGCTGACAGGCTTTGTATTGCAGGTGAATAATGGGACCATTAAATGGATTTGATCTTGTGAAGTACCTACTAGACTGTTTTTATGTTTTCATGTGGTGCAAATTTTGAGGTGCTTTTTTCACTTTGGCTTCAGCAGAGCATAGAAATCATTAGTTTCAAATATTGTTCTGGATATTCAAAACCATTATAATTTATTAATTTTATAACTTTAAAAAGTATAATAACTCATAAACAGTAATATTGTAATGCCTTTAGTAATACCATTAGAAATGTTTTATAGATTGGTGTTTATATTAAAAATACATAGAATTTGTCATAAGGATCAGTGCCCACCTCATCCCAACAAACAGTACACACAACAGTAAACAGAATGGGGAGTTTTTAACCACCCTGAATTACAGTACAAATGCTGTCCTTGACTCTTGAAGTCCATTAAGAGCAATTATACCTCCTGGGGAATCCTGTGACAAAGGAGAAGTTAAATTCACAAGGTACCATTATGACCTAAAGTACATATACATATATACAAAACTTGAAGCCTGAGCTGACAGTCTGAATTCTCTTCTGCTCCTTGCCAACCCCTCTGTTGGCAGGGATTCTTACATTTCAGCTTAAAACACCAATTTCACTTCTGCTTTTATAAGGTGCCATATAGAGGTATGGAAAGGCTTTAAAAAGCTCCATTTACTTTACTGTGTGCTTGTATTACAGTGACACAGAATCCTCCCCAAAAATCAGGCCGGCCCTTGCACAGGGCCCACCTGCTCCCCCAGCTCCCTCCTCTGCCTTCCTGCTCCAAGAGCTGCCTGGCAGCTTTGCAGGAAGGGCTCCAAGTCACTGCAAAGACAGCAAACAAAGGGATTCCAGTTCTCCCTTACCTGGGCAAGACTTGCATTCTATGGCAGCTTTTCCTTCAGGGGAATGTTCACGTGGACTCTCCCCTGAAGTCCAGTTGGAGCTAGATCCATTGCACTTTTATTTATTTTAAAAGCTTTTCTTTGCAGATCAGCATTGGTAGACACAGCTGCAGTTCTTATTTCTATCCATAAACCAGTGGTTCAGGATGCTGCAGAGCAAGTTCTGCCATTTCACAGAAGTTTTTTTTACACAGAGTACCCAATGCCCAGGCAGGAGGTGCTCAGGGTTCAAACACTAATATGAAGACCACATAAGGACTACACTGAAAGGGATTTTGTCCTATCCATGATACATTTTGGTTGAAGAAAACTCTCTGCATTTTGCATAAACCAGCAAAATTTCCACAGCATTGAGACATTTAATTTTAAAGTATAACAGAGCTTGCAAAGCATGTCATCTTGGAATTTCGAAAATGCTTTTTTTAATTTTTAAATTACAACTCCAAACTTGTGTTTGAAAGCTACCAACTATTAAACTGATATGGTAAGGGGGCCAAGTTATATAAATTCTGAAAATGTAAGCTCATCTCATTCCTAAAAGGCACTAAAAGTAAACCAGACTGTTTAGCACCAGCACTGTCAAGGCAAATCTTGGGTTAAAATACTCTCATTTTTAATAGTTTCTCTTTCATAATAAGAATATACATCCAAAAAGTTTTATAATTTTACAGAAATGTTCCTTTGTAGTTTCTTGATTTAATCTCTTTGGCCTATTTCACCTTTAAGAATTCTTCATCTTGACAGACTGGATCCAGCTTTGGCTTTTAAGAGACACTTTGCCATTTTGTGTGTCAGCCTTAATCCATTTGTCTGTTTCATCCTTTTGATTCATGTGACCTGGAAAAGAGAGTTCTCTTAGTTTAATTTGACACACAATAAACATATCATCTTCACACTGTCATTTTTTTCCAAGCTCCCTGGAAGCGTTTACAGGACTTTTATTTGGTAGAATTTGTGTACTTTTAACAGAGACTTATGACATTTCCTTCTTGATACAGTTTTTTTTGCATTAATCTAATTTCCCATAATACACCCTTACAATAGAACAGTGGTTTTTATTATATAGTACTGCACTTTTTTATTCTAAGCTAAGAAATATGTTATGGTGGGTTGACCCTGGCTGGATGTCAGGTACCCACAAAAGCCACTCTACCACTCTCCTCCTCAGATGAACAGGCCAGAGAAAATATAAGAGACTCACAGGTCAAGATAAGGACAGGGAGAGATCAGGCACCAGTTACCATCACAAGCAAAACAGACTCGGCTTGGGGAAAAAATTAATTTAATTTATTCCAAATCAAATCAGAGAAGATAGTAAGAAATACTGCCAAATCTTAAAAACATATCCCACTCACTGCTCCCTTCATTCTGGGCTTAATTTCACTGCTGATTTCTCTACTTCCTCCCCACCAGAGGCACAGGGGACAAAGAATGGGGGCTGTGGTCAGTTCACTCATCATCTCTGCCACTCCTTCCCCTGCAGGAGGAGAACTCCTCATGCTCTTCCCTTGCTCTGACATGGAGTCCTCCACAAGCTGCAGGTGGATCTCTGCACCCTGCACACCTCCAGGGGCTGCACCAGGGGAATCTCTGCTCTGGCACCTGGAGCCCCTCCTGCTGCACTGGCTATCAGCAGGGTCATTTCTCTCCCGTATTTTCACTCATCTCTCTACAGCTACAATGGGCAGTAGAGCTTTTCTCCTTTAACTGTGTTATTCTCTGTCACTGATGGGTTCAGCCCTGGCCAGTGGTGGCTCCACCCTGGAGCAGGCTGGCACTGGCTCAGTAGGACACAGGGGAAGCTTCCCACAGAAGTCACCTCCAGAGCTCCCAAAACACCAAAACCTTGCCACACAAACCCTACACATGCACTGACTTTCTCTGGGACAGGGTTACATTTTTTTTACAGTAGCTAGGATGGACCATGTTTTAGATTTCTGTTGAAAATTGTGTTGATATACAAAATGTTTTATTTCTGAGTGTCCCATTCACAGCATCAAGGCCTTTTCTGCCCCTAATACTGCCCTGCCAGCGAGGAGGCTGGGGGCACACAATAAGCAGGCAGGGGACACAGCAGGACAGTGACCCCAAATGACAAAAGGGATACTCTGAACTGTGTGGTGTCATGTTCAGTGTTAGAGCTGGCAGAAGAGGAGCAGGGGACATTCAGAGTGATGCCATTTGTCTGATCCAGTACCTTTCACACGAGATACAGCCCTGCTTTCCTGGGAATGGCTGAACACCTGCCTGCCCTGGCAAGTAGTGAAAGGATCCCTTGTTTTGCTTTGCTTGTGTGCACAGCTTTTGCTTTATCCATAAACTGTCTTGATCTCAAAGTCTTTTTATCCCAACCCATGAATTTTCTCACTTGTACTTTTCTGCTTTTCTTCTCCATCCCATTGGTGGGGAGTGAGTGGCTGCCTGGTACTCAATAACCAGTTCTGGTCAAACCATGACTCTACATGAGATACTAATCTGGCTAAGTAATTTCAAAGATTTTAACTGTTATTGTAAATACTGAAAAGAGACATGGTACGACTTGATTGTCCAGATGACTGGACATTTTGCTACTATTACTGTTTCCTTATGATAATGGCCTAAAAAAACCCCCACAACCTGAGATATCTGTCTTCTTACATGTTTCACATAAACTTAGTATTCACAGTCATGCTCTGAAAAGCTCACTGTATATCAAAGAAGATAGTTCAACTCAATCTCATTTTATAATTAAGAAACTGAGGCCAAGAGAGAGAGTATGTGACCTTCCAAATTTAAACAAAATATTTGCATCCATATTGGGAATTAAACTGGGATCTTTTAAGTCCCAAATCAGTGCCTTTATCAGATCAACCTTCACTTTGGTTTATCTTTATAAAATATCATTTATTATTACTTTAGTGTTCATTTAACTGTGTGAATTCTAAGTTTAGGACTAATTTGAGCCTGAAACAGCAAGAGGGATGGCAGGGAAGCAGATTCTGAACCAACTTTACAAACATGCTCTGCTCTGACCTGTAACACAGCTGAAATTAAATTTTGGCCACAGCAAAAACAGTGGCAAAACTCCAACTGACATCACTGAATTGGTTTCCACAACTCAAGCCCATGTGCCAGAACTGTTCAATAGTGTTTCAGAGCTTTAGCAGTTCTAAGTGGGATTCATTTAAGTTTATGGGCCAAGCCCACAGCAATTCACAATAGGCTGAGGTGGGGTTTGGAAGCACGAGCTCTCAGAGGAGTCCAACAGTGTCAGAGTCACTTCAGGGTCCCTTGTTATCAGACTGCAACACCTTCAGGTGTCCCCACGGGGATGTCCCAGTACAATTTCTGCACCCTGATTGCTCCAGACAGCAGCAGGCTCAGTCACACTCAGTGTCAATATCATTCCTACAGTAAAGCAGAATTCACAGAGCTACTCACCAGCTAATTTCAGACTCAAATCTGTGATGAATCACCAAGATGGACAAATGTGTTGTATATGAAATCCATTACAATTTGAAAATTTAGTTCTTCAAAGCTTTCCTGAATCACTGATTTTCAGTAGTACTTGTATCAGACAGTACAGAACGAAAATTAAAAAAAAAAAATTGTCTTTTAAGCTTAGACAGCCCTTTAAACATTTTATCACTCTGATTTTTAAGCAGGAAACAGCCTCTAGGTGACAAAAATTGAATCAACAAAGAAGTTTAAAGGAAAATTTCAGCTGCTCCTTTAACAGTGCTGTAGAACATTAAAAATACAGCTTTTTCTCCTAGGGAGAGAGGACACAATAAATGTGGGGCAGAGACATATTTCAGAAAGTGCATATTGGAGTGCTTGGTCCCAGCTCCTCTCTCTCATGCTTTTGTGACGATGGCTTGTACTTCTGTACAACAAACAAACGCTGAAGCACAGAATCATTGCTGTAAATGGTTTCATGCGCTGCTTACACCTTGGCAAAAAAGTTAAAGAAGACTTTAGGGAACACGGAAACAAATTTACAAAAGCCATTTTAAAGCTCACTTGTTGTCTGAGCTCTGTTTCTCATTTTGCTATGTGAATATAGAAAAAAATTTTACTCCTTATACTTCTGGAAATTTGTCTGTGAGGAAAATATTAAGGTTACTAGTAGGAGGTTCAAAGTTATTTCAGATATTTAAACAGTTTTGTGTATGAGGTACTAATCAAGCAGCAAGGTTTAGTTGGAGACCTTTTGATGACTTCTTGGGTCTTAACTGTACTCACTGCTTGTACTCTGAATACCATGAGAACATAAGAGGATTTTGAGGAAGACTTTGCTAGCTTGATTAAATCACAAAAGCAAACAGCCTCCTGGCTTGAGAATGAGGTGGGGGCGAAATTAATTTCAAAACCTACCAGACAAGACAGCAGCATGAGTTCAGAAGACAGAAACACCCTTAAGCTGTGTGGCCACCTTTTCAATTTGGGTTTCTTCATCCCTTCCCCAGCATGCAGTATTTAATGGAAGGCAACACCTTTGCAAAACTTTAGGCAGCCAAGTAATGACTGTTTATTTACTTGCCTACCTGGAGACTGGAGAAGTTGAGAGCTCTATTTTCATACCATAAAACACAAGAAGGGGATCATAGTTTAAGTGTTATTCATTGGTAGCATTAGGACTGTGGTATATATCAAAAGGCTGTGAACAGCTTGAGTTGAATGCAAGCTGAAACCAATAAAAATCTGTAGGATAGCATCTCATCTAATGTGTTTAATAAAAGCTGGATGAACTTTCTATTCTACTGAAAGGAATATAATCTTTTCCAGATACAACCTGGGTCTTTGTTTATTTTTTTTAAGATATTGCTTAAGGATCAAGGCTTCACAGAGGGCAGTGTGTAGAGGGACATTGTAAAATAAAGCTCTTCCCACTCAATTCTAGTGGCCAAGAGTCAATAAAAACTGCTTCTAAGAAAAAAGGAAAGTTCTGAAGTGCCTTGAGAACAGACTAAATGGGGGGAGGCATGACAGCAGATAGTGTTACTCCTGGGATCAGATCTGTAATGCTGACTGCAACAAACCCAAGACAGCTGCACAGTGGGAGAAGGAGCTCTACACTTGGGCAGCTGGTAAGCTTCAGATAAAACCTGAAGTTTCAGCAGACTGACATAATACAAGCTCTTTCAGTTATTTCCCTTTTAAAGGCAAGTTGCTTGCCTCTTGTTATTCACAGCCCCTTCAGCTATGTTTGTATTCAACCCTCAAACTCCAGGTAGCTAAAAAACACAGACTTTACCTTGGAATAAACAACATAGAATTTCTCATAATGAAGACTCTTAAACACATCCATCCATAAAGCTTTGTGCATGGTATAGGAGACCCATGCAGTCAGCCCCCTCTGGCACACTGGCCTTAAGCCTGAAGGGAAGGTCACAGCATTCCACAGGCTGCTCTCCCAGCACACCTGCATGAGGGACCACTGAGAGAGCAGTGAGAAATAATTATTCCTGATGGTAGGAAACATCTGTCTAGATCCCCTTTGCTTCAGCAGGGAACATCAGGCAGATTAAAAGTTGTAATATTTCAGTGCCTGCCTGAGTGAATGATTGTTGTAAGGAGAAAGGTGCTTCTCACCACCATCTATGGAGAGAGCCAGGAAGGATGTAGAAGACCTGAGGCATATTAGTAAGAGAAACCTGAAAAGTCAGAGATAGGACAGTAATGTCCATGTCCATCTTTTCAAAGGAATCCGGTAATTACAGACAGGCTGACACTCCAGAAGCACAGGAAGAGGAAGGCCAGCTAAGTTCTGAAGTATTAAAAGAATAATTGGATACTTGATCAACCCATGAGGTAGAGGCAATGTGCACCTGAAAATTTTCACAGGGGGAAAAGGAGTTAGAGAAGTCAGTGGGGGATTTCCTCTCCATGTCCTGGGCACACATCTGAGGGAAGGCACAAGTTAACATGACAGAGTCCTATTTCCTGCATGGTCACCAGAGGCACAGCTCAGAGCAACTCTGCTCTCAGGTGGCTTAGCAAAGCTCTTGTGCTGTAGCCAGGATGGGATTAGCAGCAGACCCTAAAAGTCCTGTTAACTGCTGCAATTGTCAGGTTGACAACAACCGGGAGCAAGCATGTCTCAGCTTGGGAGAGAACAACTCCCAAAGCATATGCTCTTTGTGTAAGGACAGAAAACTACAGAGAGGTTTGCCAGTAGAGAAGGTAAGAACAGGGAGACACCCGAACAATGACAAACACCCACATCCTCTGAGGAGCACCTGTGACATGGTGGGACTTTTACCATGGAAACTCACACAGCTGCTGCAAACCTGATGAAGAGACTTTGCAATTTAGCTAAGTTTCCTCTACCATAAGGTCAAGTCACAATTTCTAGTCCTATTGCCAGTGGACAGAACAATTTATTTATTTCTCTGTAGCAACTTTTTATGTACTAGAAAAATGCATCTTCTCTTCCCTTTGTCTTCTCTTTTTCAGTCTTCTCTAATTAATCATGATTTTAGGACACTGATCACATGTTCTCCTTTAGAGACTACAGTTTTAAAGCACAGTGTTCTAAACTGGACACATTCCAGCAAAGTATTACTAATGCCATGTAAAGCCAAAGGATTATTTTGAGTAATATGCTGCTTGTTTTCAATGGTGTAATGCTACTGTTTTCTGATATTATTTAAATATTCTCCTCTTAGGACTACACAGGTAATTGTTCCTGCTTTCATACTTTAAACTTAACTTAACAGAAAATGTCCTAAAAAGCATGTAAAAAAATTACATGAACTTTAACCTAGACCTTCAGTATGTTTGCAACCCCTTTGACAGAATCTCCTAAATTCCTTTACTGCCTAAATATTTAACACTTTTTAGCCTGCTTCTCTTCCTCTTACCACATATAGTTACTGGAATTACCCAAGCACTCTAAAAGCAGACAGCCAAACACTTCCACTGATGGAAGCTGGAGCAGTGCTTAGCATGAACTCTGTTTTTGTAACATTTCAATATACCATATATACTACTTCTAAGAGTGCCTGCTGATGCCAATGGAAACAGATGCCCTTGCAAATTACTTCAAAGAAAAAGCTCCCTGTCCCTGCTCTCTAGTTCCCTCCCTTTCTCAGCAAGTGTCTCAGTTTTGCAGGAAAGTACCTTTTTCTAAAAGAGCAAAACACATTTTTACACTCTAATCCCTCTGTCTCTAGAGCACTCACTCAACTTCCATCTTCTTGCTTTCACTAAATCCCAGCTCTGTTCCTTGGCTGTCTGGATTTGAGTGCTTGTGGGCTGTAGTGTCTGACTCCCTCCCAGAGTGGAAGTGGGGGTGATGAGGTATCTGGTAAGTGCTGTAAGGCAGGAGGGAAGGCTTTCCTGGAGCAGAAGTGCAGGACTAAGGGCATGTTTATCAAATCACAGAACTCTGCCCTGTCTTCCCACTGCACAGCCTTCTCTCTAAAACCTTCAAGTATTCCCAGAGGCAAGTAAAGCTTCCTAAAAGCTCACAGTTCCTGTGTTATCCACACAATAATTGATTTTCTAAAAAATCATCTATTTTTAAAGTAATCTTTGAACTCAAAAGCATAAAACCCCTAAACTTCCACACTCTTGTGATACAGTTTTTATCTACTTGGCAAAGCCCTTCTTCCCTCTCTATTTTACATTTCTTCAGTCACAGCAGCAGGACAGCTATGGCCTTGTACCTCAAACTTCAACAGAGAATAATGTTCTCAGGATACCAAAATTATATTAAATTATTTTCAAATATTTCAGAACCTACTTATGCAAGAAGATTACCCAATATCAATTTTAGGAAGAATTAGTTGTCGATAGTGAGGGGGCAAGTGCTTTGCCTGCAGAAAAAAATACACCATAAGGTAAAGAGAAATAGAAGCAGGAAGTATTTTCCTTTTTATGTAATGCCTTTACTTCTTTAAACAACTGATAATCATTGGGCTAATGCTGTTGCCTTTGCATAATTGTTGATGATTTCTATGCCTCTGGGATATGTATATTTGAAAGTTAACTAATCAGAGTTGCTTTTGGCCTCAAGTGCCAAGATCATTTCCATACAGAACAGTGGGTTGAAAAATTGCATCTACTTCAGTGATGACTGTCCTACATAAACACTGACTGGGTTGTGAAACCAGAGAAGTCATTCAGCTGTGTATATTTGAAACACCACTCTTATCTGTAATGCTGCCAAAGTAACAAGATGATTGATTGGCCACTGGTCCTCACTCACTGAGAAGAGGTCTTGTTTTTCTGCTGAGGGGATTCATTCCATAGAGTCTTGCTGGAATCTGGGGTCCTTCCACAGATTTCTAGCCTGAGAACTTCTAATAATGGTTTTTAAAGAAACTGTATTTAATAACCAGTACTAGATTTAAGTGCTAGTTACTGTTCCTAGGCAGGAAGAGATATATAAGCAGGCTACATACAAAAATTATGTAATTACACTTCTAAAGTTTCCTGACTTCAAGATTACCATCTCACACAGGAGAGGAAAAGAGTTTTTGTAACATTTTCTTAGGTTTAAAACCAAAGCAAAACTCCAAGCCTTACCCAATCTGCTATCACATCAGGTCACACTGACACAGCACGTTCAAACATAAAGCTGGAGCCCTCAGACACATTAAGTTAATGTTTTCTCTAGAGCAAACTGTGTAATTGATAAAAACATCAGCCTTAACTTCTGCATAGCCACATCTGGAGTGGGGGAGAGAAATACACACCCTGACAGTGAATTGTACAACTGTTTTCTAAAGCAGGAAACAGCAAGACCTGGGATTCTAAGTTCAATTTTAAATGCCTTACAATAATTCTTCCAGTAACTGCAGGTACCTTTCCATGTACTCTCTCTATTCCTCCAGCTCCAGCTTCTTCTGCTCTTCTCGTCTTACACCTATAATTTCTCAGCTTATTCTGCATTACTGTACATTTATAAATACGTCATATACCCTTTTTACTTCCCCCTTTGACTCAGAAACAGGCAGAATTGTTTAAATTATATTTTTAATATAATAGATTGCCTAGGAAAGTCTATGTGACTTTCCAAGCCAACAAAGCAATGGGTCAAACTCACTCTGGATTATCTCCCACAGATTTTCTGGACTAATGCTGAGTAGGAATTTGGCTCTAAGACCTTTGTTAGAAGTTGATTACAGTCACAAGTCATTTACCAAATAAAATTCTAAAGTCATCCAGTAACATGGGGAGTACAACAGCACAAGCAAACATCTGAACGTGAAGCAGATTAAACAAGCAGCCGCCAAGGGCAATAAACTAATAAAGAAATGTAGATGCCTTTGACTGAGGCCAGACAGACATTTATTGGAAGCCAGGATTAGTAAGCCTTACCACTTATAGTTACGTGATCATCTTTGGAGGCACTCTGAGTTTCTTTTAACTGGATCTCTGAGCTCACATCCACTTTTCTTCCAGACAGCTCTAAATAGGCTTTGAGAGACGCAGGTACCTTGACTGTAATTGAACCTGGTATAAATGTAAGTGAAAGCTAGTTAGTTTAACCCTGAGATCAAAGCATGAAATAGGCCATTATTTCACTAAGTTGAATCAAATTATCATTTGGTTGTGCTTGGTTGGGTTTTTTTAAAAGTTATCAGAAACAGTAATCTCTTTTTCTTAGTGACTGAAAGGAGAAATGAAGGTATCTTCATTTATCATAAACAGAACACTGCATGTCACATATAGAAAATGGTATCACAGTATTTCCTTCACAGACATGAATATAAATAGTGACCTACATTTCTAGCAATGTCTTTTGGTAGAGAATCTTATTACAGGAATGAACAAGGGAAGCAAATATAATAGATCTCACAGGTATTATGACTTTAAGTTCATCTTCTTGTTGCATATTGACATTCCTGAGCAAGGACAGGGCATCAGACTTGACAAATAACCCAGTCCCTGCATGGCACATGATGAAAGAATTGCTCCTCTGGAAGGATGAGACACTGCTCAAATACTGTGAACACTGGTGATTGTCTTTGCTTTACTTCTCAGGGCCAGCTGCTCACATCCTCCAACAGATGCAGTCTCAAAACTGACTAACCAGTTTAGACTGCATCACTAAAATGTAAACTAGTAGCAAAATTGCAGCTTTGGTGGCCTGAATAATTCTAGTCTGAAATTAAAACCAGAAATTCTGACTTTTCCTACCCCTAAATCTGTACATCTATGCACCAGACCAAAGAAAGACAGTGGGCCCTCAAGCTGGCCACATTAGTCATCTTTGGAATAACTCAGTCACCAAGTCTGGAAGCTCTCTCCTACACATTAGATTAAAAACCTGAAAAATTCAGCATACACTTCCTTTTTATGTGCTCCTTAGTTTTTGCTCAATTTCAACATTCACTTTAGAAAAATATAAAACAGTTTCTTGACATACATCCCAAAAGTTAAGAAGAACATGGTAAGAATAACAGCTAAGTAGCACCAGAAAAAACCCTAGCTTAGCAATTTAGACTCAGCAGAATCACTTGCCTGTGACAGCTCTGATGAACAAGTAACTTCCAGTATAATTTAGGCCTGCATTTTGCTGGATACATAAAAGCCTTAGAATAAGAAAGGGAAAAGTTCTTCATCTTTGGGTCCTCTTTGGCAGTTGCTCAGTGATGACTCATAAAAACCAACACACAGGCAGCTCATTTATCACAAATGGGACATTTTCTACACTGCAGCTGTCGGCAGTTATTCTGAATTTACAGGGTAAACAGAAACAGAACTTCAACTTTGCCTTTACTAAACTGTGCTGCCAGAAGAGATGTCAGAAAATATTTTGAAAATAACATTAATTAGCTTCTATTATATACATTCCTCTTTGCTACTTGCTCAAAGAGACATTAATTTAGCAAAACAAGCGATACAAGAGGTAACCAAGAAATAATTTAAAAATAAATTTCCTTGCACTAATGAAACCAAAATAGATTGTACAAAGATACACAAAACATTTCAATGAATTGACACCATCAGTCCCATTTGGAGTAACCATTGGGTTTTAACAGGGCACAGGCATTGTCTCACAGGAGGCAGAAGTGCATCAAATACCACGCTCATTTAAACCACGCGAAGTGCCTGACATGATATTAAAGTCAAATGTAAAAACGCTGTAGTGTGTTTTGGCTTTGTTTGGAGTTTGTTTATTTGCATTTTGTTGTGGGTTTTTTGTTTGTTTTGTTCAAAACTAAGACTAATGCAATGTATTCAGGGCTCTGTAATTTACATTATCATATCTCCTAAGTGGCAAAATTATGAACTCAACTTTAGGTGTGAGCTTTTAATTAAGAAGAGAAATTTTAGTGAGTAAGCAAGAGAGAAAATGAAGGAAAAACGGTAAGGCAAGACTCTTCCATCTTTGTTTTTCTGCTTTCAAATTTTCATAGTAGGACATTTCAGTCAGAAGGCAAGAAAAAAATGTATGTGTGTCAGTTATCACTGCTTATAAAGCACCATGGAGAAAACTGTGCTCAAGGCACTGTAACCCTAGTCAACTCTGCAGAATTCTGATGGGCTTATTGACAGGAAAAAAAATAAAAACCTTGAAAAACACAAACATGTTTAATCCATCCTAAGTATTCTTGTCCCTTACAGAGCTTACTGTATTTTAAATATCTATAGATACCTTCCAATAATGTGGCCAAAAAAAAGTAAATAACCACAATTACAAACTATTTTTTACAGACAGATAAAAAGCCCAAAACAAACCCCTACCCCCTTTTCTTTTACATCAAAATCTGCCACAAAAAATTATTTTATTTAGTTTTCTAACCTTTCTGGGATTTCAGATCCACTTTTCTTAATTGACTGACATAAACATCTATCGTCCCATGATATGTAGAAGCTTTTAGACTTCCATCTGATGAATCTAAAAAACAAAAGAAAATAAAAGAACTTGTGTATCACTCATTCTTTTTAAATAAACATTTGCCAGAATCTTGCTTTATACCTCAAACTGATTTTTGTCAATTCTTCAGTGTTTGAGAAGTATCATCATAATTTTCAGAATATCAGACTTCACTGAGAATAACAAGTTTCTAAAAAAAAATCTTATCTCCCCAATCCAGAATTGGGGCACTCTCTGGTCCTCAGGCTGTAGCTCTGCAGTTGTTCTACATCTACAAGGCCTCAGCTGCACTGCACATCTTTCTACAGCAATGTCTTTATTTCATGTGAAGATCAAGCACAATAGTTGAACACTGAGATCTATTTTAGTCTCCAAAAGAGTTCATTTGCTCAGACTCTGTGCAGGGAGAACTTTACCCAGGAAAGCCGCCCCATGTAAACCCAAGCAGTTGTTCACTGCAACATCTTGTTACACAGAATAATTAAGCACAGGCTTTGTAAAGTCTGATTCACTACATCTGAATTTTCAACCGATGTTTAATATAGGCAGGAGAACAGCATTTGTTCCATGCCGTGGAAAAGGGATGTCTAGATTTTCTTTTATCCTTTATTAGCAGAAATTTATGATCATAACACTTTGCAAAGAAGCGTTTTTACAAATAGAAAGTCTTTAAGAAGCTTTAATTGTACACTTGAGTAGTCTTTATTTGCAGTCTATTCCAATTTTAAATACATAGACTTCTACAATATTAAGTCAAGTGCCGAAGAATTTACTTTCAAACTACTGATCAAGCTTATACCTGATATAAATTGCAAAGAAATTATGAAGAAACTCTAGAGGGGCATAAAAAAATTACATTTGTACGTGAGCAGAAGGCAGTTGCTGAAAGGTATTCTTAGAGACAATGCTTGAAATTAAAGTATTGGTGAGAAATCCCGAGATGCTGCTAGAGACTGGTTTCTGAATATACACAGAAGAAACCTAACAGTCAAACTGTCAGAAGTAGCTAAAATAATAAAATCAAACTTGAATGAAACTTCCCATTTTAAAAATTAAAAGCATTAATGAGAGAATGAACTTGATTAATCATAACAAAGACGTCTCATATTAACATTTTATGCTTGTCACACAGTTTTAGCTCCAAGTAAACTCATCTGGAGCTTTTCTGATCCCAGATTTCAAGCACAGATGCCAAAGATCAGGGCATTGCTTACAACAGCAAAAACACAGAAAGGAATCTTTATTCTTTATCCCACAACTAAAGCTGATTTTTTGGAAGGGAAAGTAATTTTAAAAAACCCAGCTAATCCATACTTAGTCAGCTGAGAAACTGAGAAGGACTTTGGCTAAAAAGAAAACATTAACTAGAACTAGATGTGAATGCTTCTGCCATCTCATGACTTTGTATTAAAGAAGGCCTGTTTGAAATCTGGGGAAAAAAATTAACTCTTCATTAATAATGAAGAGTTTTGCTTGTGTAAGTGAAAATGAAACATCAGTTTCAACTGGCTGTTCATAATAGTTGAAAAGTTAAAATCATTAGAACTGGAAAATTTGATATGCATAAACCTTTTTAATGAACATTTTAAGTAGTGATCACTAGAGGTATTGATGCAAAAGCTGTTTTTGCAGATATTCCCCATCAAATGTAGTAACAGCCAATTACTGACTGTCCACATAACTTGACAGAGATTTTGTTGGCAACAGATACAGAAAACATCCAACCTTTGATTCTTCTGCTTTAAACAGAACACATAATAAGTTCCTTTATCTGTTGTAGGAGAAAAGAGTGTCCTGTGACAGAACAGCAGCTCTCTCCAGGGAGAGCAGCTACAAACAGTCCACACAGCACCAGCTGATGGTTCTTTAGAGGGACAACATTTATCCACTGAAGCATTTCTCTTCCCACTCCTCAAATGCAAAAGTAGCTCCTATGAGATTCATCCCAGTGGAAAGATGCCTTTTGTAAACCTGCAAGACTAAAAAAAGTGTTCTTTCCTAGATCTTCTATTAATATATATTAAAAGAAAAAGAATTCTCGTCTTGTGAGAGACTGGATTGTGTTTGCAGAAGGCATCAACATGAATAAAGGATGCAGGAGGAGGGCAGTAAGGACAGGCTCACCAAGGCACAGATTTACCAGGAAAGCCAAAAACGACCTCAAGGGAATTGGAAACTTTTCCATTGAAGAACTCATTTTTGGGAGCAGAATTTGCCATATTTTGACTCCCAGAGAACCTCACTAATACAAAGTTTCCTATGGCTGAAGAAAGTACAGCAGAGTTTCAAAACCACCAAGAAGCTTGGCAGCTCTAACCAAACACTAAACCTGACACTACAATACTCTACAGTAAACAACTGTGCAGCTTTGACCTATGGAAGTAACATTAAATATATTCTATGACAACAATTAAATATGATTTAGGTAATGAATCATATACATATATGCATATCTACATCATATACATACGATCTGTATGATATGTACATATATGTATCAGATATGTAAAATATATGTACATATCATAGAAATATGACATTAAATCCAAGTGTGTAGATACAATTAAGAACACCAAGAAACATGGAATTGTTCATCATTGCTGCAAAGTCCATAAAGATGCTGGTATAGGTTTGTGTCTCTAACTCTTAACAAATAAAAGGAAAAAAAAAGGCAAATTGATTAAAAAAAACCCCAAAACCCAAAGATGAGGGAATAAAACAAAAAATGCCCAAATCTAAATAAATAAATAAACAAACAAATAACTAAATAAATGTTTCAACAATTAAAACTTACCTTATACTAAGAAGCACAGGCTGATAGGACAAAATACATACTAAATAATAATAGAGATGATACATATTTTATGGTTATGACAGAACAAACCTGAGGCAATTTATTTCCAAATATATACCACTGCTAGCTGATATGAATGTGATAACTGAAGGTAAAAATAAGGAAAAAAATGTATAGGTTGAATTCAGAGTTTGCTAAGAACTGCCAGGGAAAAGTTGTCTCCACGTTTTTCAAGGGGGAAGAACAAGGACAAAGCCTTTTACTGGAAATGGAACAGATGGTCACTCTTGAGCAGCTTCACCTATTTAAGAATTTACTGGTACTAGAGAAAAAATATTGAAAAAAAAGGGCACAGTGAAGCAAGATGTCCTTGGCAGAGTCTTTGTTAAGTTTTATGAAAAATAAGTAGAGCTTGAAGAATAAGACCTAAGTCACATAACTTGAAAAAGACTGGACAAAAAGATCAGTGAAAGGCCTACAAAGGTAACATTTAGTATCACTTCTCCCTTCACTTTGTCAGCTCAGCACTAAAGAAAGGATTAAACACAAGTCATCTTTCTTTAAATCTAAGCAAAAACGTACTTTTCCTAATAGCACCTAAAGACTGACCTTATTCACAGTAAAGCCAAAATCAGCAAAATGACAAAATCAATCTCAAAAGAAACACAAAATATTTATTATGATTTGATTACAGACTGGAAGAAGCATAAAATTCCAACATATCCAAAGCGTGATGAAGATTTAATTCCTGCTTAGTCAGCTATCTGGTATTGCTTATTGATAGAAAACCAAGAAAAATATTCTTGGTTTAGGTCATTGTTCTAAAACTGTCATATGAAAAGTATTATAAGAAGTTGAAATGTAATCATCAAATAGACTTCACTGTTATTTAGAATTCACTAAATTGCACATACTACTGAAAAATCCTTAGCAGTCCTGACCATACTCACCATGGGGACCTGGCAGAATAAATGATGCAACACACAAAGCAAAGAAATCTCTCATGCAAACAATTCCTTTCCTAAGTTATCCAAGCTATCCTCTTACTGATCTACTTTCTACCCCAATTTTAAGTTATATCCATTAGTTATAAAGGCCATAGTCTCTTTTTGATAAATTATTCTCTCCAAAAAACCCCAAACAACCAAACCACCTGGCTTGTCTAGTTTGGAGAAAAGGAAGCTGGGGTGTGACCTCATTGGTCTCTGCAGCTTTCTGGGGAGGGGAAGGGCACAAGGAGGTGCCGAGCTTTTCTCCCTGGTGTCCAGTGAAAGATTGCATGGGAATGGTTCTTTTTCAGGAAGCATTTTTTTACAGAGAGAGTGGTCAAACACTGAGCAGAGAGGTGCTTGTGCTCCAAGCCTGCCAGTGTTTAAGAGTCCCCAAACCAGACACTTCAATGCTTGGCCAGGCAGTTGGACTGGAGGATATCTGTAGGTCCTTTCCAACTGAAATAAAGGATAAGGCCTTGACCAAACTGGTTGAGTAGGAGGTGTTCTCACATTTTAGAGCTGAAAGCCTAGATCCTTTACCTAGTCTTCTACCGTTAGAAAATCCTTAAAAATACTAGGGATGTTTAATGCTCTTTAGGAAAATATGAAGTCTAACTAGTGCTGTCAGAACTGAAATCTGAAAAACAAAGTTTCTTCAACTGTAAGATGTGTCTTAGTGCTTAAGCTGAACCTGGTTAGTTAAGGAAAATAATCATCACCTGTTGATGGAAAAAGCTATCTCCTATATTAAGAAGCCTTTATTTAACTACTCTTCATACCCTGTGAATTTATTTAAGAGCAGGAAAAACAGCCTAGCAAGTTGAATTTAATTCTGTGGTTTAATGACTAACTCATAAGAATGTGTCTAGCATTCATTTTCCAGGAACGTTAATACAGAGCTCTTAGAAACATAAGAAGAGTTGTTAACAGTCCCTGAACAATCCTTAGAGATTGTCCCTGAAAGATGCTTAGTGAGAGACTACAGTTAACACCATCAGCAGATGTCTTCAAGATTTGGGCCTGAGGAAATCTTTCTACATTCAAAAGACCACTGAGCTTTGTCTATGATTCTGTTTCTTCAATTTTCTGCCATAGCAATAATTAGAATTTGAGTTTCTCACTTTGGGGTCTGTATGCTATAAAATGCACTGATAGAAGGTATACCATAACTGATAGCTCTGAGTTATCCTGCTGTATAAATGCCCAGGTTCCCAAAAAAATGTTTATGAGCTATTTTCATTTCTGAAGGAAAAACTATTAGCATAATAGTCTGGAAACACTGAAATTATCAGAAGCCTTTCCATTACCACCCCATATAATTAATACATCAATGATTAGCTTCCTGATATAAAAATTAAACACAGCTAATAATGGATAGCAATAAATGTAAGATAGAGAACTATATTAAAGGCAGAACTCCATTTGATGCACACTTAAGAATTTTCTCGTGTCCTTTTATCCCATCTTTATCTAAAAACTGACACCTAGACTCAGCCTAACTTGTGCAAAGCCCAGCAGCTATTGGGTATCAAGTGAGATCCTGTGCCCTTCCCAACCACAAAAGGCTGAGTTTGGAAAGGATCGTGTTCAGCCACAGTTACCAGTGCAACTCCTGAAAAGGAGCCAAAAACATCTGTGTGAAATCACCTCCTTTTTACTTCCCCAGTGGATATTTAGCCTTCAGAAAGAAGGGAAGAGCAAGAGAGACAGAGAGAAGGCAGAACCTACCTACTGTGATACTCCCTGATTTAGTCTGAAGGCTGGTATTACCTATAATGCAAAGGGGAAAAATGTTAAAAACATTTTATTGAAACATATTATTTAATTATTCTTAATATTATAATTAAATAATACAATAATAATAATAATTACAAACAAAAGTCTCAACACACATGGGTAACAATGAAGTGATTCTAGACAAGAAAAACCCTGAGTAAAGTCAGAAACAACACCTGGATTTGAGGGAGAAAGAAATGTAAAGAAATGCAAGGCTAATGCACAATATAGTCTTATTTTGGGCAATTTTTTGTTAATTGCACTGATCCTGCAACAGCACTATGAATTATTTAATTTCAGTTGGATGAATAACATAAACAGTTTCTATTTTCCTCTTTTATATACCTATACCCTATGTCTGCTGGAGGGAATCTTGTGTGCAATCTTCAAAGGCTGCTTCCTGGACCTACTGAACATTTCCTACTCCCTCCAAACTTACGTGCATGACAACCCCTTGCCAGCATTTCCACTGACTTCAGTCTGAGTATGGTGAGCAAAGTGGGGAACATCAAACAAAGTGCATAAGGCACAAAATGCAGAATGGTTACCTGCTGAACTTGCATCACTTTAAACAGATGCCCTGGAGTTCCAGCCTTAAAATTTCAAAATAATTTCAAAAAGAAAAATGACTTCTGCCCTTTCACCTATAACATCAAGAGAATCTGGAAGGAGGACAGATGTACTTTGTAACAAATGAGCCATCTCTACTACTAACAGTCTAAATAAATTGTAGAAACTTCTACAGTTCGATGTATAAATGTGTCACATAAAATGCTTTAAATTAAAAACTAAACCACCTCATGTCATCCCTGCCATTTTCTCATCCTCCCAAGAGAAAGACAGAATGAAGAATAAGGCTGATCACAGTAACTGAGTCCAGTTTAGTAATACACAGTAGTCATAATTTTCAGATCTTTCAGAAGACGTTTTAAAAATCGCAAATGGATTAAGCTCTACCCTATCTTGTGTAATTACACAGTAGTAAACAACAATTAGGGCAGAGTGCATTCCACTGTATATGATCTGTATTTTTCTTAGTGGTTCATGGGTCGAAAGCTAGAAAAGCAGCCTATCATCAACAGTCTTAAATTCATCTTTTTTTGTACATGCTGTACAAAATACTTTGAGGTACTGAAAATCAGAGCAGAAACAAAAGCATATTTCAATGACCTTGAAAGATGTTTGGCTTCACTCTTTGCTGTTTTTAAAAGGTATGCTAAAATTATCCCACCCTTTTCCTCATTTTACCATGACTGGCACTTAGTTTGGTACAACCTACAAAAAGACCTAGGGTTTTGTCAGGCAGCAGCTCCCATGGAACTGAAGGTAGATTACATTCTGTCAGCATATATCCCCTGGGTCTGTTCTTTGTTTTTCTGGGGGTTTTCTTTTCTGTTTTGATAAGCAGATCCTGGAAAAATATTCAACATGTAGAAATCAAATTCCTTTTAACCACATACTTACACTGCAGAACCACCAAGGCTGTGCAATCTCAACACAATATTTTGGTGTGAAAAGCTCACTTCAAACATCTAGCTAGAACAAAAGCTGCTTTTGAAGCCAAAGCCAGCACACAGGAATGTCCTGCACTGTCTACAGACTGTGCACAGAATTCTGCTTTTGGTCATGTAACTGTTCTCTGAAGGCCAACACGTAACTTAGGATTTTTAAGTCAGGCAAGTATTTCTTGGGCATAGCAAGGGCAAAGAGAGACCAAAGATCTTTAAAGAAACTAAACTAAATAATTGATTATTACAACCACTGACTTCAGCATTGTAATGCAATACTATGATACCCAAAACATAATAATCTTAACAGAATATCAATAACTGTGCCTTAGTAGTTTGGGGTTTTGTTGCTTCTGAAGAAAGAGTTATCTTTTCTAACATCTACAATCTTTGCTCCTTCAATGAACATTGTAAAATTTCAAATTACAATATTGAGATCCGGATCAGTATAGGACCAGGGGCAAAAGATTGCTTTTGGGATGTAAAGGCAACAATTTATGTTGTGTCATTTATATTTCTTCAATTTGTTTTGGGTGCTCTCAACAGGGCAGGATTATTTTAATGCACCAAAAAGGAAAATAAACCATTATGCAACTTTTTACCACTTTAGAAATTAATTTTATTTTCATTTGCTTTATAGATATGTCTGTACTTTAATCTGATGAAAATTTAAAATGCGAAGTTACAATTCCACTCTACATACAGTGAACTCCAGAAACATAGCTGAAATGTATGGAACACACTTTGGCATTTCAAGAAGTATATTTTCTGGAGGGATTACAGAATGCCAAGCTCAAGCATTGGACTGCATCACCTTTGGAAGATGGCAGATATTCTACTTTGTCTTATTCCAGTCATTGAGAAGGCAGTTGTATGTTCACCCTTTCCTATATATACATGTTTGCAAGAACATAATGTAACCTCAATAACCTTGTTTTCCAGTGAGATTCTCTCAGATAATTAAATAGTTACTAGACTATGACAAAAGAAAAGGTCAAGAGCAAATACAAAGTCCATCTCAGGCTTCAGTGATGTAAAGCAGTAAAAGCTGATGCTGACTGTTTGCAAAGAAGCTTTGCAGGTGAGGACCTGGGCATCTTGCTGGACACCATCTCCAATGGAGTGAGTAAAGAAAGTCAGCTGCATACTCTGTGAGCTCTATGATTAGGAGAATAGACAGCAAAAAGCCCTCCTGTGAGGCTGCACTTAGAATATTGTGTTCAATTTTGTGCTTTCAAGCCAAGAAAGACACTGGTGTACTTGGGTATTGAGAAGATTAGGAGCCCAGACCAAGCTGCAGATGCTCTGAGAGCATCTGGGGGTTTTTTGCTTTAAAAGAAGTCTGAGGAGTCTTCTTGTGGCCTTCAACTACCTAAGAGGAGGGTATGGAGAACAAAAGGCATTCTCATGGTGATGCAGCAAGAAGGAAGAAGTAGCAATAATAGATACAAGTTGCAATGGAAATTATGATTTTTAAAAAAGGGTTTTTCCCACTAGAAGAATAATTCAGGTGTGGACCAAGATGTCCAGAAAGATCATGCACTCTCTGGACTTGAAAGTATTCAAAGCTCAACCAGACAAAGCCTTGAACAAGCTTATTCTAACTGAGCCCACTTTAAACATGAGTTGGGAAGGAATTTGATATCTAGTCCAAATTTAAACTGAATTTATAAAATAAATTAATAGTTAATGCAACTCAACCCAAGATTTTAGGACAGCTGCAAAGAGAGGCTTCCTGTTCCTCCCATCTGCCTCTTTGTAGAGAAGATTCACTGTCATGTTACTGGCTCTGAAAGAGGAAATTTCTCAGGATCAGATTTCTTTTTCAGGTGCCAACTCAAAAGTGAATTAACACCTGATATCTCTAATGCCTGTTACAGAAGCTGATAAAATTACCCAAATCTGACTGCTTCAAAACAATACATTACTCATTTGCCACAGGAGCATGAAGTGTGCAAATGAGCAGTTGTGAAAGTTTGAGCTCTGCCAGTCGTGATTGTACAGCCTGAGTTTCAACCACAAAATGTGTCTCAGACAGGTTTGTAAAGTCTTGCTGCCCTAACTTCAGTTTTCCCAGTGCAAAAGCAATGCAATCTAGCCTAGTTTTGTGCAGGATGTGCTGATTTGATACTAACTGTCAGCTGTAGGGAAATGATGCCTTTAGCTGCCCAGGAAACAATTTGCCCAGGTGTTTACAGACAAAACTATTGAAATTGAACTACCTCATGAGTAAAAAATCAGAAGTGAAAGAAACCATTTCTTTCTACCAGAAATATATAGTAGGATTTATCTCGTCTGCTAATATGTGTTTGTATGTGTATTTTAAAAGCCTTTGCTCTTACTACTGGGGAACATGATATTTTACAGAAAATGGGATTTTTTCCTCAAAAAATTTGACTAGAATTACCAAGCAAATGTTCATGTGGAATTTTTTTAAACAAACAGCTAAAATAACATTAGGTGTTCCAAACCCATTTAGAAGAGAGGTCATAAAAATAATCCTGAAGTAACGTAAGAAGTGTCTGCATAATTTGGACACAGTTTTATTTGTTTTCACATTGTGCTTCAAATTAATGACAACAGGCATTACTGAAGGAAGTAAGTTATTAACTACAGCAGCTATGATCTCATTTTTGTAACAAAAAAATTAGAAATAAACTCTTGGATGTGCACAAAGACATGAACCTGCTCACAAATTGATCACTTCACAATAGCATTATATTGTATAAAGTTAGAAAAAAACAAAACAGCACAGCTTATCAGACAGAAGTACCAGAAATAATACAAGTCTATATGTTAGAAAAATACAGTAACAAGAAAAAGCAGCTTAATTCTGTCTGTGCATGCTAAAATCAACTTTATCTAACTGTTAATATAAATGGACAGGGGAATTGCTCCTTCAAGGAGGAAAAAAAGTCATTTCTCAAGGAAGATGACAACAGAAAATTGCTAGAGAAATTACAGCAAATTCTTTTTAATGGATATAGCTGAAAATCTGGAACTGTGACCAAGCTGAGTAATTTTCTTTGTACATCCTCCAGTTTGTTTTACTCAGTGTTAAATTCCCACAAATGCATTACAGCACAGTCTGAATTCAGTGGGAGTTTTTAAATTAGAAAACCATACCAGATCTGAGCCCCAACTGCTGCTTAAATAAAAGACTGTAGTTTATTAGTTTTAGATCTAGGGGAAGGACACCAAAGGGTGGATGGATTAGAAATTGCTAAGTTCTAAGAACTTCTTCTAAAAACAGAATCTGTCACCACTCTTAATATAAGATGCCAGCAAACACACAGACTATTTCTAATAAAAACTTCGATTCTTTCTTACAATAGTTTTTAGTAGATGATCTGTCTAAGAATTGCTTCTCCTATGAAGGAAATAAAGGATGGAGAGAGGGGAAGAGGAGCCTCCTGACAACTTTTAATATAATTTTTATTGCTGAACTGTAAAATATTTTTATGTTCTTCATATGTGTGGCATTTCCTTCCTATATTATACACTTTTAGCTATTAATAAGTGTGCTTATGAAATTGTTTTCAAAAATACAGCCTGCTAGGTGGCAAGAAGTCAATTCAGCCTCTAACAGAGATAGAACTGTTTTGTTCATATACTGTGCACAGCTGATTTAGTGATAGTCTATGCATTAGTCCACTTGGTACTGTGAACATTACTGAACACCTTCAGAGCAACTTCATTTGTGACAGATTTTCCTTCTTACCATGAACACTTCCCAGCATAATATCACCAGATTCTGAAGAAAGAGATGCTGATTCTGCATAGAGATACTTAGTTTTCAGCAGCCCATCTTCAGTAGATATGTTGATGGTTGTCCCCTGCAGTTTCTCTATATTTACACTCTAGGAGAAATAAACATAATAGAAAATTTGTCATGAAAGCTTGAAAAAGCAGTAGGAAGTAACACTAGTAAGACACAAAACAAATGGAAAGCAGTTTTTTGTGCAGGACAAGTGGAATCATGTTTTTATTTAAAAGTTACACAAGACAAAACAAAAAACCTTTCCATCCAAGAGCCCTGACCTAAGCACTAATGATTCTTCACAACATTCACGTGAGTTATTACATCCATTGTTCAGGTGAAGAACCCAAGTAGTCACACACAGATGAAAGAAAAACTTGATTTCATTTTCAAAAACGAAACACTTCATTTGGAAAAGCAAAAAAAAAAAAGGATTAACTTTAATAATGAACTGAACCTTCATTTAGCATTATGACAGAGCATTGGTGATCAACTTTCTGCCACCACAAACTGAAACATCCACAGTCTTTGTTACATACAGCTATTTATAAAGATTTTTAACTGGCTAACTTTGTAGATATATCTTTGGTGAAGGTTTGCAAAAAAGCCCCCCCCGAGCTGTCATTTTTCTCAGTATAATTTTCCTATTACCTCGTTTACTCAGACTTCTATTCTTGGACTTAAGCCTCAAGACATACAAAGGCTTGAAAAACCAGGGATAAGATCTGCATTTCTACTTCTTTTCAATAGAAACAGAGAGAAAGCATAGAATATGAAAAGCTGCACTATGGATTTGGGAAATAAAAGGTGACAGATGAGATTATCTATGCAAAAGTGATGAGCCACGTTATGTAACATCAATCTATTTGAACAAAACAGCAATTCACAAGCTTGTGCAACAACCATACGAAATTGAATTCTAGATCAGTTATATTTGATTTATGATGGAAGAATGCAGTAGTTCATACTTGAAGCCCCACTCAATTTGTTTTTATTTTGCTTATGCAGACTTCCAGTGAATTGCAGAAAATTCTTATTCATTACATGAAACGATCCATGGCTTTCTAGATCAAACTGTGCCTTACTCAAATTATTTTAAAATCCTCCTTGTCATTGTAGCATTGCCATCTTATGCAAAAAAAGTTCATATAAAAAGAAAATAAGTCAGCCCTCCCAGTCTAATATTATATAGATGAAGCAGGAGGTATTCTGACAAATAGCCACTAGTGTTGCACAAACTCAGTGCTGCATTGTATCCCAAAAGATTGAGTTGAAGACACTGGTTTAGTATGGACTATATGACAACCAAATTATACTGTGGCCTTACCCATCCATTCATACCTGAACTATTAAATTATAAGATTGCAGAATTGACTACTGGTTTAAGACTTCTCCCATGATGGTACAATATAGATTAGATCTCCAAGAATTTAGCAAGATTTTTAGCAACTTTAAGAAAAACCAAAATGCTATGCATAATCTATGCTAGAATTAGAAATACATGACAGTCAATGTCTAGAATCTCTGCAGTTGCTGCTGCTTAGAATTATGCTACAGATACAAACAAAATCCAATAAAAACACCACAACTTGTCACTGCTGAGACAGCGATTCAGTTTTTCGTCTTCTGCTGCTTGCAACAAAACCCTAATAACCAGAGATCTTAAACATAAATTTCATGGCATCTGTCCCAGGAATGCTTCCCTCAAAATGCCCCCCACTCCCTCACCCTGCATGACACACGGCCACAGCAACAAGAAAAAGGAAAGCCACTCTCATTTTAGGCTCTATGATCTATCCTGTTGTATGAGTTAAATCACTTGCAAAGAACATTCCCCATTTGAGTAGAGCCATCACTGATATCAGCACAATGAAAACAGAGCAAAGGACACTTTAAAGGGGAGAAATAAAATAAAAATATCTGCATAGTTTGGCTACAAACCAGCCGCCTTGTGGCATTCCTAACCAGGCAAAGGGAAGTTAAAAATGCAACCTCTCTTACTATAGAATACATGTTTTAACTCTATTTAGATATATTATTTAAAAATTAAGTGCTTTATTGTAAACAATCTCACATACCAACTCATTTACATGCCTCAACTACCTTTCTTAAAATTGCAGAGTAACAAAAAGAGTTGTCTCAGCTCCAGATCAAAAGAAGTTACTATAAACAATAAAACAAAAACTACCAATACAAACAACATTTGTTTCAGAACAACTCAAATCAGGGTAGGGGCATGGAGGAAGGGAAAGTCAGACTGCTCTAATAAAAGAATATACAAGTATTTTAGATGGGAAAGGCATGGAAAAATAGCATTGCTTTTCAATGAAAATAAATATGTTTTCAATCCTAAATTCTTTAACTCTTGTGGATTTTTGACAGAACACAGATGTCTGGCTCTACTAAGCAAGTGTTAGAGAAAAGTCCCCATGGCACAGATTAGCTAATAACTCCCCAGCCAAACAAATTTCATTACTTTTGTTCATTGAACCACCAGATCTTCTGGAAAAAATTCCTTCCCTTGGGCATAGAGCCTTAGGGGTTACAGTTACTGAAACTGCTCAGGGGTTACAGTCACTTCACATGTTCAAGTTCCACTGGTTTCATCTGCATAAATCAGACTGAGAAGGTTTTGCACCTGAACACATTTCCAAGATAAAAACTAACATCTTGCTATGTTTAAATAAGACACATACAGCTCCTTCTCCACATATTCCTGCTCTTTCTGTGCTATCATTGTTCAAATGTTTTACTAGTGTCTTCTCCCATTTCCCCCCCTTAAAAAGTATTCTTCATTTCTCAAGTGCTTAATGCCTTTTACCACATCCTCTCCCTCCCCACCTCCAGGAGGAGGCTGGAAATGCTGACAGAGTCATAATTACATAATGATGACTGCAACTGATGGAAGAAACATCTCATACAAGCACACAGAGGAGACATAAGGCTGATTATTAACAGAAGTGGCCAACTGAGAAAAGAAATCTGTCCTTCCTAACTACACACTGCAAAGTTGGTTATTGAGAAGTTCAATAACATGAGCCAAAATATTGTTCTAAAGCTGTGAATTCGTGCTAAAATGACTCACTTCACTCAAGTTACTACAGCTTAAAACTCCAGGATTGGCTTCTTGTAATATTACACACTCTATATAAGTATTTATGATCACAAAGAAGCACTTCAACTTAATCTGTATGACGTTTGTTTTATTGTCTCAGAAGGAGGTTTCTGAAAATAGTTAATTTTTAAAAAGCATTTAAAGGCTCAAAGCAAAACAATTCTCTGAACAGATACAATTATTACATTTATTACATCAAAGGCAGTCTAACACCCTCTACAAAGAAACACAGATAAATTAATGCTGACAGTTTTTGGAAAATGCAATGGCAAGTTGCTTATTTTGCAGCGGGACATTAAGAACAGCTCACAGCTGGCTCTAGGTAAGAGAACTGGTCTGGGAACCCAACCTACAAGGTGTCCAACAGTGCCAAACAGCACTTCACAGGGTGCCTGGATGCCTGGAACTTGATAGTTTGGACTCAAATCTATCCTTGGCAAGGGAGAGCTACCCCACTCTCTGGTTCTTCCCGGGGCTGTTGGTTTAAGGGGTGCCTGTGGATTCTGACAGAGCACACATCCAAGCTACTTCCAGACATGTTCCTACAGCAACACCTCAGATCTAATGAATCCTAATGCAACCAGTTGCATGGACATTACAGTACCTAAAAGCAAGGATGGGTGTGAGAACTGTAGGGAATTTAACTCTACATCATTTTAAATAAAGGAGAATTGCCTACTTATATCAAGAAACAAAACCAGAGTACAGTAGTATGTGGTTAGTCTCATACTGCCATCTACTGAAAAAAACCCAAGCTAGTTCTCTACAAAACTGTTTTGCTTGTGATGCTTCCCCCTGCATCTCATAGCAAAATTACATGTGATTATATTTCCTCAGCTGCAAAGAAATCTGCAAAACCTTCTACTCTTCCATTCTTGCAACCATGTGTTTAGAATCATACAGCATTTACAACCATCAAGCCACTAAATTAAACTCCTGAGCCTTCTGCAGAATCCAAGTGCTTACATATTAGCCAAGGAGAAAGTTAGAGAATGTTGTGAGGGGTCTATATACTTAAAGCTGATGGGTTGTAGCAGCAGAACAACCTTTGTACTGATGGAATGATCACATACTTATTCCTGCTGCTGTGGAGCCTATTTATTAATCCAAATCAAGCATAGGATAATATAACAGACAAACAGTGAAATTACAACCAACCAATGAGGGATCTCTAGCACATTCTTTAAATTTAGTCCTTTTACAACAAACAAGGAGAACAAACCACTGAAGAGAAAGTTTTACTTCCTACTTACCCCCTTTTCTGTTGCACAAATATCTGTATTTCCATAAAGTGTTCCAAGACCAATTACTTTGCCACCATTTGTCCGTATATCAATTTTATGGCTCTGAAAAAAAAGTTAAAAATCCCACAGTTAGGATAGCTTATTTTATAATTATGGTTATCTTGTTTTTCAAGTTGTACCACATTAACCACCGCAAAACCTTACTCCTGCAAGGAGAACCAGATTCTATGGTGTTTTACTGCACACAAATTCTAATTAAAATTGTTTTGCGTAAGGCAAATCAAGATTTTTATAAATAAGTTTAAGTAAAAACTGCTCTATAGCCCTTATACTTTTCAGCTGTTGCTGCATACAACCAACAAGAGAAAAAAAGTACAGAAATACACATAAACCAATCTCAATAAGCCAAAAAACCCACCATGTCTTGAGAATAAAATGCAACCATTTGTAAAAGAGAAAAAATGTCTTAAAAAAACAGACTTAAATAGATTGTTCTCTCTTTATACACTAACATGAAGAATGAAATGTTTCAATGTGGCATCACAGTTCCTTTGTGGCAGTTACACCAGGCTTGTTATCAGAACAATGGTTAAACAGCAAAATCTCCAAATATGTAACTTGAAGAGAATATTAGAACTAGCAAGACTGGAAAAACTAGTGAATAGCAAGAGCTTACCAGTATGGCCACTGATAGTTCAGTAAATAAAACCACAACACACACACTAATGCCCCCCATCCCAAAATAATAGAATATCTTCCTAAAAGAAACCAACCAGGCTTTCAGAGGTAGGTTTCTCTAGAGACACCTAACAGACAGAAGCATTTGCTGAGAGAAGAAACCAGTTACAGTGGTCAAGCAGCTTTTTCACAAAGAGGAAATATTCCACCAACAGAAAGAAAAAAGCACTAATTTGTCATAGAGCTTCTCTGAGCAAGGGAAGAGGAGGTAAAAAGCTGTCAAGGCCCTAACAGGTATCAGAGGAAAACCAGAAAAATTTGTTCAGAAAAAGAGGACACTGGTGCAGGATGAATTGGGCTCAGACAAAGTGTGTGGTGAGGAAGCACAGCCAGTCTTCTGCCAATGTGAGTGAGATGCTTGGAAATCCTTGTTTTCACCAGCACAGTCAGAGAGTCACAAGTAACTGAGGAACATGGAAACATCAGTAATTAAAGGGTCCCCCTGGTGGCATTGTCACTGCTAAGCTGACAGACTGTAATAAGAAGCAGGAGAAAAATTAAAGAGAAGCACTGCTTTCTCCATAAAGAATTTGTGAACAATTCATACTCTGAAGAAGACCACAACACCATAATTGTATTTTGGAATTACTGTTGCTATCAGTTGACCTAGAGACTTGGGAGGGATAGGGTGAACAGGACATCAGCCAATTAAAAATAACCACTACCCAAACAAACAGCAAAGAAATAATCTATAAACCATCCCTCAACAAATCCCATTGGCTGGGTAATGCCCACCACACCAAAACTGCCAGACAAAATCTTAATAAGCCCCATAGAGAATCCTCCTTTCTGTTCAATTAGTAGTGTGCATGATTAAAGAAAGGAGATGTCAAATCTCTATGTCTCCTGTAAAGACACTATAGATTGTATAAAAAAAAAAACAAACCAGCAGCATGTTTTTTGAATTACAATGAATTGTATGAACAACTTCCTGCAACTTAAGAAAATTAGCAGTTGTGAACCTGATTGCTGATGCTCTTTAATCCCTACCCGACCAGGCTTTTTTCATTTAAAGTCATCTATCAATGATCTTTTTTGTCTCCTGTAAAGAAAGGGTCTCTTGCTTTGTTAGTTAATGAAGTTTGTTAACGACAGTGGAGCAACATTAAAACAACTTTAATCCATCCAGGGGAGGGCACTATCACTTCAGCTTGCTCAGTAAAGTACATTCCCTAAAGGGAAAGGAGCTCTTGTGCTTCACTACAGCACCTGGTCTATAAGGTTTTTAGTAGTTTTGGAAAAACCTTCAAGGCTAATAATTCTGCTTCTCACTAATAATTCTGCTTCTCTGATAATACATAATATAGTTCCTGAAGCTATATTAGAAAAAATTAGTTCAGTCACCTTACTAGAACTGCAGTACTTCAAAAGAAATTGGACTAAAGCCCAGCTCCTAATTTTTAAAATTCAAGATTTTTCACATCCTGGATTGCATTTGAGACAAGATTCCCAGAAGATAAGTTAGCAGTCTTTCCTCCAAACCATCTTTTTCCACGACACCACAAAACGTTCTTGATGTGATGGCATGCCATGATTACTGTCATTATTGCTGGCCAAAACCACCTTCTCTTCTCATATTATGCAGTTTCTCATGTACTGTTGTCATTATAACATAACAGAATAATTTTTAACCAAAACTTTAGATGGGAAACACATACTACAGTTAACTTTAGAGTTTAGGTACCTTTATAAGAGTAAAATATGATAAATTACACAGAATCTGGAAGGTTTAAGTTGTCTGTAGTTCCCTAAATGTAGAGTAAACCTAGTGCTATTGTATGTTACATCCCTCCCTAAGCTCGGTTTTCCGTACTTCCATTATAAATAGTCTCTTACCACAACAGAGAAAAGTGTTGAAAAATTTTTCGTATCTCAAAAAATTTGGCCCTTCTTTTAGAATTTATACTAATTCCTGCAGGGGCAATCCCAAACAATCAAGAGAATTTGATTCCAAATAGCACCTAAGTCAGATAAACTGTGATTAGTTTTACAACAGCTTACGTCAGCAAGCTTGAAGCGTTAAGACTGAAAAAACAAGGTCATGCCTATACACAGTATATATCAGATATATTTCAGTCAGGTATTTTGGACATGTAATGTGTAACTTCTGATTGAAAATTAACGTAAAGGGATTGTCAATAGCTCTGATATATCAAATATTAAAAAAAAAAAACAACAAAAAAATCCCAGACACAAAAACATTAGCAGCATGCTGTCAAGTCTTGATTGAGCAGGCATAACTGTTAACCTACTAGACAGGAAATCCCAGTATATTTTTTTTTCTTTGAGGGTCAGGGAAGACAGGAATCAGGCTTACTGCTGGCTTTGGCTATCACAGATACATGGACTTCTGACTCCACGTTATTTATTGTTATTGACTTTGTGCTGTAATTGTATGCAATAATTCAAGGTGAGGTGCTATACACATAGTAATACTGTAAGTGATGCAATGAGAAATATCAGAGTACTTCTCATCTCCAGAACGAGTATTTAAGTTTTAACACTATATTCCATCACACAATCCCTTTTCAAAAAGTATGAGAGGGCTCTTCATACCTTTATTGACTGCAAGACACTAGTCCCCTTCTCTGTTTCTATTTTGCAGTTATCACATTCTATTTTCTGAACCTTCACGCAGCCAGTCCCTGATGTTTTGATATCCAAATCTAGAATTAGAAGAGTTTCATTAGCAACAGAATGAAAAAAATCAGATACCTTTAACATAGTATTTGATCATGTTATACAGTAACCATATGCAGCAAGAAAAAAGAGCAGCTTCTTTGTTACTTCGGAACTTGCTTGTTGTGTCTGGCCACACACTTTGAACTGCATGAATAGTCACTACCAACTATGGACACTGAAAGTTTAGTAAGCCTGTGTTTGAGCCACCCAGCTCCAGGAGAAAACATTAAGAAGTAGAAGAATGACTGTAACCTCTGGCAAGGAATCAGCAGGGTGTGATTCTTTAGTGAAGTCTCACTTTTTTTCTTTTTTAACTCCACCTCCATCTCGCTAGCCACCAATTCCATTAGAAATTCTACTTAGACAATTGGGCACCCTGACACACATTTTGGGGTAGAAGGTTGGCAGGTATCTGAGGACATGTGTAGAGTAATAAGGTTCAACAGCCCAAATACAGAGGCCCTGCTGCTCCACTAGCCAGCATCACAACCAAAAACAGGCACAGAAGCGTAGGCGTGCATCGTTCTCCCCAGCCTTCTGGAAAGCCTGACATTCCCCTGGCATGAAGAAGCATGTTTGCTTCTAGGCTGAGCCACCTCACCTTGCTACTGTTCACAGATGCCAACAAAGAAAACCACTAGGTCTTGTAGATAACATGCAGAAGCAGCAAAAGCATTCTTCTGCTACTTGTCTCACCCTTGGGTTTAAGGAATGGGAAGGAGTTGGAGAATGTACAGTCTGGCAATTCTGTCTAAATTAATAAAAATTTCTATTAATCATTTCTATTATGTCTGGCAAAAGGTAAAGGCGGGAGAGGA
Source organism: Petroica traversi (assembly GCA_025920805.1). Classification (NCBI taxonomy): domain Eukaryota; kingdom Metazoa; phylum Chordata; class Aves; order Passeriformes; family Petroicidae; genus Petroica; species Petroica traversi. The sequence continues at coordinate 4,013,656 of JAHLSL010000061.1, forward strand.
AAGAAGTGATTTTGTTCTTCTAAGGATAAAAGGCAGAAAGAAGAAAAAGAAAAACTGAACAGCAGTCAGAAGTGTTTGCTGCAAGACACAACTGAAAGACTAAGAGATAGTGAGCCCCATTACTCCCAAAAGAAAAAGAGATTATTTGGTAAAGAAACCTTCATTTAAGCAAATGTGAAAGTCTTTCTTTCACTGCCTCTGCCTGCTAAGGTTATCAGAAAGATGACAAGAATAATCAGAATGTGCAAAATGAGCTTTGCCCCAAAGAGTTTCCCAAGTCAGACCTGTGACTCAGCAGAGCCCAGAGTTCAATACTGTCCCACTGCTGCCCAGGACAGGTGCTTCCTGCAGCCATGACAACAGTAAGCTTGCAGACCATGAAGATGAGAAACTGAGAGCTCCAATTAACAACAAATGCAAGTTTTGTCATATGACAAACCAGAACGCAAGTGAGAGAGGTAAAACACAACATCTTTGCAGCAAGTGTGCTACCTTATGGCTGCAGTAAGCCGAGGCTACATTTAGTGAAGGATGTAGACTGTGTTCACAGGTAACAATTCCTTAAGAAAAAAGGCTACAGAAGGCAGACTGGAAAGCAATGTTGTTTTTGAACAAGCTGGCTTGCCCAGACTGCTGAATTCACCCACTGGACAACTGCAGAGTGCTTGGGAGGATCTACAACCAAGAATTTTGCTATTTTGCTTTCTGAGAAGAGAGTTCCAAAGGCCAGTTTGTTTGTGCAAGTCTTTGAATTCAATCAGCTTGAATCCCTTCTGCTCTTATTGCTTCTGTCAGCTGGATGAGGAAAAGGCTTGAGCGTATTCAGTTTAGCCATGATACAAACTCATTAAAACTTTTACAAGAATAAGGTTAATAAAAAAACTTCTGATCCTGTACAGCATATTATTGCTATCATTTGGAAGGTGGGTTAGTAGTGTAATCCTAGCTATCAAAGAAGGGTGCTAAAAGAGGACCCAGAAGTCTGGAAATTCATAAACATGTCCTTAAGAAACACCAGGGACTTCTGTAAATACACTTTGTGCCTTGATCCTCTGCAGAGTCACAGTACTTTGCTAGCCTTGATACAGCAAAAATTAGTGGACAAGGAACTGAACCCCTCTGTCTCTTTCCCTGTGAGTTCCTGAACTAAGGATAAACAACTCCATAAAGAAGCAGACTGAAAGCTGGATAATCCTGCCAGTGAAATTTTAACAAGGAGGAAAAAGATACAATCTGTTTCAGTGCCAAAACTCCAAAAATAGCCAGTTTGATTCCTCCCTAGCAAAGACGAGGGCTGAAGCCAACTTGAGCCACATAAACCACAAAGAATGCATGAAGATCTTTGTGGTATAAAAGACTTTTATCAGAAATAAAGGTATTCAGGAAAAAAGAATCAGTGATATCAGAACGTAGGTAGGGACATCCCAGGGTATTTAAGCACCCCAGTTATGAAGCTGCCTTAAGCTATAATACTTGAAATAGACTGGATAATTATTTATTTTCAGATGACTCAGCAGCCCTAGACTAGTAGAATTATCTCAAATTATGGTTATGCAAGATCTCAGTCCAGTTTACTTCTGAGTACTCACGCAGTCAATGTACAGTAACCAGAAATCAAAGAGCTGGTTTTCGGTTTAATTAACACATGCAAAAATAAATACTCTTGATTAGACAGAAATTCCTTGACACCTGCCATCAACAAAGGTTAAACATATCAGAGAGGATTATCAGATCATGTATGATATTGAAATCCTACACAGAACTCAAAACTAGACACTAAGACAGAGGATCTTATGGTACTTGCCCTACTAAGCTGCTTACAGGCTGCCTTTGGTTTAAAATGCATATTAAGCTCAGCATCTTCCACACATGCTCTTCATTCAGGCTCTAAGGAGTTTTAGGTAACTTGCAGCTTCCTGGATGAGTTTCAACCTAAATTGTGAAAGCTCTTATGAAATGCCTTAATTTCCAAAGCGAAGAAAACAAGAACACTGAAAAGAGATTCACATCAACCTCTCAACTTCTTACAGCCAAGTGACTGATAGAGCTCAGGCAAAACCATCTAAGCAGAAGAGTTAACATCCTCCTCATGCATCCAAGGAAAGCCAGAGAAAAGTCAAAGTGTTTGCAGAGCAAACCAGGTTCCTTTCTGGTTTGAGGTGTGATTTTTACAAGGGATAAGATATTTTGCTTATGCAATGATACTTAGTGGATAATTCTTTTCTAAATAAACAAACAGAGAACTCAAATACAAACTAACACTCAGAACATCAAAAAACTAGAGCTGAAAGGACACAAGCAAAAATTCTACTTCACTCAGTAAAAACTCAAAAAACCCAAAATCCACAACCTTACATTTTTGTATATGTATCTCCAGATACAGCTGGCTAGCAGCATGAATAGACAATACTAACATCATGCTAATTATAGGGTGGCAAAGAGCAAATTGTGGAAGGACATTATAATCCACAGATTGTCCATGGAACCTGAATTGCATGAACTTACCACACACCCAGGTGGAACAACTTAGAAACCTACAAAAAAAAGGAAACCTGTTTCAAGAAGAAACCCCCCAAGACTGTCTGCAGTGTTGGCTGACATTCAGAATATAGTAAGAACAGGACAAAAGCAAAATTATTTGTTTCCATCAATCAGTGATTCATTATTGAGACTTTCAGGAAGGTTCCCCACATTGAAACCCTTTAGGAAAGCTGAGATTCTCCACATCTTAATACAATTAATTCCACACCTCAGGAATAACTGGCTCTGGAGTGGCTTGTAATAGTCCCTCAGAGATCCTGGAGAAACTGAAATAGTAAAGGACTGCAGTATCCAGACACACTTGGTACCAGAGAATTGATGGGTTATAAATAGGACACTGGGTTTGTTTGATTCTCAGTAAATATGGGATGGACTCTATCAATGTGCTACAGACAAGCCAAGATAATCTTTGTACTTGCCAAGCAAGGGAGAGAAAAAAACAAAAGGATGAGCTGTAAAATGTAACTGAAAGTTCTCAGGTAAGAGTCAAGACTAGAGACTCATGGAAAAGACAGTTCAGTGACAGAGCCCATGAACAGAGAGGTAACAATTGATCTGTTAAGGAAGACAAACTTGGATTTTCAAATGTCTTTAACAATATCCTTAGTTCCATATTGTCTCTCAGCTATAAGCTATGCACCACCTTCAACATACAAGAAGTTGGAAATCAGCACAAACAGCAAGGCTGAAAACTTTTATCAATGACACTTAATTATTCAGACTAGTTAAAAACTCACTGATAAATTGCAGGAAGACCTTGAAATACCACATACACAGGGCACTGAATTGTGGGACTTTGCCAAGAGTTTACCAGGAAGCTTTCACCCTGAAACTGTTTCCATGTTTAAAGGGACACTCAGAAGAGAGATCCACTGAGGGGCTGAGCTGTATCAGGCTCTGAAGATCCTGTGATAAAAAACAGTTGAGAGCTAAGAGAATGCTTAGATGAAATATCATTTACATTTTTTTCTGTTCTTGCTCTTCCTTGAGCATCTGTTCATGACACAGACAGGGCAGTGGGCTGGAGTCATGACAGGAATCAGTACAGCCATTCTGACAGAGCAAAGCACACTGAGGGCAGGAAGGGAGAGATGTCCCTGATTTTAGTTACAGAATATTTGAGCATATATTAGTTGCTAGGAACAAAACAGACCCTAAGTTGAGATAAACATATTTAAGAAACACCCCTTCAGTTATAAGCAGTGTTTAAAAAAAAAAAAAAGTAAATTACAGGGATGAGTAAGAATGGAAAATGTGAGAATGATGTTATGTCAAACCCATAGGATTTCTCCATTTTGAATTATATACAGTTCAGGTCCTTCTAAAAGAAAACAAGAAGAAAAAAAAGCACATTGCAGAATTTTCCCTAAGAAACAGGGTGGGAGAAAAAGTAAAGTAAGATAAAAGGTGCTGTATGTAACATCATATTCCACAAAAGTTATAGATTACACGAGTGGAAGAGTAAGTAGGGTGGGATTATTCATCATTTCTCATATCACAACCGCAGCAGAGCTTTAAATGAAACAATGCAGCAGTTTTCAATGGCTTTAAGCAACACAAGAGACCAGGTGCATTGCACATCAAAAAGTTTTTTCAGCATAGTGAAACATTCTGCGTGGTACAGGAAATTGCCTAAAGCGTAGGAAAAAACCAAATCCACATCGATGACTGAACACAAATCTCTGAGTTCATATTCCCTAAACTTAGGGCCACTGTCAGAACTTCAGTTCAGCAGAGATGTTTATTGGTTTCAGCCACACAAATTGTGTTCTGTACAAGAAAACCTGCACAGATTTTAGCCCTGCGCCCAAAAAGATAATGCAACGTTCGTACTGGACAAGGGAGCCCTTTTTGGTATTTCATCTGTATCGCTACCTTCCAGATTTTTATTTTTTTTTCATGCTGTGGACAGCTACCCAGCATAACAAACTCTAAGAGAGCTGATGGATCCCACAGCCCTGCTGAAGAGCCCCTGGAGAGGTGCGCGGCTCATGCCGAGGATGCCGTGTCGGAGCCGAGGCTCTTTGGAGCAGCAGCTGCCAGAGCACCAATGACAGCGCGGGCTCCAGCGCCACTCACCTGCCGGAGCTCCAGCACCCACTGCGGCCGCGGCCCGGGCAGGGGCTCTTCAGCAGGGCTGTGGGATCCATCAGCTCTCTTAGAGT
>JAHLSL010000061.1:4018761-4128775 GCA_025920805.1 Petroica traversi
CGTGGCTCCGGCGTCGAGGCGGGAAGCGAGTCCAGCGGCGCCGCCACAGCCCTGTTTGAGGAGTCCCTGAGGGCGACCCCGCCCGGGGCCCAGGGCGGTGCGGGAGGAGGCGAGGTACCCGGGCAGCCTGGGGCTCACTGCACTTAGACCTACGGCCAAGCTGCTGCCTGTGTGTTGCAATGTCCTCGGTCACTCGGTGTAGAAGCAGTTTGGCAGATGTGTTGGAAAATCAGTTATTTGTTGTTGGGTTTTTTGAGTGACAGCACAAATTGCTCTCAGTTAGTTTTGGTCAATATCTTATGTGTTGGACTGCTTTTTAGCAGTTCTGAAGCCAAGCAAATAAATACTTCCCTGAGCTCTGCACAAATTCGCCAGGAGACAATTGTCCTTACAAGGTTTACAAACAAGCGGGGAACCACGTAATTCAGTTTAAAAGAGTTTTCGGGACTTTATAGCCCACATTATCATTGTAAAAAATTTTTAAAAAATGAGGTGAGGTATGTGGGCAGTAGATAATGTACAGTCGGGCTGAATTCTTATAATAGTTGTAGTTTACTGCCAATAATGAGAGAGAAACATGCACAGAAAGCTGCATTGTCTTAGGAAGATTGCAACATAAGAAGTAATGAAATCTGGGCCTGTTACTTAATTACTGTCTCCCTTTTGCACTCCATGTGTTTCTCTTCCATAAATAACCATGCAAGCATGATTCTTAGTCATCAAACACTTTTCCTCTCATTAGCCCTTTTTCTATTTCTGTCACTGTCTGGCTTTGATTATTTATGAATCTTTAATACATCTCAGTGTCCAAGAGGAAAGAAGACTGCCCTAGCTTTTTTGTCCATTAGCAATTTTCACAGTGGAAAGTTTAATGAAGATTCATACTCACCAATAGAGTCCTTCGAGTTAAATAATTTCTTTGGATTATATTACTCAGCCACAAAAATATCAGGTGAAACCCATAAAGGGCTTATGATAATCTAGTGTAGAAAAATAGAATTCTAGAAAGTCAAAAGGGTATCAAGAAGTATCTTGGGACATGATGGCAGCTGGAAGTTTGCCATTTTTCAAATCTCCAGAAGTAGTTGATTGGGGGGGGGGGGGGGGAGGGGGCGGCGGGAACTACAAAATTCTCACCCTTGAGACCAATACCAAATGTGGATGTCAGACTGTTTGTCTGGGAAAGCTGCAGATGTGTAAGCAGTGTGTTGCAGTGTGCTCTGACTCCACTAGATGACAGCCCGTTCAGCAAATAACTCCGATCTCACTGTTCAAGGGAGTCCGGTCTCTGGTGAGGCGGGGCTCGCTGCTGCTCGCCTTTCTCCCTGGGTCAGCGCTGCTGTTCCTGATCCTCGACTCGAGCTCCTCTAAAACGATAGTGCTGTTTTCCAGAGCCCCCTTTTCCACCAGGAGCTTGGTGTCTGATGCTCCTCATGTAGGCAGAAGTTTATCAGAACCCACAATCCACAGAAAGCTGTGCTCTGCATTACCTTTGTCAGTTTTTGCATAGCTGAGAACTTGGTTCAAGAGACCATTCCAAGCTGTTTAAGCCTCAGTTATGTTTATATTTCATTATTGCTCTTGGCTTTTCTCATTAGATACAGTAGAAGCATACTCATGTGGTTAAAAATATTGAACAAAACAGAGAAAAAGTAATTGCAAGGAAGAAGTTCTTTCTCCATACATATGAAAACCTCATGTGTTTAATGTTTTACTTATGTTGTCTATATTTTTGCTGTATTGATTCTGTTTAACTTTCGTGCTCTTGTTTGGATCAGCTGGTAGAGCATGTAGCAGACTCCAACAGTGAAAAAACATTTATTTGTTTTTCTCTTTCATTTTCTGATTTGACATTTGTAGGAGAAGAAAGCTATATCAAATTTATAAGTGAAGATTTAATTAGAACTCCACTTCTGATAGCTGCATGATTTCTTAATGAATTACAATGCTTATTTGCCATTTTATCAGGTATTGGTATTGTATGCCAAAGAATATTCAGTATTTCACTCAAAAGAGAAAAAAAACCCTAGAACTTATAAAGCGATATAAAATAGATTTTAAGCCAAAGCATTATCAGAGGCACTTTTAGGCAAAGATGAGAGAGAGATTTCAAAGGGGAATTAAATAAAACAGATTTGCTGGAGAGGCTATAGAAGGAATAAGTTTTTCTAACGTTTGTATTTGGAATTTTTCACAGAATAATCACAAACTGCTGCAGGTACTCACAGGGAATAAACTTAGTCTGTCTGGGCAGGATTAATTTTACCCTTTTGCTGTAATTGTATTAAAGAAATAATGTGACTGCACTTCTTAGGAAAATAAGGCCACCTTTATGTGTATTTTGGTTTTTTTAGTGATGCATTTCTGCACTTCTTCCTTGAATCTTCTTAGTTCTCAAGGTGTGTCTAAAGTTCAGTGGGTAAGCAAATTTTGTTTTGCTTGTTTCCTCCTCTGTACTTTAGTGTTGCAAAGCATGCAATGGTTTGGATTGCAGAGACTCTTTGTTTGTCACGCTACCAGAAATTTTTGAGGAAATTACATTCCTCATGGAAACCATGTGAAATGGGAAGTGGCAGATCTTACCATTCAAATTCTCCTTATCTTAGGCATATCTAATTAGAACTCCAGCAAATGCAGTCTGTGTGTGGTTCTATCCCAAATAGCAGAGACTTGAAAACAAGGGAAAACAGCAGAACTTAGGACAGAAATTGTTGAGCAGTTTAGGTACATGTTGGGCTCCCATTTCCCCAAAGCAGTGAGTTGTACAGCTCTAATCAAACAATTTATTCTGATTCACATGTGGATTATAATGTCCTATTGTGCATGAGGTAGTCTTAAGTTTAATTATTGTTTAATGTTGGCATAGTTTTGTTGTTTAAAGACACATTCCTTCATGCTGAAACACAGGCCTTGCCCAGTTAAAACACAAGGTCTGCTACTTTAACATTAGGGAAAAAGCATAATAAAATTTTAGGGAGTGGAAAGAGGATCACTGTGTGATCAAATAAATCTATGGTGCTCCTGTTATTATCTGTAGGTCTTATCCCTTCTCTTTGAAGCGGATATGGTAGAACTGAAAAAATTTTGGAGAAGGATGATAAGGACAATGGAAGGCAGAGAAGGGATTTCATGCCAGTGACAGCAAGTGGATTGGCTGCTTCAGCCTAGAAAAAGGATCATTAAATGATGATTCAGCTTTAGGAATAAACCTCGTGGCTTGGAAAATTGTAATTATTCAGTGACTCATCCAGTAAAAGAACTAGGTGACATCAAGGACCCAGATTCAAAAGCAACAAGAAGCTCTGGTTACTCATGTCAGCTGAGGTAAAATGAAAATCTCCATTCCCCTGGATTTTGCTGATCCTGAAAGTTTTGTGTGAGTTCAAGGAGAAAGGGGATGGGTTCACCATCACCACTCCAGGACTGGTGGGTACTTCTGTCCCTCCCCAGGATCCAGTGTAGGCTGGAAGTGTGCAGAGATAGTTGATGCATCCTCATACATACATACCTGCATCTCTTTATGCTCAGAATAAAATTTTGCTACTTTTTGCATCTATCACTCTGAAAAGAATCAATGCAGCTAAGTGTCACCTACCTGGATTCTGCACCAGTCTGAGTATGAACATTACTGTTTCCTAAAGAGAGACAGAAGTAAAGATGCTGAAATTAGTTTTGGAAATCTGAGTTCAGACTTGTATTATTATTGCTGCCCTAAAGCTCTTTCACAAGACAATTCTCAGCCTGATTTGACCCAGGTTCCAAAACAGCCTTGTAATTCCCGTTCTGTGCAATTCTGTGTCTTGGATCAAGGCTGTGATATTATTTGCAGTTCTGCAGTTTGAAAACATCCATACTTGTTGGGCTATTCCATGAAGTTAGAAATCATTCGTATTTCAATTAGACAGTTTATTTACCAGATACTGCAAAGACACAAATTTTCCACTTTGCTTTTTGAAGTTTACAGATCCAATTTTATATAAGCTGAATTATATATTTAGTAATGTAGTAGGTAATGGAAGAATGCTAAACTTATTTTAATGTCCCATAAACTCATGTATGTTTTGTTACAGTCTGCCCCCTCTTAAAACCATGTGGAGACACCAGCTGAGGCTGTCTAATGGTTTTTCTCTGCCTCAAATTTCTACAGTTGTGTCTTTACATAAAACTATAAACTTGCCAGATTCAGAAGTTCTTTTTTTTGCTCTCTCCCTGCCCAGAAAATTGGAGTCCTGGTGAGGACTCTTTTGTACTACTGTACTGGGAGGAGGTATATTTTTGACTGATGTCAACTGTATTTTTCACATACAAGTATCGACAAGTATGCCTCCATCCATAAAACTCTCACATTTTGGCATCGTTCTACTTAGAGTTTCTGCCACAGTGCTTTTCCTTCTGTCTAACTTCTTTCAATAAATTGAGATGAACAAATAAAGTAGCCACAAACACAAAATGCATATGCTAAAATATTCAGCCATTCTTTACAGATGAAAAATCACTTGCTATTTATAAATGTGTATACATGTTTATGTACAGTAACTCAGAGTTTATTTCTTGGCCTCTCTGATTTTACAGTTATTTCACAATGTTTTGACTCCTCCAGGAAGGATCATGAAATTGTTTTTTTTTCCATAAGCAAATCAGACACTGAAATCTCTCTAAAAGTCAAAATGTTCCTGAAGGAATTCCAAACAGTACTGAAGAAAGTATTAAACCTATCAGTTTAACTTTCACTACCTTTATAGACAAGTGCTTTTTCAAAAGCTGAATACAAAAAACACAACATTTTTGTATCCGTTTTCCCACACAATCATAGAAAGAAATTACGTTTTTCTTAACTGTCAACTTTATTAGCTGTGGAGCGCTAATTTGCTCTGGCTGTTTCATTGGAGAGATCTGGTATATATTATTGAAATAGTCTACAAATTTCTTCTCATTTTTTTTACAGTTTTAATTTTTATTATCCTTGATTTATAATAAGATGCTCTCTTTTAAAAAAAAGAAAGGTCTTCCATATGTTTTGTGAAAGGCTGAATGATGTTAAGACTGCCTAATTTGGAGAGGATTCTGCATCTTTGCAGCTGATACGGGTTTTATAATGATGTGGTTCCACAGCAGAATACAATGTCCTCTGCATAACAGCTAAATGACCTTCTGGTGTCAGCTGAATATTTGCAAAAGTTGACAATCTTTCTCCCAAAATTTTGCACTAAAATGCTGTGATACTCATCTGTCCATTCCTGTCATCCAGACAACTTCAGAGAACTTGTGAAGGAATTCTTGAATTCTTCTATCTACACTCTGTCTCCACTTTGCTCTACTCATGCTTTGCTGTACAAATGCTCTATGCCTCCCCTATCTCACTGTGTCATGGCAAGATTTCTGTGTGCCTCACAAGCCCCTCTTCTCTCTTCCTTTTGTAAGATGCTTATGGCCTTTGTTGGATCATCTCATATATCTTATAGCTTTCTCCTGAAATGTTTTTATCACCTTTCATGCTTCTTCATGCAAAAGGTTGGTATTTTAAAACTCTTTGGATATACAACAACTTAAGATGCTGTTATGCCAGAAGATGGATTTGTCAGATATTAATTCACATTTGATATAATGATGAGAACCAACATGATGAACACTGCTACCTTATCAGGCTACCAGGAGCATTGCATCCCCTTGTATTCCTCTTCCCATTTCCCTCATCCACATTGGCATTTTCATGCAGATCAGAGAGTTCTGATGATTGATGCTGGGGAACACAATTCTTGAGTGCTGGACCAAGATAGTAAACATAAAGTGAGGTCACATGAAATTACAGAAACTTTATGGCATTAAACCTCATCTTGATGAGGAGTAATTACTAAATGTCCTTGATCTAACTGTTTCTAATGCAAATATCTTAGGAATTTATTCCTAAATTAGGATTTCTATTCCTAAATGACAGCCACGAATAGGGGATTTTCCTCAAATATAAATGTAGCAAAATTATCTTTTCCAATATCCCTACTTCTTCCAACTTCCTTTAATTTCTCTCTCTGTGCATTTATAAAAAAAATCCTGTTAACTCTCTGGAGTAAGAGATTTTTGCAGGATATTTTAAAAATACTCAAAAGGATGATAGAGTGATAGTGCAGTCTCTTTCATGAAGCCTTTCATAAAGTTGCAACTGTAGACTTATCTTGTTCGCTCACATTTTTGTCTTCTGTGGTTTGAATGTGGGTCTGACATGTTGATATAGTGGTTTTTACACTACGCATTTATTTTTCACAATCATATATATCCCTGGATCTAATGAACTGTATTGGTATTTTTGTAACTTTCTAGAGCTTTAAACAATGAGTCAGGCTGATGAAGGAAGTCCCACTGACATAGAACTGGCAACTGAGAATGAGTCACCTGCCCATGCTCTGACTCCAGCAGCTCCCAGCCAGGAAGAGGGACCCACGGATGAAACAGCAAGTCCTGCATTTCAGTGTTTAGATGAGGTACTGTGTGCCCCAGTTTTCTCTGTCTGTAACAGTGCAAAGTAATTAATCTGAAGTACATCTTCTGTTGTTAATAACTGAAGGTTGTTACCATAGGCTATCTATATCTTCCCCATTTCTTAGATTTTTTTCTAAGTGGTAGGAAAACTTTGTGAAGGAATATCATATCCTTGCTGGGGATGTGGTGCTTGATAGATAAACATGTTATTTTTCCAGTGATCATGGCCCTGAGGGGAATGAGAATACAGAGGTCTTGGTATGGGTCTTGTAGCATTCTATGTGTAGAGGTAATTGCATTGTGATTTTTAAACAGGCTCCATAACTGCAGGAAAAATTACTGATAAGTGGCTCCTGAGGCACTATTAATTGATGATGGTAATAGAAGAAACACTTTGGAGCTCAGTTTCTTTTGCAGATATTTTTGTGTTGAGGAATCTTTCAGATTACTATGAATATTTTCAAATTTAAGATATCAAATACATATCAAATGGAATCCTTAAGAAATATAAGCCAGAAGAGCCATTAAGAGGTAATCCAAAGTTTGCACTGTAGTGGAATCTCGACAGTTACTTGTCTAATTTGTTCTTTAAATCTTCAGTTGATGGAGATAGCTCTTTGGGTATCCTTTGCCAGCATGTCATCACTGCCAGAGTTTTATAAAAAGCTTTCCCTATATTCCAGTTTACGTTTCCTTTGTAGTGAATAGTGCAGCTTTCTTCTTGCTTTTCCCACATTAAAAATGTAGACCAGCACTTTTTGCCCTCTTTATAATAAAAATGTACATCTCTCTTTATCCTTAGTGGGCTTTGTTCATACTTCTTGTTTTTCTTGAAGTTCTTACCTGAAGTTGCTTTACCTTGGACTCTTTCCGTCTTGGATGTGTCAGATCACTTTGCTAGCCTGGCTCTCACTCTCTGCCTGCAACCTAGGGTCAGGAGAAAGGACAGGGCAAGAAATCTGCAGTGAAGGGGAAAATAGGACTGGCCCTTTCCTATCCTGCTATTAGATCATTCTGAACATAGCTGGAAGCTGCTGCTTTCAGTCCAGTGCCAGTGTCTGGGGAGCCCACAGCTTCCAGTATTGTTGCAGCACAAACCCCCTTTATTCTCAGTTCAAGGTAGCAGCAAAAGTGCCCCCACATGCCTTCTAAACTGTATTATGCATTTGTGCTTTGTTTTCCTTAATTTTAATCATGGTGAAAACTTATCTTTCTAGACTTATTCTAGAAAATCATCAGATCATGTTTTTCCTCCAAAAAAATCTTTCCAAATAGGTTATTCTGCATATCAAATTTAAGCCTAACTTGTTTAACACTGATAACATTGTAAACATCAATGGCAAATACAGGCTAACCTTAGTATTTACAGTTGTTCCCAAGTCAGGAAAAACCATGCTGTGGAAAACCCAAGTGAGCAATTTACATAATATTTCATAAATGAGGTCTTCTGGTCATTATGTCAATTTCTAGAGGAAACTGTGACTCGCTTATTTTACCATAATTTTTAATAGTTTGCACTTGTACTTTATGGGTGAGTTTGGCTTTTCATCACTTATTCACATTTCTTCTCTTCCACTGACGTATTTGTTTTCTTTTGTTGAACTTTATACACAGTTAAGGGATAAATGTAGGACTTCAGTCACCACAGAGCTTGTTGCATTGATGCTGTGCTGGCTTCAGCTTCTTGGAATAGCTTTCAGGATTTTTCCAGAGCAGCAGAATTGTATCATATTGTCTCAGTTTCACTAACTGGTCTTTTATGCCTGCACAGCATATACTTATCAGAAGGGACACCTTTTGTTATATAAGGTTTCTTTAAAAACAGATATATGCCCTCTTCCAGTCAAGCCAGTCTTGTTTTTCTCATGTACCCAAACATACAAAGAGTAAGAAGTCAAACATGCACACTCTCTGTCCTTCATTTTTATAAAAACATAGTAACATAGTTTTGCTTTGTGGGTTAGGTAGAAATATTAAAAACAGAGTTCAAACAGAAACCACCCACTTCATTGTGACTTCTTTCCACCAAGTGTCCAAGTTGACATCAACAGGTTCTGTTGGTTAGAGTACTGCCATACATTCAAAAAAAGAAACACTTCTGATTGAATTTCTTGGCTTGTGAATCTTTCCTTGTATCTTGTTTTCTTCTAGTGATAGAAAAAATCAACCTGCATCATGTTAATAACTTCCATGGAAAGCTACATAGTCTAGTACCTGTGTATGAAAGAAATATATTATTTGAATAAATGTTACATTATGATGCAATAAATTATGCTGGTTTTATTTTTATTTTAGTGCATTATAGGCCATGCTTATGTAATCTGATTCTTAAAAGGCAGCAAAAAATATATTGAATTTTATCATACATGTACATTGTCTAAATTTAAAGAGCCATTAATTTTATTAAATGGATATTTAGTAGCCATTAGCTTAAACAAAAATATCTAAATTTGTATTCAGCCTTTGCCGGCAAATTTATAATTTTTTTTTGCAATAGATGGTAATGTAATGCACTTAACCTCTCCCTTTATCCTTATATCATCCTTACTACAACAACACTGCTACAGCAGCAGAGGACAAACTGGAATTGCCATTTGTATAGAAAAAACAATCAAACTGGTATGAAACTGGATTAAATGCTCAAAAAGACAAGATTATGCAGAATGAAAATTTAAAAAGACCAATTAACAAATTGCCTCCTGCCCCTTATCTTTATTTTTGTCCCCATAATTTTTGCACTTCACCATATTGCATTGTAACATTTTTTCCCCTCTGACCACTCCAGTTGTTTTTTACTTTCCTCCACCCGATCGACTTTTAATGGGAACATAATTAAATAAAACACCATTTGTCATAATGGTGTTATTGATGTTTACTTTGTTATCTATTACCATTTTCGAATCCTCTTCTGTTGCTTAAGTTTTGTTTTGTTGCCCAAATCACATTCCCAGACACAAAAAAGGACCCCTACTCTGTACATCTTCCCAATGTGATATGAATCAAACAAAAAAACTCCGAAGGGAAATCAAATGGTGGGTATCTTCTCCCAGTTTGAGATCTTTTTACTCAAGGCAGTGTCTTGTGCTATTTCTTTCTCTTCCTTTTTTTGGTATGTTCTTAGTCTAGAAAGGTAATACAGTCAAATGTATACATCCATTTTTAAAACAATACCTGAAAAATGGTTCTGCAACATTCAGCTTGCATGCCTTTGCAGTGGATGCTCTGAGGCAGCTCTTAATTCTGCAGAGTAGTGTACTTGTGGATGGAAAGTGCTTTGCTATTTACCAGATCCAGTGAATGGGTACCTTGTTTGGAAGGTACCACAATAAACCCTTTCTGCTAACAAACATCATCCACTTATTTGCTAAATCTAAACATGCAGAAGAATAAACTCCTTTGTGAGATTTTCCTGACTCATCTATTGAAAACTGTTGCCCTCTACATCCTATAAAGTGCTCAGTGCCCCCTATCTGATAACAACACCAAATCTTCCTTTTCTGCTGCTTTCTTTTATGGATCATGCTCCAGTTCCATTACTGATGTCCAAGTGTCCTAGTGCCATCAAGAAGCAAAAATAACCTTTCATGAATATTTTTCATTACTGTCTTGAAACTCAGAGTCTTTTTGAGGTTATTGAATTTATATTCCTGACTACCAAAATGGTTGAACTGTTAATAAAGGTGCTAACCAAAATCTTGATTCTAGTGGAAGCACAGAGCAAAATCTCTATGTTTACCATAAAACCAACAGTATGACAAAGATTTCTCAAGCAAATTTTGTTGCTGATTATCTGATGCTGGTTCATGTCTATCTGCTGTCTGGAAGAGTCATAGAATGATGAGTATGTTCAGTGTTTGAATGTTGTTTAAGGGGAGAAAGGTACTTCTCGTTTTTCACTTTTCTCTCATCTGTGCTGCAGGAAAGAAGAGGAAGTCACATAAAGGTTGGCTACAGCTTTCAAATATAAATACTAAAGTCAGTATTTAATATAATTCTTCAGTGGCATAATGCCAACAAACAAGGCCATTCTAGAAATTACAGTTGTTTCCAATTTAATTTAGTAACAAACTGGTTTTTAATTATCTCCTAACTTAGGTTAAATGGTGGTGTAAACAAATTTCCTTTAAAAAATATTTATGTATCTTTAAATTAAAAGTTTCCTAGAAAAGCTACCCTTGGTAGATTAGTATAGAATTTTATTTTTTTTATATAAGCACCATTTTAATTTTTGTCCCCCTACGCATTCTGTAATATGTTTCTGCTATTGTAAAGTGTGATCATCACTATATTTTTACATGATAACTATAGTAGTGTATAATTTGTTTTAGTCTTCACCAAATATCTATGTGCTTTATCAAAGATATAAAAATCTTGACACAGCTTTGAATGTTGAATGCAAACAATATTTTATAACTTAAACTGATCCTGGCACGCTCCACACTACAAGCTTCAAAGATTCCTGGCCCAACAAAAAAGCGTATAAATATGTTGGCACAGACAGCTAAGACAGATGTTGTCTCCACCTCCACACGCAGGAATCTGACTGCTAATTAAATAAACCTTTTTTAACTTTGTTGATATGGTCACTTGGTAAGTCAGCTGGGGCTGATAAAGTGTCTGTAAGCGAGAGTTTTGCAACAGCTTTGGTTTTTGCAACAGCTTCTAGCAAGTAGGAAATACTTTGCGTTGTGAATGTTAAAGCAAATTGTTGTTGCAATAGAAAAGTTGATTGTTCCTAAAAAGCTGTAGAGGAGTTGGATGAATTTACAGGTGCCTTCAAACAGCAGGAATGGGAACAGAGCTGGTGTAACATGCTTTCTACTGAGAGGTTCTTTTTACCACTAGCAGGAGACATTGTGAGAAAACAAGGCCAGGAAGTAGTTGGGTGTGTTTGAACTGTCACAAAGCAGGTGATATTTCTGTTCATTTCTGAAAAGCCTGTTTGAAAGTATTTATGATGTCTTGTTTTTCTGTGCTGTTATAAAGTCAAGTGTGCAGATTTCATACCATACAGAGGAACTAGAACTCTCTCATGTGAGACGAGGGGAAGAAATAACCTTTAACTGTAACATCTTCTTGCGTTTTGGCCTTTTCTCAGCCATTTCTGATGCTGATGAGACTTGACAAGTATATTGCTGTGTTGTTTTCCAAAGCTATCTTCCTCTTCCTGTTTTCTCACCTAAAGTATGTATTTGAGACAAGGCAAATTTGTACAAAAATTGGGTCTACCTGGCCTTGTATGTCAGCACAACCATATGATGAGGAAGCCAGAGTAATGTTAACCAATCATACATTCAATAAAAACATCCGTGGTGGGGAATCAGCTGTTACACACATTAGGTTATTTTAGTTGTTAAAAAGGGGATTCCTGGTTTACTTATTCAAAGCACCTGCATCCCAATACTCCTGAATAATCAGAGCCTTCAAGATCTGCATAAGAAAGAATCCTTGTATTTGGATTTAGCAAATGGAGGTTCAACTGCAGAGTGCAGCGGAGAGGCTTTTGTACTCTGTCTGAAGAAAGGCATGAGAATTTCTGTTTCTCAAAGTGCATCCTGCTTTTCCATAGAAATCATCCACTCCACGTAATTGCTTTTAAGTGTGTAAAGCCTACTATTACTTTGTACCGTGTAATTTTAACTGATGGCAAACTATTCCTGCTGAAATGTAATCTTAATTAAACGTACAGTTTGTCTCATTATATTAACATAATCAGGTAATTTGGGTTATTTTTCCCATTATTATTTTCCAAATGGATTACTCTTTTACTGAGATCAGAAAAAAATTATGAATGAGGACTTAAAAAATAATATTGCTTTCATAATTTCCATGTTCTCATGACTTGTGTGAGGGTTGAAATTGACATACCATCTTAAAACATTGTTTTCTGTTTCTGATTCCCATTGAGCATGACAGCCAAATTAACTTCTGGCGGAAGAACTATAACTCTGTTATAGTTTAATTAAAGCAGTGAATGAAAGAGATTGATTTAATATGTGAAATGTTTGCATTTAGCAGGGCCTGTAGTTGGTATTGATCAGCCATTTTTCTTGAAAACTTGTGTCAATGTCTTCAGGCTTAACTATACCACTTTCTTTTTTTTCCCTGAAAGAAAAAGAACACCAAAAATCTAAAAATATATTAAATGTATTTAAATTCTCTTTTTTTGTAAGCCAGTATTTAATTATATTTTTTTTTTTTTTTTTTGCTCTATGAAATGTCAGAATTGCATCTTTCCTGCTTTGGATTTTCATGACCTGTAAATCATAGAAGCTAGGTAAATTTGGCACTTGAGTTTGATTTTGGTTTAATTTTTCAACAGTGATCTGGGTAGGGATTGGCAACGATCTTAAGTTATTTTCCAAATAAACACATAGAAATAAGGTTTTTTCCTCACCAATTTATCAAGCTACATATTGTTCTCAACTCATTCCAAGTTTGACTGCAGTCTTTCCCAATAAACACCATTAAGGAAACAGGTATTTGCATTAAAAAGGTAAGGAAAAAGCATCAGTGCTTTCAAACCTTCTTTTCATTTCTTGTCTGGTTTGTTTGAGTTTTTTTTTCCTAGTTTTAGTTTGGTTTTGTTTAAGCAATGCATAGAAAGCCAAGACATTACAGTCTGCTTGGCTGATCACATTGAACAGATGGGCTTGTGTCTTTATATTTTGGAAACAAGCCATAGGAATTTTGCTAGCAAACCCTCTGTTAGTAATTTTTTCCACTAAAATTCACTAAAATTTAAATATTACCAAGATTAAAACCACAAGTGTTTTCATATGATAATTAGTGTTACATAGATATTTTCCATAGTCTGAAAGACATGTTTTGAATTATTAAGCCTTAGGCAGAGATCAATGCCTTTTTTTTTGTATAAAAAATTGTATGATTTAATTTGGGATGGTATTTGTATTCACATGCTTTGATGACTCTTGTATGTGATCTGAAAGGTCATAATATTGGTTTGCTTCTCCTCTATCATGTTAAAAGAGAGGTTGTGTAAACTCTTCATTGGGCAATTACTTTTTCTTCTTCCAAAATATGAATAGTTTAAAAAAAATGTCTGAGATTTCAGCCCTTGGTATTATCTGGCAATTGAAGGATCATAAAACAGATCTCTAAGGAGCTATAATTTCAAGCAATTATGCTCCTGGCATGTGACATAGTCATCTGTGTTGGTTATTGGTGTTTTCTTACTGCTTCAATTTTTACAGAAAATCAATAAAATTATTTATGAGAATTTTTAATAGCCCTCATGTACATCTATGACAGTAGTACAGCTTTAACAGTGTGACATAATTTTATTACACTAAGAAAAAACAAAAATAACGTTTGCAACAAGTAGATGGAGTTACACTTTGTAAAACTAGTACACATTGACAGAGATTCAGCTACAATAGTTCCAGGCAGGTAATAACCAGATTTCTGTAACAGCATTACACCTCCTTTTTCTTTTTTTTTTTCTTTCTGTTTTTAAAGACATGAGACAAAGCTTTTGCAGGTGATTTTAGTCACATTTGCTTATTCTGTTAAAAATTCTGTGTTTTACAAAGTTTCCTTTAAACAAGATTTAAAAAGGACAGTTTCTTTTCTAACAAGTTAGCAGTAAAAAGACATTTTCAAGTAGAAGCTTGTAGATACTGTAAGTAATACTTATCTAGTTCTGATATAATGGATAGGAGCAAATTGTGCATTTCATGCAAAAATATTAAATATAATCATACGCAATTAGTTATTTGCTCTTCTAACCAATACTTCATAAGTTGCTTTTTTTGTTTTGTTTAGACAACTGTTTTTTATCCCAAAATAAATACTCTATAGCTTCAAAACATATTCTCAGGCAAAGATGATACATCTTGCAATTAAAATTTTTCATTGTTCTTTAAAATTGAAATATAATAAACCAAATTACATTTGAATTATCCTTCAAAGTATTTACTTCTATAAAATATATATTAATATTTTTCAATTTAGCTATTGCCAGTGTTCTTCATTTGCATAACTTATAACCACAATAGTTTTGTTATAATCTTAAAAAAACAGTAGATATTGTATTTATAAAGTATTAGGTGGGATGTATACTTAAATTCTTTTTTTTTTTATGTCTCTTTTAATAAAAAAGGCTATGCCAGCAATGACCACACTTTAACTGATGAAGAAATAGAGTCTCAGTGTAGTTTTTCTGCATCTGAGGACTGGTGCAAGCAAGATAGTAGAATAGCCTCTTGCTAAGATAAATTGCATCTCCACTCCATGTTGGTCACTGCCTTTACAGAGACATGGTCTAGATATGTGTAGCCAAATTTGTGCTCACTATAATGTGAGGTTTAATAAAAGCATCTCTAACTTGAACCTCCTGAATTATTTGACAATTTTATTTATTTGCTATATTTTAGCAAAAAAAGTCTTTCATCATATATTCTCTTTTTTGCTTAGAATTGACAGTAGGTTTTTATGTTTCTATGGCTACAAAAGGTGTAGTCGAAAAATGGGGAGTCTTTTCTTACGTTACAAAACATTTATAGTATTTTTTTTTTAGTTTTAGGTTCTAATGATATCTAGACTGAGAAGTATTTTAATGAGAGCTTGAGCCTCTACAAATGCATCTTGTAACATTTGACTTACCTAAAGGATTCAGGAGAAAGCAAAATGGCACTGGAAATTCTTTGTATGAATTTAGGGGCATTAATGCGAAGGATATGGATTCTTATTGATGTGCCTTCCTCCTACCTGTCTACCTGCCAGCATAAGTGTGCAATAAGCTACATAATGGCTTCTTTCTCCTACAAATGACAAATAGGACCTTGAGCTTGAGTGGAGGAACCAAAAAGAGCAAGAATGTTGTTCTTCATTACATGCTCTCTCCATGTGTAGACGTGACACTTAGGGACATGGCTTACTGTGGACTTGGCAGTTCTATCTTAAGAGTTGGGCTCAATGATCTTAAAGGTAAATGGAATGATTCTATGATTTTATAATTACTTGCTCTGCTTTTATTCCATTCCTCCACCAACTTTGATAAAGGGATGAAATTTGAGGAACCATCTTCTTTTTCTGTATTTTTCAAGGACTTCTTTGTGTCTTTGGGCAAACAATGTGGCCCTCTGTTTTCTAGTTCTTTAAAAATAATAATTTTTGGCACTTTTCTTAAGTCCTATTGATATTGCTATGTTATACGTTTGAAGTTGTGAAGAATAGATCATAGAAAAAGACTGTTTTAGAGAGACTAGGCTTTTTTCCAAGTGTTGACAAATTTATATTAGTTACACCTCTGAATTATTTTCAGGTTAAAATGTAGGTATTCATTCAGACACAACTTGTGGAAGACAATATAAAAGTTTTAAATCATAAAATGTGGTATATCACAGTCAGTAAAAGCACCAAAAGCGATGTTTAGAACATTTACATTACGACACCAAGACCTAAATGGTGCTAAGTTTTAGTAATAACTATTCTGATATTTTAATGCTGGTTTTAATATATTATATGGGCCAAACTGTCTCTAAAAAAATTATGTGGAAGTATGTTATTTTGTCTAGAACAGTCTTTTGCCAAACATAACTGAATACTTGATTGCCGAGCATGATACTGAGTAAGTATGGTTTTGAGTGCAATCCAATGCAAACTGGTTTAGAGAAATGCGTAGAATTACTGCCCAAAACTTTTGGGTCTGATCATGATCTTTACTGATTTGAATGATTGCCTATATCCAGTGGGAGTATCATCAGAAACACCGTGCCATGTACCCCAGAAAATGCCATTGCGAACGCCTTTGTATTTCTTGTGGTAGTACTTGCCATTGAGGTTGGCAGACAGACAGGCATCAAACCACCAGCCAGAGCTGTAGTAGGCGCCACAGTTCCCTGAGGGATACCTGTCATTGTCCCTGTCCGGGGTTGTGAAGAACTTCTGGTCGTGGTTGTAGTGCCTGCTGTAGTGCAGGGCATCTCCTGCTGTGCCGCTGTAGCCGTGGATGCTCAGGCGGTACTTGAGGTACTCGTTGGCCACGTAGAAGTGATCGTACTTCGCATACTCTCTGATTCCATTGAAATCTTCGAGATCAATTCTCAGTTGCATTTCCTGGCTCCTTGTCATGAGGTGGATTTTGTCATTGCCTAGCCAAAACTCCCTGCTGAGATTTCCAAAGCCATTTTTATAGTCATTCCAGGTTCTGTTGAAGTTGGTGCTGCCATCCTGACGCCGTTGCAGCACTGTCCAGCCGCCTCCTTGTGTTTGCATGTCACAGTAAACTTCAAAGCTCTCGTTTCTCGGATCAGGGCTAATCCTGTAGATTCCATTACTCCTTCTCCCTGCTGTGTAATGGTCAGCACAGTCTCTCTGCATTATTTGAGTAACTGGTGAAAGAACAGGTAGTGTTAGAATAAACATAATTTCAATTTTAAAATATATAAAAATTTTTCCCAGACTGGTGTGGCATACAGAACTTGAATTGGAGAGACTTTTACATTGGAAATAGTGTTGCAGCAATTTCAGCTCTAGGGCAAAAGACCTTTTCCGTCAGATTTACTTTATAGCAGAAGCCACCTAGGATCTCTGCCTCAGACAGCTGCTTAAAAAAAAAAAAATCTAAGTTATATTTTTTAATCAAAATGCCTAATGTAAGGGCATTTTGATTTTTAGATTTCCTTTTTGTCCTTTTCTCTATCCTTTAATTATCTCACATATATTCAACCTGATTTCTTTAGCGCATATTTCTAATGCATTGTGTTTTCATACTTGCTGCTTTTTGGAATCAAGTGTATAGCTTCACAACCTGTCTACAATTTACCTTTCCATCTGGCAGTATGTCAGAGAAAGAACTTTGTCCATGTGGGAATGATGTTAACCTGGCTATTGTTAAGTAAACATCATTTGATAGAGAACATAACGTCATTAGGAATGATCTCTGTGTGTTAATGGTGACTTACATTAGGAAGCAGGAAAAAAGTAATAAAATTGTCACATCTGTTGTAGTAATGTGCCTCCTAGAAAGATGAAGGTGGAAAAGTCGTGGTGCTTTCCTGTGTATGTGGCATTGTTGGCTTTACAGAAAGGAAGAATGTTAGCATCTACTATTAGCAGTATCTTTTTCCCACCTATGGGTGATGTGTTTTATTCAGAAGAAAAATACCCCTGGGTTTTTTCTCAGAGTAAAAATCCATTTTTGATCCATGATGTCATTCAGTAATGTCATTCTGTTTAACACTTATTCTTAAGTGATGTGGAGAGCTCTCAGAATTTCTCAGTTAAGAGTCAAAGCTAAAATGTTCATTCCTTTATCAGATTTGAATGTATGGGCATGTTCATTTTCAGATTCTGATTGTAATTTTTTGCTAGAAAATTTAAACAAACTACTTCTTGAAAGGGAGGAGTGATCTCAGCCTGCAGCAGGGAGTAAGATTCAGGACTTCTTGGTTGCCAGAAAACTGGACATTTATGAAACCACAAAGTATGGACTAAATTTCAGAGCGATATTAACAGAGCATTTGTATTACAGATAAAATGCTTCTATAATCCAACTCAACTCCTATTTAAATGAAGTTTTACTATTACTTCAGTGGACGCAGGAATAGCTCCAGAATAAGAAAAAATTGTAGCTGTTTTCCTCCCTAGCTTTCATAATGAATATATTGCTGCTACAAATTCTTTTAGCATGTTGCTGTAAAATATAAGGAATATCTATGTGATCATGTGCCATGAACACTACCCAACATTGCAGTAAATGTGAGTTAATATCTAAAATTAATTTAGTCTATTACAAAGTACTGTACTTGAATGTGATTAATTGCCCACTATTAATATAAAAAGACTACTCGTTCTTTTTGTGAATGTTTTGTGTCTGGATGAACATAATTGATTTGTAGGGATTTTTATCTGATTTAAGCTGATTGCTGATACAGTAAAAGCACTACCTTTATTATTACTTATTTGCTCTTTAAACACTTTCAAGAATTTCAGCTGTACATACACTGTACACTTGCAAATCCTTCTATTTTCAATATGTGTAGACAGAAGAACAGCTTTATTTTAACCTTGGGTGCTAAGCAAGAGACTCTAAAGATTGTAGAGAGCTTTATCTTCTTATGTTTGATATCTAAGTGGTAGAATACACGGATGATCTAGGGAACATTTCTTGTTTTCAAGGATTCTTATATGTTCTATAAAAAACTTCATGGCTTTTAGAAAACCCCTCAATCTTGCCTTAATAACATTAAAAATTACTGCCTTAATAACAGTAAGAATTAGAGAAAGAAGTGTTTGTCAGTGATAACACCAATTTTCTGTTTTATACTACTTGTATATTAAATTATTGCAAAGTGTTAAAATGCTGTACATATGTTACCCAGTTGAGAAGTGCTGTCAGTAGGATTTTTTAGCTGAGCCTTTCAGATGTTTGCTGTGAATACAGGGAAATTATTTTATCATCCATCTGTTGAAAAATAAGCAATTTTTTATTGATGATGTCTTGCATCCCTTTTCAGAGTATCTGCAGTTTTGCAGTGAGAAAAAATAAAAAGGCAGTTTTCTAAGGCACATTAGAGAAAATGTACTCCTTTTCATCCAAGGAGAAAATATGCGTAGGTCACTAATTTTTAATGTCTCTAATGAAGGGTATTATCATGTAAAATAAAATTAATTTTTCATGTTTAATTATTAAATTGCAAAAAACTGTCCTTTAAAAATTAATATTTTAAATCCCTTAATGACATCCAATTCTAGGAGGGACTGAACACCTGCAGCTCTCAGTAACCCTCTAGTGGCTGCTGAAATGTTTTACAGGAGTATAAGTAAACACTAAAAAGCACTTATGAAGTTAATAATGCAGGTATTTGGGTAAAATATATTTTAAATTGTTTACCTAATTATATTAAAATGCACAGAAAACTTATACAGGCAGTAAGAATTAACAGATTACATACCAGGTCTTGCTTGCATTGCTGGACACTTAGAAGAACATTTATTATCCAGGTTGTTCACAGCATATGTCAAATTTGCAACTTTGCTGTCAACATAATGTTCCACATTGTTCATGTTTATGAGGCTCAGCTTCTCTAAACGACCCTGCAGTGTCTGAATCTGGCTCTTTGCATTTTTTAAGCTGGCTGCCATTCTGTTAACTTTGCTTTGCAGTTCATTTACTCTGTTATCTTGGTTCTCGCTGTTTTCTGCAGTGTTAGGTAGCAGGAATTCATTACTTCTGTCTCTTTCTTGGTTGTCATCTGCTTGCAGCTTGCAATCTTGGCAGCATTTCTTCAGCTTGTTCACTGATTCTTTAAGGGTCTGTACTTCTTTGAGAGTCTTCTCAAGCAGTTTGAATTCTTTGGGCATCTGGATGGTCATCGGAGGCAAATTTATCTGATAAGGACAATCCTCCCCTTCATCACATTTTTGATTAGTTTTGAGCTTTATGGGACAAGTCTCAGTAAGTTTTGCTTCTTTAGCATTCTCTTCCTCTTCTAAAATAACTGCAAAAACATTTGTTAAAGCAAGGAGAGTTGACTTCAGCAAGACTATGTAAATGAGGAGCTTCATCTTCACTGAGAAACTAGCAGAATGAGGAAGTATGCAGAAGTGGAACAACTTTATAAGGGCAGCTTGAAGCCTGCGAGTTATCAGACAGCCTACACTGTTCTCAGAAATGGGTGGGAGTGCTTGCATCACGAGTGATTAATAGCAGAGCAAAGTTAGGTAGTGCTTGCAAGAGTAGCACATTTCAGTGAATATTCCTGACTCAGAGCTAGTGTATGTAAGCAAGATGATGAAATGCATGTGTGCTGGAAATTATGCAGTTTAATTTCATTCCTTGTTGTACATGGATTTTCTTTTTTTGGAAAAAAAATGGGTAGAGAAAGTGAAAACCAGCCCTTTTCCCAATTAGAAGTTTATCACAGCAAGAGCTTTACTGACAGTCAGTCCCGTTTTCCCTAAATTTTTTCTTAGCTTAATAAATATATTCATATAAATTATTTAAAACCCGAACATGATGAAACACATATATAGTTTTGGTTCCAAACATTTTTCAGTATAGAATCACAAATTCAGGAAGATGAACAGCACTTTCTTCTTACTATTTCACCTAGCCCACCTTAAAATAGTTATCTGGAATATTCATAATCTGTATGGAACATCGCATTTAAAATTTACTGTTATCTGATTTGGGGTACTTATTATTGACCCTTTTTAAGTGAAGGGAAGTGAACTTAAGACAGTTTCCCCTCTGATGCATGAGATCCTATTTGTTAGACTAATAGTACAGAAAATCCAAAGAAAGTCCTGATGTTCTGAATAATATCCCAGATTCTAAATCTAAAGTGAGAAGGGACCTAAGGAAGGAACTCACTTCTGTTTGAGGTATTGCTCTTCTTTTTATTGTGCCTCATATCAACTTTCAGAGTTAGTCATGTACTTTACATGGCTGATTGCTCCAAATGAAGTACTTCTCCAGGTGGCAATTGTCATTTTCATTCTGCAGCCACCTTTGCCATTCTCATGTGATGCCTGTGCAGTTTTAATCATCTATGTAATTTTCCTTGTGCCTCAAAACAAGGCTACGGGGGTATGTCTTTATGCAATCACAACTCAGGCAAGAGTCAAATAACTTGCGTGAGTAAAGGGTATTTACACCAGTTCTTGTTTAATTAGTCCAATCTGAACCACTTCTTTCCCTAAACCCCATTTGAAATTACTCATAACACAGATTAAACATTAAGCAGACATTAGTCACCCATATAATCCACAAGTTCATTATCTCTGTAATGTTACTGGCTTTAGTACACACCACATGCTTATATTGATAGTTCAGGAGAGAGGCTTGGTAAAAAAAACCTGCTGCAAGAATTCCTTCAGATTCCTGCATAGCACAGGAGTTTCAGCACTTTCTTGGGAGATGGGTTGTGAATGTACCTTTCCCATATTCTGAATTAACATCCCAGAACCTGCTATGGTGCTTTTAGTTAAGTGGCAAAACTGTATCTCTCCCTTTCAGATCATGATAGTTCCCCAGCAATGAATGAAAGGCACCCCACCACTCAGGTGTAAGATACTGATATCACTTTGGTTTTGTTAAAAATGCATCAAACCGAAATGTTTTATATTATGTATATTATTTTAATTTGCAAGTAAAATTTTAAAATTTTTATTTGATTAACAGGATGCTAATTTTTCATCATATCAGTCTAAAATCAGGTATTTCCAAAGCCTTGCTCTTTGGTTGCTATTGCCAAATGGAGGAAAGCTATACCAGCCTCTTTGGATGGGCTTTAGAAATAGAATAGAATTCTTGTTTTTTGGGAAGCCACATTCCCCCTGCACTCTTATTTATTCAGTTTACAATTAACTCTGCTATCTGCTTTGTGACTTTGAACTGGACAAACTGTTCTGTATGTGTAAAATGAATAATAATTATCCTTGATAGACCACATTCTATTATTTGCCTTGAAATATTTAAATGTATAACAAATATTGTTGTAATTCAAGATTGTTGTGCTGCACTGAAAGTCTAAACTGTCTTTAGGATTCTGTAACATCTAGAAGGGCAGAATTTTTGGTGTTAATGAATGTAAAAAAACAAAAAACCATTCAGATAGTAAGATGAGAAATCTGAGGTTTCAAACATCTGTATTCTGAGGCATCCATTCCTTAGTCCCATATATATCTTCCTTTTGGGATGTTTACTTTCTCCTTTGGCTGAGACTTCTGTAATCTTGAGTTGCTCTATTATCCTCCTGATTTCTTTATTGGTCTAATGTTCTGCTGCTGCCACCAGTCTGCTTGGAGTTCAGAAGATCGATTTCTCCACCAGTCTGTCTGCTTCTCCTACATGCAGCACTCTTGTGATTGAGTACTGGTCTTTCTTCTTGTCTGTCAGGGAGTGTCCATTGCCAACAATTTGCCACATCTCTCTTCTCTCTTCAGGAACCTGAGATAGTATGACACAGCCTTTTTCATGTTTCCTGTCTCTTATCCTTCTTGGAATGAAGGAAGCAAACTTTCAAATCTGAGTTTTTCAGCAAAGAGGAAGGACACCGAGTAGTCTTTAACTGTGAGGCGCTGATGCAGCTTAACTAATGGCAGAAATATTGGACAAGATTTAAACCAAGATATGCAGTTTGTTTATAAGCAAAGTTTCTTCCTAGGTGGGGTTTCTCTAGATCTAGAGTGTTCTGCTAAAAGTTAAAAATTTTAGTTAGTTAGTCAATCACAAAACCCAAAAGCCAATCTTTTTCAACTGTGAAGGGATCTAACTGAATAACAGCTGCTGACTGTTACTGAGACTTTTCTGCTAAGGTCTTTGCTTTTTACTTAAGACTCATTTTCTTGTAGCTTTTATAGTCTACTTTTTAGGAATCTATTTTTCTTTAGGTTTGTCATATAGACATTTTCATAAAGATAAAGAAAATAACTGACAGCTCAAATACTCTTAAATTCTACTGAAGATTTTAATTCTGTTCACAGAACTACCCAGTGATTAGAAGGTTAAAGAAGTGATATATTTTGTTTTATCAGACTTGTCTGAGGATTGTTTATCCAAAGAGTATCAAAACCAGCATGAACCATTTCCCATGATTTTTTAGAGTAAGATTTTTCCTTTTTCTGGCAGATAATGGAATGTAGGTCAAACAGAAAACAACAAAGTTATGATTGTAGGCAGATTTTAATTTAACTAGTGACTATAGCAATTTAAAACACTACAGCTTGGCATCTGTTTGATTTCTGGCTTTGTTCTGGGTGTCAACATCTCCTGCAGTAGAATTGCTGCAAAATATCCAGATTTGTCTGAGCAGTTCAAATGACTGGAATGAACAATGCTGAAGTACATTGGGGCTCATTCATGTGAACCATTTTGGTGACAGAGATGGAATGTGTTAAAAATCAATCGCTGCAGAAATATTTCTCATGTTTTTTGTAGACCTTAGTGATTCTGTGATATGTTTTAGCTGAGAAAGAGAGTGACAAGAAATTAGATTAATTTTCTTGTTTTTACACAATGTGGAATATATACCAAAAGTCCATACTAAAACAAATTCTGATTTAGAATTCTTTCTGATTGTTTTCTTTTTAAACTCAGTAGTCATTCTTCATGCAAGAAGTCCTTATGTTGTCCACTGCATTGTGGGACTACCTATTCAACTTCCTCATGTGTCTATGAGAACATATCAGAACACACAAGAAAAGGCAGTCCTATTCAATTTGTTATTAATTGTTAATATTCAGATACAGATTACGTAGAACTAGTGGCTGCATGGCTTTTCTGCCTGTTTAAATTGTTCATTACTTTATTTATAAATTCTGGCAGGAGGCAGAAAGGTAGCACTGACAAAGAGCATGTAAGTATGATATTTGTATGTATATACAAAGTATATAAGTATGTATATGATATTTATATCAGCAACTGTAAATGTAATATATGTCATAAAAGAAAATCACTCCTTCTTTAAGATGAGGACAATAAAGGAGATCCACAAAACTATGTTCTCATTAATTCTATTTCTTCCATGGCATCTGATCTGCCTGCTTAAAATTTACAGTTTACTGCTGACTATTTCCTTTATCTGTGGCCATGCAAGATG
Source organism: Petroica traversi (assembly GCA_025920805.1). Classification (NCBI taxonomy): domain Eukaryota; kingdom Metazoa; phylum Chordata; class Aves; order Passeriformes; family Petroicidae; genus Petroica; species Petroica traversi. Next base: position 4,042,806 of record JAHLSL010000061.1, read on the forward strand.
CTGTAGTTGGTTCAGTATACAAAGTTAATAAACCCAAATGCACTTTCAGAGTGATGATATACCAAATTCAAAAGCCTTTCCCTAGTATGACTTTTCAGAAAAATTCCCTTTTGATTGCTGCAAAACTGCTCCTATAAAGCAGCAACTGTAAGACTGTGTTGGTTACTTAGTATCCTGATTTCAGGCTTCATAGCCAAATGATATTTGATGACAGCAGGAAAGCTACATCCTTTCCTGAAATGCCTGTCTTTTCTGTCTCCTGTGCCCTCTTTTCTGACCATACAAGACTCAGTTGGCCAACATATTCTCACCCACTATACTATCTTGATCGTGGCTGAGGTTTATATTTTCCATGTAGGGATTGTTTTTTCCCATGAGCTGGGGGATAAAACTACTGTTATGAACTATGCCTTGGGAAAGAATTTAGGATATTATTTTTCCTAGTCATTATTTGTTAGTTTTAGAAGGCTCTTCAGCAGTTTATTTTTCATTAAAGGATGCCTAGTGCATCCATCTGTAATTAAAAAAGTAAAATTGTAGATGTTCAATGTAAGGCAGTACAATGTATCTACTGTAAGTACGTGTATTTATGATTTGTGTGTTATGCCTTTACCCTTTATTTGTGCAACCAATAACCTCATGGCTTCAAGTATTATTGTTTGTCACCTAAATTAAATGTTCAGGAAACTCCGTGACAAATATTTTTCTACTTGAAAAGCTAATAAATAGGCTTTTTCTGTGGACTTCCCATACTTATTCTAAAGTCTACTTCCTGTAATAAATGTATGTAGTTTCAGTTGAGAGGGATGGCATCTTATTTTTAAACTCCAATTATAGCTTCAATTTAAAAATCTCAGTCCATTTTTCCTAGCCCTGTGGTTCTGTGGAGAATGGTTTCCAGTAATATGGACAGAAATGCAAGAGCCATAATATGGGTTCAGTGTGCTTGTAGCTCTTGCCCCGCTAAAATGTTGAAACAACCCCAGAGAAGGTGGCACTGCCTCCTCCCTGGAATAAAGCACACCCGAGCTGTGTGCTGTGTCCAAACTCTGTGGCTTCCTGAGGATTTTAACAGAGGATGCAGAGCTCTCTGTTCTAAGAGGAGAACTTACACATTCTCTTTGCTTAATGCTTAAACTTTTAAATAGTGTATGAAAGAGGCAAGGAAAGCTCTTCAAATAAACAGCGGAGAAAGAAAATTCCAAACCTGACAAAGCAGACTAGCCAGAAGAGCCATACACCAAGGGGCTAATACTACACTGAAATCCTGACTATATACAAACTATAAAATATATTAATCCCTTGATATTTTTCTCTAGTCTGCTCTTAGGAGGCAAAAAAATTGTTTGATTAAACATTTCAGATGTTTGAAATAGCAAATGATTATAAAATATTGGACATTCTGTGTGTTAAAATAACATTAAGTGTGAGCATAGTGTCTTGTTACAGTTACAAAACCTACAACTTAGCATGAAGAAAGGGAAAGCATTATTATTCCATTTGAGCTTAGAATACATTTTAGTTGTTAAGTTGTTTTGCAAACATAATTGGAAACATGTGTTAGCTCCATCATTTCTCCAAAACGCAGAAATTCTAGGCACTGCTGAAATCCAGTCTTTCCTAAGAAGCCACAAGTGCTTCACTTTAATGATGATTGTAAGTAATTGATGCTAATTGTTAATTTCTCAGTGGTGACTTTATTTATCCTCTGTACTTATTCTGTGTGCTTTTTTATCAAAATACTGTGAAGAGTTAGACCAATCTTCAGATTCCATCATCTATTTGTTGAGGATTTGGCTGAATTTTCTTCATTTCTGGAGAGTCCCAAAAGAACTTTAAGAGCCTTGAAATTTGAAATGGGAAATGTTCCTAGAGTTCTTATTTATGTCATATTTGAGTTAGAGAAAACTTGTTTTGGAATTTCAGAGGGGTTCCTTGCTGCACTATTTTGAGTCGACTGTCAGAACAATTTAATATATTCTGATAAAATGGAAAATGCCCACTGCACTCAATGCAGAGTGAGGAGGCGTTGAGAAAGTTAGGGCCAGATTTTTGCTCATATGGATGGGTGCCTCACTTATCAGATGGGTCCTCTCCCTTCTGTGGTATTAATTCCCGTTACTGTTCTGACATGTTCTCTTTCTTACAAACATCTCTATCCTCCTTCCAGCCTTGGAGAAACTACTGTGGTCTTATATCCAGGGGCTTGTGTGCCTGAAGTCATGCTGTAAGGATATAAAAGAGGTCCTTCAGACAGTGTGTAACCTCGCTTAGTGCTCGCTTCTTCTGGGAATTTTCATCAGGAGATTTTGAACACGTATCTGGTGGGGAACTGTTGGTAGGAAGTGAATATGAACTTGTAGAGAGAAAAGTTATTCAGGTGTACAGAACAGCTATTTGAGCGACATGTTCTATTTTTCTCATGGACTCCTATATTTAAATGATTCATGCTCAGAGTCAGAAAATCTACCTTTTCCTGCTGGAAAAATATTAAGGATATATCCTTCCCTTTCACCTTTTCAGCAAAATTTTCCTCCACATTATTTGCAATGGGACAGAATTATCCAGTACTTTACTTCATGGGACTTTTCACTGATAGAAGGAAACAAAGTTGCTTTGGAATGTGGGTTTGGGTTTGGTTTTGCTTTGTTATGTTTTCCTTTGTTTTTCTGGTAGAAAAGCCAGATTTCAAATTGCATAGCAATATGAAAAATTGTAACAAATTTAGAAAATCACAAGGGTAACTTAAGGGCAACTTAATATGGTAAAATAAACATAACAGAAATTTTAAATTAAAAGGAAAAGATGCAAGTAAATCCAGTAATAGGACACATGCTTTCATATTTTTAATGTAATTGCATTTATGGGAGTATGGGGAAATGGAAAGCAGAAAGTTGCCAGGGCAACCATCCATTAAAAGACAAATCTTCATCCAAATTTCCAGTAATTCTGCATTTAGATAACAATTTTTTTTTCTGGTTTATCCAGATGAGCTATCAATGTTGAGTGTGTTCGAAAATGTGTGAGATCTCAGTTTATTATAAAATTAGAAAGAAAATCTGAGAAAAACAATATACGATTAAGTACAACTGACATGGAATGAGACTGGAAGTCTCAAAAAGTTGAGAGTATTTATCCAACCATATTCCAGACTCCAGATCTGAGATCACCAATATAATAAAATTACCTCAGTTCTTACAATGGCATTGTGATTAAATAAGGACTGAAAAAAAAGTCATCCTCAATTATCATTTACAAGCCCTTGTCTTCCATCACTTCTCCATCTTCTCACTCATTCTTCTACTTTTCAGTGTAGCAATATAACCTTCATTTCACCTAACCCAGCAATGTGAGAGCTTCCAAGCAATAAAATTAACGATGAGTGCATAAATACTGTTGGTTGTTTTATCGTTAATGTGAGACAGGCCACCTTGAAAGAATGACATATCTTTATATTGGAGGCATCATCTCTTGTCTGGTTTTATAATCACAATTAATACAATTTTTCCAGAGTAGGATCATGTGTTTCCTCTCTTCTTCTACAAACTGACTATTTCTTCTCCTCAAACAGTTGCCTCTTTCCCTTCTGCCCTTTCCAGATTATTGGAGAATAACAGGCTTTAATAACAAATCCTGGGACAAGGGGAGCCCAGTGCTGTCTCTCTCATGGCTCTCCCAATAACCCTGAGGTAATGGGAACTATCTGGTGTTGAAACTTCCCAGGAAGTCTCACTGCCTTTGACATCCTGGTATGCCATCCATACAGTCTGTCTCGTGTTGTCCTCAATGCTACGTCTTCATGTTGCATAGGGCCAACCTTCCTGAAACAGAGCTCTTAGCTCTGAACTGAACTGAGAAATTAGGTGTCAAATCTGTAAAAAGTTTATGGACATAAAGAAGAAGAAACAGCGTCAGAACAAGCAAGTTTATTTCTGTGGAAGCATTGTCAAACATGGCGTAGATCTGCAGTGAAACCTAAGCAGTGAAAAAAATCATAACTCACAGATACAGATCAGAGGAGTGTGGAGAAAGCACATTAGTGAGGTACCACGGAAACAGGACAACTATATCATCATATGAGGCTAAGAAATAAATGGGTTGAGAAAGGGAAATATCTTCTTTCTCACAGAAGACCTAGACGTACTCTGAACTTAAGTGAACAGTGTCTTTGATCATAGAGAATGCCAAGATAAATATTTGAGAGCTGCTTATCTTTAATCTCATGCAAAGAAATGAAAGGCAAACCTTCTATTCTCGGGGTCTCAGGGAGAAAAGATTATCTTTGCTACCATGAAATATTTTGCAATGTATCTTCCAAAATATATAAACGGTTAACAAGAAAATATTTACTTCCTTTGACATATTGACATGTATTCTGCTTCTTGGCCATAGGATTAGTTCTAGATGGTTTCTTCTAAATATCGTGAAGGTTGAATTGTAACTGCTGGGATTTTCTTGGAGCTGTAGTAATTTCACTTCTTATTTCAGGAGATCTGCATAATCACATTTCTTGGCAGGGTCCCATAGAAGTTGCAGATTTGACTCGCTGCCCCACAATGCTAGTCATGGACTTTTATAGAGGTGGATCACCTTACACTTTTTAATTGGATTTAACCTGGTTCTCCTTACTTGTGACTAAAGGAGGGGAAGAAAAGTTTTCTAAAGAAATATCACACAGGAATAGTGTGGCCAGCAGGACCAGCCCTCCTGCACTCAACAATGGTGAGGCGACACCCCAAATCCTATGTTCAGTTTTGTGCTACTCACTACAAGAAAGACTTTGAGGTGCTGGAGTGTGTCCAGAGAAGGGCAAAGAAGCTGGGGAAGGCTCTGGAGCATAAGATTCATGAAGAGGAGCTGAGGGAGGTTGGGTTGTACAGCCTGGAGAAAAGGAGACTCCGAGTAGAACTTACTGTCCTCTACAACTACCTGAAAGGAGGTGTAACCAGGAGGTCAGTGTCTTCTCCCAGGTAGCAAGGGATAGAGCAGAAGGAAATGGCCTCAAGTTGCACCAGGGGTGGTTTAGATTGAATTTAAAGAAAAATTTCTTCACTGAAAGTCTGGTCAAGTGTTGGAGCAGGCTGCTCAAGGTAGTGCTTGAATCACTATCCCTGGAAGTATTTAAAAGATCTGTTTGATGTTGGTGTTTGCTGAAGACCTGCACAGACATGTAGGGTAATATGTTCTGTTGCCTGGGGATGATTGAGCTTTAGCCCAGCTCCTTTTTTTTTACTACCCTTCTGCCTGCAGAGACACTTTAAGCCTCAGTTTTAACTGGGCAGGCCAGTTAAGCATTGTGGAAAAGAGGTTACTTAGAGCCTAAGTTCAAAGTCAAGACAGAATTATCATGGAATATTAATACAGGCAGAAAGTCAGAGAAGAAATGGTAAGATGCAAGTATCATGTAGTTGTGACAGAAACGGGCTTTACACTCTCTTATTTATGCTTTGAATTGTTATTTAAATAAGCTCTTTTTTTTGTCTGTTTATTTGCTTTGGCCATTTAATTTGTTATGTTACTAAAGTCATATAAACTGAAAGGCTGCCAATTACATTTATAAAAAGTTGCAGCAGAATGAAAGTATTAGTGCTTAGGAGATTTCATAACTGTCTGTTTGCCTTCCATAGCTATTTTCTGCTGGAGAAATCACAGACACCAGAGTAGCTGAGCTGAAGGAACAGTACAACCTTCTGCATAAGGCTGTGATAAGGTATAATATTCCTTTTTAGCTTTCAGTAGCTAAATTGTTATGGTTTTAAAGTAATTTTCTGCTCATGCTGAAGCCTAAATATCTTTAAAGTCTTTCTTACAGTTATAGTTCATAAACAGGAAGCCAGAACACAAGAATTGTAATGTACGAAAAGACTGACTTCCTGAGCTGACATCATAGAGAGCAACTCTAAGAAGCTAAAGTCTCATTTCTAAGAAGGAAAATGAAACTGTCACTCCTAAATAGGTGTGATTTTTATCCTCTGAAATTGCTGACAGTCGCATTAGACAGGTCTGCCAATAGATTTCTATCAGAAGCTTAATCTTTGAAGTAAAATGAAATCTGGAAGTTAGGTGTAGTAGCAAGTACAGGTGAGCCTCCCCTGCACCTGTACTTGCTGGAGGAGAGAGCAGAGATCATGCTCACAGCCTGATGCTGGGCTTGGGCAGGGCATGTGTGAGTGGAAGGAGAGAGACAGAGAGGGACAAACGGGGACAAAAGACTACAGCTGAACCAGGTGAACAGTGTGTCTTACTGAAAATATTGCAATACTACATTAGCATTTATGAATAATAATTTTTATTTTACTTACAGCATACCTGTAATTATCAGTAAAATCAGCATAATGATATTCCTGTTATATTCTTGTTATACATATCACATAATCCACTCTATTAGCAATATTTTATCCTGTTTCCACTGAGAGTCCCATCAAAACTTTATTGAAACTAAAGCCTAATTTAAGTATTCTAAAACTAATTCAGGTTATACCTGCCTATTTGGGTTATGCTGTGGTTTGCTGTGCCTCCTGGCACAGCAACATGTGCAACGTAATGTAAAGTAATTTGAAAAAAGGTTCTTAAAATACTGAAATTATGTTTTTTTCTTGAGGATAGCTGAGTTTTCCAGTTATATCTTAATGAAATGAGGAGTTGGGATATGGTTCTGACTCTGTGAAACATCAACTGACTTTATTTCAGATTACTGAGATAGATATCTCAGTATCTTTCTGAGGTATCTCAAATCTTTCTGAGAAGCAAAATTCAAAACAACACTGCTAAGCCAGTTCAGGTTCCTAGAAAATACAAGAAGAATTTTCTACCTGCTCAAATCTAAACATATTATGAGGAGTTTGGATGAATTGGTTGAGAATGTTTCTACCACACTGGTGTTCACTGAACTAAGCAGAAATCCAGTAGTTGCTAATTAGTTGATTTTTAGCCAGTGTTAGTTTGAAAACAGTCTTTAATTGAAAAAAAGCAAACATATTCCTACATGTTTTATGTATTTATACAGTATTCTTTAATATGAGACATTCATTTACGTAGGGGCAATCCCTTTGTGTGTGGAATATGGCCTGAGGGTAAACAGGACTCAGCTGTCCTTTCAGTCACACTTAAAACTTTAAAACCCTTAAAACAGCATGCACCAAAAGCATGAAAATGTTAGATGGTAGATTACATCTCCCATTCTTTCCATCATTCTGACAGGAGTATGAAATGGCCATACTTCTGTAAGAAAGTGGATCAGAGAGATGGTGTCACATTCTGTACTAGACGTAGTCATGTGTCACAGCAAAGCACCAGTATGCGAACAAGCACTAATTACCATGGATAAATTTCTCCTACTGCTGAAATAAAACAAGGGAAGTCAATTACCAAAAATTGATCATGATCTCCAGTACATTTTAAGGATACTAAAAGTGGGATTCACTTATCCCTATGTTAACATCAGCAGACATGCTCATCTGAACAAGGTACCAAGGATCCCTTAACAGTCAATAAAATTAAATAGGGACCACACACTTCCTCCTTTGAGAGCCATCTTCAAGTGTCTGGTTTTCTCCATCAGCTGTAAGGACTGTCCTGGTGGTAAGCGCAGGAGGTGTGTTTATTCTCTTCCTTCACAGAATCAATACTGATTTTTATTTGCTAGTTCTTCACCCTAACGTGCAGTACAGTTCTGTGGATTAAGAACATATTTTTTTACCTATTGCAGTGGAATTCAATCCCTTTCTTAATTAATGCCCATCTGTCCGAGTGTTGTTGCAATGCCATGTTTAGACAAATGACACAGGATGAGACCTTCAAGCTATGTGTTTTCTTTTTTCCTTTATCAGCATATAAAAATCTCAAGAAGAAAGCCTTATACATCTTAAGCAGTTCAGTTCCCTGTTCCCTGTGCCATATATACAGTACAAACTTGTCTAATATGATGGGTGCAATTAGTCTGTGTGCAGGTAGTTTCCAAGGCTGTTGCCAGTGTACACAGAGCTTTAACTGTGTAGTGCAGTCCTCTGTTTAGTGGCAAATAGTCCTTTATCTCTTGCTTTCAGTATGGCAAAATTTGGCATTCAAAAAGCTGAAAGATGTCACCTGGCAGATTACGTCTTTGATACTTTTGTTCAAAGTCTTAAGTGCTTTTGAATTTATGTTTGCTGAGAATAAGCTGTCATCCTATTGTGGTGCTGTCTCACCCATCCTCTTTGCAGTAAGGCTGCATCTAAAGTAGAAGTATCTGAGCTTGTATTTGGCCCCTGAAAACCCTTTAGTCACTCAACTATGTGGCCTAGCTGTAGATTTTATTTATATTATCTCAATTTATGTACCTAGTATGAATATTCTCATAATCCAAACTGGAATGTACTCACGTAACAATGAAGATTCATTAGCAGATTTGGAATCTTATTTTCTTAAGCCTCTGCTAAATTATTACTAATTATTTCACAAATTCAAAAGTTGCCACATCAGACTGCACAAGCCTATTTTTGCAGTCATGTGATTCTATATGTGTGCATTGTGAAGATGTGCAGTTATTTCTTCATTGTCTTCAATTAAATTTAAATCAACACACGAAAAAGTACTTTTGGCATCTGTAGGGAGCAAAATCTAGATTCAACACTTAATTATTGTTTCTATTTTTCTTTTTTTATGATCTTGAAAAAAGTCAATACTACGAGTTTTGTTTTTATGAATTCCTTTATGTTTCAGTAACTGTCTGTCAAATGCGTGCATAATGAAAGAATTATGTTTGAAATTATATATGTTACAACAATCAATTATATTTTCTCCCATAACTGAATACATTCTGTTATATTTAAAGAAGATTCAAATATCATATAGAATCCAGTGTCAATAAATCAGTTTTCTTTTCCCTTAATGTGTGTGTGTAAATACATCACACATGAAATTATTTTTTCATGATGAAAGTTCATTGTTTTCTGTTGAAGTCTGTGGTTTTCTTATTTTCTAGTTTAGAAAATGGAAGTGGGTATCTAGAGAGAAATGTTGCATGAATCAAAACTTTTTCTGCTACATTATTTCAACTATATTTGTGCAGTATAGTCAGTTTTATATTTTGTATTTTTATCGTAATTTTACCACTTCAACTCTATTCTTTAGTGTGATATGTAAATTTTGTTTTTCTGTCTAAGCCATAAATATCAAATTTATGGCTAGGGTTTTTCAATATGGGAAATTCTAAGTTCCTTTGTGTTTTAAAAAAATTAAGTTACACTATATTTTTAATTCATAAAAGGCAAGTGATAGTTCTTTATTCTACATAATTTGTGACTAATTTTAGTATACCATTACATAAAAGTCATAAGGTAGTAACATTGAGGAGGCATGCACAATGATTTCTATAGCATAAAGCATGGGTTTTTGTGTGGTGCATTGTATATCAATTTTCATACTGTTGTTCCCTTTAAGAGTTTTCCATAATAATCAATGTATTTTACCAACAGCCTTTAGGATGTTTTTCAGCTCTTAGCACACAGGTTCCTCCTAAGTATATCATGAATACCAGACTCCTGGCACTGACATGAGTTAGTTTGTTGTTTCTGTGAAGCTAATCTTTGGTCATACAAGTCAGATCTACAGGCCTTAGGATAAGCTTCCATAGATGTCCACAAATGTATTTTCTGCTTGTGTATCATTACATGAGTTATTTCAGATCTTGGTAGCACTACAGCATAGCGAGATGTATTTCACATTGGGTAGATGTTTAATAAGAACTTAAAGTTGTCATGTAGGCCAGACTGGGCCTTGTCCTGGTGAATACTTCACTATTACAGGTCTCCACGCTGAATCAGATCTAGCCTTTGGCACTTCTTTGGATAAAATGGGTTCCCTGTCTCTTCATTTATGTCAACGAAGTGCAAGACAAATAAATTAGACTAAGTAACAGTCTGTCATCTGGTTAAAATCAGATGAGATGAATCTCACTCCAGCTGTAGGTATGCAGAAAAAAACCCACTCTGACCAGATTCCACTGTTTTCATGGAATGATTTGGGTTTGAACAGAACTCAGGAGATCCAACCTCCTGTCTGAGGCAGTGTCACCTAGGAGGTCAGACAAGATTATTCAGATCTTAATTCCATTTCATCTTGAAAACCTTGAATTAAATATTACAGGTAGGTAAAGAAATATAAATACAAATCTTGTGCTTCTCATTGACTAGTCCTAAATTTGTCTATTTAATGTAGTTTACAGGAATCTGAGACTCAGCTGTTGCAGGAAGCCAAACGCCTGAGTGCAGAACTGGAACAATGTGAACGGGAAAAAGCAGAGCAGTTCCCTGAAGAAGCTCCCAGTGAAGCTTCCCAAATAAGGGAACAAATTCTCAGCTGCCGAAGGGAATTCAGTGCTATTAAAGAAAGAGTGTATGAAAATCGGTTGAAGATAGAATGGTAGGTGAAAGTGATCAAATGCTGCTAATTTTATCACAGCTAATGTAGAATTATGATAACATGGAATAAAATTCAATCTTCTTTACATCTCACATGGACACATTTCTTGATGGCTGTTGTTAAACAAATTGCTGCACCCTTTCCCCAGTAACGGCAAAATGTCAGCAATTAATAAATTTATCATGGTGAGAGATTTGTAGATAGTTTTAAATTTATAACATGGTAGGGTGTCCTTTAAAATGCTGTTTAAAATTTACTATACTGCATGAATAACATTTAAGTAGGCAAAATCAACATGAAAATTCTAGTGTAGGACATCTTAAATACAAATGTTTAGAGTGTTTCAGAGACCTGATGGCTTGGATCTTATGGAACAATGTCATAAATAGACCCAGTGCTATTTTTGACATCATTAGCACAGTGCATTCAAGTTTCTCTATTCAGGTATTCAAAGGGGAAGAAGAACTTGTATACTCTATGTCAGGAAAATGATACATTTGCTGTGAAAAGAGTGAAATCCTAACATTTCTATATAAGGACAACAGTCCAGAATTAGCTTGGTATTGTATACACTTCAATTATCTGCATACTTTGTAGTAAAATCACAAGCAGAAGTATTGCAATTGTAAAAATACGTACCTGGGCAGATGAAATCAGATTTTCATTTTGTGGGGGGCTTGCTATTTTCACCCGTCTTCAATCCAACTGTAGTGTCATTGGTGTGCATATAAACACAAACATGCAATGTCAGCATCTCAGCAGTTAAGATTATTATTCTGCAAGGAAATCAGGAACACTGTACACACTGCATGGAGCAGATTTTTCTGGCAATTCTTTCTTGATCTTTTTTTTTTTTTTTTTGGTTTTTTAGAGCCAAGTGTTTGCTCTAAGAGAAAAAGAAACTTGAGAATGAAGCAAATTGGGAGTGGGAAAGAAGCATAGAAAGCATCTGGAAATAATTATATGCTATGAGATAACTAAGAAACATGAAATTTCCTGAAATAATTATAAAATACAGAATGTATTGCAATTTCCAAGCAGTCCAGAAATGAGGTCTTCAAAAGTATCATGCTTTTTAACCATTTGTCCTCATATCTTATGAACATTTTTCACTGATTTTGTGTCAATTTTCAAAAAAATTATGAGGATTTATATATTTAGGGGATATTTTCCCATTCTCTATTTTCTGCCTCTAGTCAAAAGAATCCTATTCTATACAAAATGCAGCATAGGTATTATTTCGATTACCATTGCACATATACTGGATTAATTTTTATATATGAACTGAGTATCTTGCAGATTAAAAATCCACTTTTTGGGTCAGTCATGCTGGAAAAAATGTTCTTTCACTGTAGTAAGAAACTTATGTCTTATGTATTGCCCTGGATCAAACCCAGCTCTGCAGTCTGACCAGAGATCCATGAGGTGCATTATCTAATGGAGACCAAAAGTGCAGCCCCATCCACTTGTGATGTGGGGATTCCATGAGCCAAATACAGTTCTCTGTGTTTGGGAATCCTCAGTTGACCCCTATTCCTTTGAACTCGCGCTGTCTCCTCCAGAACAAACTCCTGGCATTGCAACACGCTGGGTGAGGAGTTCCACAGATTAATTGCGTAAGATCTGCCACCTCCTTGCTTTTTTAACCTGACTCCTACAGCTTCATTTAGTGCCCTGGAGTTCTTTTATTGGATGAGACAATGAACCCCTGATCCTGTCTTCATTTTCACTGCTACAGAATGGTTTGATAGATCTCTTCTTTACAGCCCCTTCCCCCTTTAATTTGTCCATTTTTCAAACTTGAGAGCTACAGATTATTTAATTGTTCCTTGTTTGGAAGCTGTTTCATGCCTGATGGTAGCATTGGGCCTTATGCATCTCATAGGTGTGGAGTAAGAAGGATGTACCTTGCTTATGTGCAGATTTGCTTACAGGGAGAGAAATTCCAGAAATATTCAAGAAATTATAAGGATTTTTAGTTGGACTATTGTAGAATGAACAGGACTAGCACAATTCATGTGAAGAATGGGTGAGTGAATGTAGTGGAGAAATGAGAAATGGACTTTGAAGAAAACCAGGTAATAGCTGTGAATACATATTTCTAATGAAGGGAGTTTGGTGCCTGTGAAAGACAGTGAAAACGAATGCCCAGAAGAGAGTTGTGAGTAGCAGGTGATCTAATAACACTGATGTAAAATGAAGATATATATGCTTGCTGGTTTGATCCAAAGAACAAAGCAACATTTTCTGAAATATCTGTAAGCATGGACAATGTCACAGGCAGAAGGGAGGAGAGCTGCATCAAAGGTACTCAAAGTTTACTGTTAGGTCGCTGCTTGGTTTCCTTCATTTCTCAAGATAAAAAGTCGTGGTCCAACCTCGCTTGGCCCTTGAGCTCTCTGGAACACAGTTTCCCTTGTTGTCCAACTGTGTTAATACAGTCCCAGCTGTGCTTGGCACTTAAAAGTACATTTCCCTTTGGGAATTATGACTAATGGCTGTTCAGTCTAAAAACAAACATGTTGTTTATTTACCTTTGTATGTATGGTAGGCAGGGAACATGGAGGGGGAAAGGTTTTGAAGGGATTATCTGTGTCTCTTATCTACTGCTTTATCCTTTTTTTTTCAGAATGTCTACTCAGACCTACTGCTGAGCTGGAAGTGAGAAACCTGATCTTGTTTCCCTGGTTCTGCAGATCTCTGTTCCCCCTTTTCTGTAAACCTTTCTTTCTCTGAAGTATGCCTCTCATCTCTGATGCCTTTATTTCCTGCCTTAATACACTTTCTCTGATATCTAAGAGTACTTAGCACCTTTTTTGCACTCAGATTCAAGTCTGACAACAATGACATTTTTCTCAGATAATGATATGCCATAACATTAGCAACTGTCTCAAGGTCTTTTAGTATTACATACTCTTCTATCACTTTTAATTTCCTATTTGCTTGCCTCTGCAAACATTTTTTTCCAAACCTTTCTTAACAGCTGAAGGTGATATTTAATCTTCTGTTTTATTTCTTTATTGTTCCAATGAATAGTCAATATTCCCAGAATAAATTTAAATGCCTTTAAGCATTGAAGTATCATCAGATTCTCAGGAATTTTGTGACCTTTTCCATAGTTTGAATGGGTACATGAGGTATTCAGAAGCATCTCTGACACACTTCAGCTGTCAGGGAAGTCACCCTGAGAGTGACTGCATGGATGGGGTGTGTTCCCACTGTAAGTGTGTGCCTCCTTTGCAGTTTGTGGCCTGTTCTGCCATATGGATGTACTGGGCTCATAGCTGGTGTGTCTGCCTGAGAGCTCAGCACAGGGGGAGAACAAGGATTGGAAGGATTTTACTGGGCTTATAAAGTTTGGGCCACTATCCCAAAGTCAGAGCAGATTCTGGGAGTATTCTTCCTCTCAATAACTACTTGGCAAGGATTAAAATGTAAAAAGGAAAAAGAGTCATCTCCACTCAGTTCTGCTAAAATTGCATTCAGAGCCATGACATTCCTTCATATAGTTGATAAGAAGCCTCAGTACATAATATAAAGAAATCAGCAGCAGAAGAAGGAAAGAATCAGTGTGGTCAGCAAGGATTTGTTCTGGCTCCAGGAGACATTTTACTTTAATGTTCATGCGAGGCTTGGAGTTCTGGTTTATGAGACAAAATAAAGAAGAAATGCTTTTCTTTATTATGCAATGGTATCAACAGTAGCTTGTTGTTGAGAAGTAATAAATATTAAATCTATATCTATCATCTAAACAATTAATTTAAAAGTAAGCAATTAATTTGTACTAAATTTATCTATAACAAGAATTTGTGAGAATAAAGGTTCCTGATGCTTGAAAAAATTATATTTGGAAGCCTAGGTCCAATCTTGAGCTCTCACAGTTATTTGTTCAGGTAACAGAACAGTTCCTCACTGAAGCACTCTGTGTCTGCATGCAAGTCAGGATTGCAAAACTGATTGTCCTTGTAGAAGCCCTGGAAATAAGGAAAACTCTTTCAATACTTGTAATTATTTCTGTATTAGTCACTCAATAATTAAAAAGTCAAAAGCTTTTGTTCATAGCTTCTCTAGTAAAGAATCACAGGCCATAAGTAAAATAAATAGAGTCACAGCTGAAGTTGTTTATCAGCTGGTATTGTGATTGCATTCTCTGGTACCTACAAATAAATTGCAGCTCAGAGCCTTACAGGAAGCTCACGCTGGCAGCTTGCCAGCTGTGTTAACTTCTACCTGTGGTCACTAGATTGTAGTTGTGAGGTGCTGAATACCTTCTATGGATTTCCAAACAATTCCAGCTATGAGAGAGAATAGCTGAAGGAGTTCATTTTCTTGCACGATGGGACTTTTAAGGACAGCAGTGTTGTGGTTATTTCGTGAGGAAGTGAAATGGACCTCTGTTGACAACTGCCACTACATTTCTTAATCTCTCCATCTTAATTTCTTTATTTCTGTGTCAGCTTGCAGCTGTAAATGTCTCTCAGGGAAAAATCTGGAATGTGTTTTTATTAATGGCCCAGTTTTCCAACTGCCTTTTTTAACTCATTACATCTGCATCTATGACAGCCTTCGTGTACAGTTCTGTTATTAGATTTCATGAAAATAGGAAGAACAATGTTAGAAACATTTGCTCACATTAATACTTAAACTTAACAGATTTCTTTCCATTGTGTGTGTTGTTAGAGGTATAATAATGATTATACTAAAATCCACATGATATTGAAAAATACATCCATCAGGGAAGGGCTATAAAATAATGGGAAATTTAAATGCCTAATGCCAGTTGCATCTGTTTTGCTTGTTGTGATTGATGTTTAAGTAAAACAGTCATGAGGTTGATATCCATATAACACAGATTAAAAGTGCTAAATGGAAAGATCAAAATTTCTCTGCTTATCTTACATTAAGTTTCTGTGTTCATCTACTAAATCAGAGACTGAAGTTCTTTGAAGAATCTTATTTGATTTCTAAATGTATGTTAATAGTCCTGCCTCCGTTCAGAGTCCACAGAGAGATATATGTTATCTTCAGCTGGTAATTTATGTCATCCTAAAACAGTCACCTGGGATGTCAGGTGACCTGCCCTTTGGATGTCCCAGTTTTTATCCCTGACAGTAAGGAAGCCCAGGATGTTAGCATAGGGATGCCTGTCAGACTTCTGGCTATGGGCAGCTGGAAGAAACTCATTTCTCAAAAGGGAGAGATTTAACTTCTTTCTTTTTACTCATTTTTTCTTTTCACACTTCCACTGGTTTTTGTGTAGAAGTAGTTGGTCTGCCAGCTATTTAGGTAGCTTGGTCCTTGCCATTCACAGTTGCCTTTGTTTATGTCACAGAAAATAAGGTGTTCAAATCATTTTGCATTTGCTGGATGGAAAAGTCTTTGTTGTGAAACTGGAATGGTTCCACAGGAATCTGTCCTCATGAGTGAGGAATGTGACAAAATGAAAACAGTGTCAACTTTGCTCTCCCTCCTGAACTTTAGTATTGCTCTTTTGATCGTTCAGCGTGATTGCAAAAAGGGCACAGCACGGACTAACCATGAGCCATGCAGTACCTCTTTAATAATTTTGCACAGGACTTATTTAATAATATTTTGTGGCAGTCAAACAGTTACGGGTATTTGTGCAAAGCAGACATTCATTATCCTGACTGTGATTATGCCAGTCCCAAGGAGTTCAGCTAGGAGTACTGCCAAAATGGGTTTGAAATAGGATTTTTGAATTTTGGATTTTTTTAAAATTAATTTTATCAGTTTTGGGGGAAGATTGATTGAAATTCAACTTTTTTCTTTAAAATATTCTGTTTTGCAATCTTTTTCACTCTGTGAGTGTTCAAACACTGGCATTCAAATTAGTTTATAAACTTTACCAGTTCCTGTAGAGGCATACTTGTACTCTGTCCATACAAATATCATACACGCTGTAAATCAACAACATCTACTCTGTGTCTATTTTCTCTTTGCTCTTCATCTGAGCCAGAGCTTCTTATTCATGTGAGGGATGTTTTGTTTTGTTTTGTTTGATTTGTTATGTTTATACTGCAACACCATCAACCCAGTTCTCCTTTTTTATCACTTTCCTTTCTTTAACTGGAAATATGTTGCCTGAGACTTCCAGGTGTAAGCTTCACTGCTTTTGTTGGTGGACTCAAATATAAAGAAGAGTTTATTGAGAGGGTGGGGGTGGTGGAGTGGGGGCGGGAACCTTAAATCAGCACTGCTAAAGAGTTGAGCATAAGGTCCTAGAGATGGTGCTCCTTGAGGTTGGCTGCTGGGAGACTGATTTCTCTTCCCATGACCACATGCATTCTAAAACATGAACCACCACCATCGTGCAGTCTTACACTGCTGCTGGAAGGTTTCAGAACAGAAAAAAAAGAAATGGAAATCAGCTGCCTCTTTT
The DNA here is from genome assembly GCA_025920805.1 of Petroica traversi. Taxonomy (NCBI): domain Eukaryota; kingdom Metazoa; phylum Chordata; class Aves; order Passeriformes; family Petroicidae; genus Petroica; species Petroica traversi. Next base: position 4,059,607 of record JAHLSL010000061.1, read on the forward strand.
CTATATCAGTCACATTATGAGGTAACTGTAATAGCTGCTTTGGGAGGGTGGGGCTGTCCAGGAGTCCCTTGCCATTGTTTATAGCTGCAAGTGGCACAATTGTTTTATGGAAGTTTGTCCCTTTTCTTAATGTTTCCCTGATTTAAAGAGTTATTTATTCCACCAGACTGCCCTGGGTCTCAACACAACTTGACCAGCATGTTCTCCCACTGGAATTATAAGCATAAATTTAAGCGCTGAAGTTGATTCTTTGCTATACTTCGGACAGAGGATTTGTTTGTGCCACCTGTTCCTTGAGTCCAATCTTTACTTCTTTATAGCCTGAGACTCTGAAGTGTCATTGTTGGTACAAATTACACTGCAAGAACCTGCCTCCTAGTTCCCAGTGAGCAGCACAGTGACTCAAAGGTCAGTGTGGTTGCGATGGCACACAGACTGCTGCAGTCCATTTACCTCCTGTAGGTGCAGAACTGTTCTGTGCATGCCCTGGGGATGTACAGATGTACCTTCAGTAGGGATCATCTTTTGTAGTTGGCCATATTTATCTACCTGCTACCAAGAAACTCCCTATTGTAAATCCAACAAGCTTGTTGGTTGAGCTCCCTTTTAATAACCATTCCTTCAGCTTTCTCAGGGCAGTGTTACTAAATACCCATGAGATCTAAGAGCTTTCCTATTTTTTCCTTTTCTCCTTCTTTGCTTCTTTAGCATCTGTCCCTCTTGTTACTGGAAATTAAATTGCAATTTAGTTTTGGATATAGGTTAAGATCACTGTGTCTATTCAATTTAGTTTTCTACCATACCCCTTTCGTTTAGCCTATAATCTCTGCCTCTTTTCAGGATTTTTTTTCCACAGGATCCAGTCCAGATTTGAGGAGCTTCAGTTATAGTTGTGTGAATACTAAATGAGTATGTGAAAACATTCAAAGGAAGAAGGTTTCTCATTACCAACTGCACTTTCTTTGATGTTTAATGTCCTTATAGCTCTTCATTACCCACCTCTTCTTTCCTTTTGACACTTTTATATGTTAACATTTTGTTTTTTGAGGTTAGGAGGGACTGTGGGTGTAAGGTGCCACTAGTAAAAGGCTAGGGTGAGTGAGGCATGAATGCACCCTTGCAGGAGGTGGCCAGAATAAGAAAAATCAGGTTCAAATGTTTAGATGTATGCACTGTAGAAAAAGATGTGTGCGCCTCCTTATATACACCAGTCCTTCTGGAATCACTTACCAGTCAGCAAATTTCCTTTAAATCTGAGCACCTTTCATGATAATTCACCACGTGTTTTAGTCTAACATGGGACAGGGTTTTGTACTCTCTTACCATTTACTATATTACAGTAATGATTATTCTTTTACTAATACATTTAGCTCTGCTTTGATTTTTACTGTAGTTTGCGAGAAGAAAAAAAGCTTCTGGAAACTGAATATGAAAGAATTTCAAAAGAAAAGGTAAATGCAAAACATGAGAAAAGCAATGTTTTATGTTCTGTCAGCTAACTTATAAAAACATCACTGAAAATGTCTTCTCAGAGTGTATTTCTAGAGTTTATTTAGATTACATAGAGAAATAGATTTTAAATTAAGCAGATTTCTTAGACTGTATTATATCGTTCAATTTTGATAATTCTAGGGCAAATAATAACTGAATTAGAAAAGATCTGGATTTTTTTGTTTACTCAAGAAAATGTTTACTATGTTCAGCAAGTGGATACTGCATGAAAAGATAGCTGCAGATTTTTGGTTCTAGGGTGTGAACATGAAAAATACCTTTGTAGTCACAAATCCTGAGGAATTTACATGGCTTTGTTGGAAATAAAATTCTGTTGGTATTGATAAAAGAAACACACATCTGGTAAAAAAAAATGCATTTCATACCTTGTCACTAAAAATGTTATCATCATTCAATGTTAGGGAGTCTGTTATCAAAAGCCTGCAAAATGTAAAAGGGAAAATTAATCTGGTCTTTTACTTCATTTTTAAAGAAAGGCAGTAAAATTATGCAGTTGAAAGAAAATTGTGATGAGCTCAGCAAAGAAGTAATCCAAAGGAAAGCAGAAATTGAATCAATAAAAGAAGCTGTTTCATCCAAGGAAAAGCTGATATTAACAGATGAGGAAGAAATGGAAAAGCTTCAGAAGGCGCAGACTTGTTTAAAAGTAACACAAAATTAATTGTGTGAATGTGTGTGTGTGTGCATGTGTGTGTATGGGTACATGTTTTGCCCAAAGGAGTAGTGAATCTCCCAGATGTTGTCATTCCAAATTCATTATGTCATTACATTAAATATTAGACCAATTTTCAATAGGCGTGAAACATGCTATTGTGCCATATCCTTATTACTCCTTTAGGAAATAATAATAGTCATGGTTTTGATTAAAAAGTGGTTTCTATAAAGTCAGCTTAGCTATGTTGTGTTATTGTAGGCTGCTCAGATTACAGTTAATGCAGATTTATGCTGATAATTAAAAACATACCTGGGTCCATTTCTTTCTGTGGTATAAATAGCATAATAGGATGTATTAATAATATTCAAGCATAATTTTTATCTTGAAGATATATTAAAATTTTAAATATCAATGTTTTGTTTCAAAATTAGCAGCTACAATTCTCTGGGAAAAGCTCAAGTAATTAAAAAATATGTTTCTTACCAATTTTCACTGCAGTTCGAAATGAATATTACTGCTATGAAAACTCATCAGCTTTTGAGGCTATTAATCAAACCTTTATGTTTTGTCACTAGGCTGAGCTAGCTAGGATCTTTGATGCTCCAAAGCAACTTGCAAAAGAAACTGAGAAGCTGTATCAGAAAAAAATGTATGTTTCTAATAAATAATTCTATATATATGAATATTTACCTATGTATGACTTCTTCTCATCCCTTGGTTATAGAAATGATTGAGGATAGTTGTTGGTTAAAATTAAGATCACAGCTGACAGTGTGGCCTGAGCTACAAACCCATTCTCCCTTGGTCCTTCTGTACCAGCTGTTGACTCGCAGGTGCTTTGCTGTAAGGTCCTGACACGACTTTGGTCTCTAATACTTCATGGGGGAAATGCAAGCCAGCAGCCAACCTCTTCTTTCTCTCTCTTGAGAAGCTGGGGTTTTTCTGAAGCATGGCATGTGCTGTTTTCTGTAAGTAAAATCAAATTAGCACTGTACAGTTTCACCCAGGTACTCACTGACCCCAGTGGTCCTATTGCCAACCAGACGAATGATGGGTTTTGTACCCTGTTTGTGCACAGTTACACTGAAGTTTTTGCATCTCCTGCTCTATTTGTAACACATAAAGTGTTTGACTATGTTAAATTTCTCAGGTTTTAAACTTGTATGAGGTTTTCTTCTACATTTTCCTCACTACTCTGCTTAATGCAACTCTGTCATCATAAATCTAAGAAGTTTGCCCTATAGTGTTAGAGAGAAGCAGTTTCTAGAACCTACATTGTGCAGATTGCTATAAATGAAATATTTAAAAGAGTCTTTATATTTGTGTCACATCACAGAATAAACAGAGTTCCCAGGGTTAGGAAGAAAGTTTAGAAGTTTCATATCCATATTCCTAGCAATGTTGACAGAAATCAGTTTACTAGAACTCTTTTTAACACTGTCATAGGGCTGTCAGTCCCATGGCTATCTGCAATTTTATTTTTCAACTATATTAGAATTTGATGGTTTTCACTGTCTGCTTTCAAACATTTAACATATATTGTTGTGAAATTATTTTGTGTGTCCACAAGAAACTGGCAACTTACATTTTGTCTTTTAAATATGCATGTGGAAAGGTTAACCCTTACTGCTTTATTAAAATATATCCACAGAGATACAGAGAAGAAGAATGAAGCCCTTAATGATCAAATAGAAGAATTGAATAGAACACTGAAAGCCACTGAAAAAAGGACTGAAGAGATTTTGCAAGAAAAAGAAGATATAATGAAAGAATTGGATGAGAGACAAACTTTGATAGAAAAGAACGAACAAGAATGCATTGCTTTGACAAAATTAATAGAAATTAACACAGAGAAGGAATTAGTCATCATGTCAGACAGGTTAGAGTAAGAAACATGAGCCACATGGAAAGAGTGAACAATTCTCTGTTCTCAAAAGTCTATTTCTTTTTTCTGCTGTTGCTTCTGTTTTCAAGTTTTATGCCACAACCAGCGTGAATTATAAATATCACGCTTGGTTTTGACTTCAGAAATGTTTACATAAAAATTTGAATCTGAAATCCAGGATCTGGCTTGAAGAAGAGCAACATAAAAATGCATAAGCATTTGATAAAATCCTGTGAGATTTTTCCCTTAACATTGAAATATTTTAGAGAGTATCTCTCTTTAGTGCATATATTTTCTTTCCTGTGAAGTCACTGAAAGTAAATTGAAGAAGAAAAAGTATGTCAGTATTTTCATTTTCAAATGAGAATCATAGATGTTTGTACTCACGTAGTCCTGAATTTCAGTGGGCATTGGTAAATCATCTCCTTAATATTCCCTTCAATTATGATTTTATATTTACTTGGTAAAGTAAAATAAACTGTTAGGTTGAAGGCAAGCTTCAAACGATTTCTCCTTTGCAGAGGGAGATGTATAGTTGTAATTCTGGCCATATTCTCAGCATCAATGCTTTTGCCTTTCAAGCTTTGTATTACACAGGCCTATGGAATCTTATTTTGAAATGTTCCCTCATACTAAAAAATGTGTTTTCTCCTTCCTATATGTATTTGTTTCTCTGGAATTTTTAGACCTGACTGTGAGACCTCACCGACATAATTAGGATATTATAATTGATTATAGTTATAAAAATGCTACCTTTTTAGGTAATTTTGTCAGTAGTTTATGAGTTTTTCTTGCTGAGCCATAGTGATGAGGTACCCAAAACCTATTAGAATAGTCATGCCTGCTTACAAATATGTCTTGATTAAGTTACCTGTTTCTAAAATTCTCTGTCTATCTGTATAGACAAATTCTGGAAAATAATTTAAATAAATGTGTCTTGGAGCACAAAAAGCAACAAGATCTTCTCAGTCACCATCAAACACAGAAAGATAAAGAACTGAAAAGTTTAAAAAAGCTAGAATTACAACTGAAAGGGATTTGGGATTCCCTGGAACAAGATAAGGCAGAGCATAAAAGACTCAAAGCAGAGGTCTGTATGAATGCATTGATCATAAAGATTGTAAATTTTGTTGTGAGAAATACTTTTATGAAATCTCTTGACAGTCCTACAAAAGGAAAGGGGAGAAGACAGTTATTTCACCTTCCTTATTTCCTCCTTGCTTTTGTATTTCACCCATTCCTCGTTCAGTAATGCTTTACTCTTTTCTGTATTACTAAGTCTTTTGACTATGGTGATTTTAAAGGGAAGTACCATTCTGCTTGTGTAGAGAAACCATTTTCTTCCTTTTCTGCTTCAAATTCTTACTTAAAAATTTACTTTGTCTATAATTTTTTATATTTTTTTTCATCACTGGCTCTTCCATTCTCTCTCCCTTATACTTATTTTCTCCTATACTTGCTCCTTGCTCAGTCTAGTTTCTGAGTCATATAAAATAATCTTGTTTAGTCAGGTGAATATGTTTTGCACTAGATATTTCCTGCCTTGACACTGTCCTTGAAATTTTTCTTGGTCCTTCTTAGCAATTCAGGGCAGAAAAGAGTATTACATAATTGTGTAGTTTTAAAAAATAGCTATAGGTATCAAAACTCATAAATACTTAGCTTTGCTATTTAAACAACTCCAATTATTATTTGATATTATTTAATACTATTAAACAATATTATTTGTCTCCCTTGAAATCCTCCTCAATTCACATGTGTATTACCTAGTAATATAAGCTCACCTGGGAGGAGGGAGGAAAGCTTTATAACTGCACAACAAAGTTGGATTGAATTTCCTGAAATAATGATTAAAGGGCTGACTCATATTCCAGACTTTGATCATAAAGCTTAAAGAGTTTCTGTTCAGTATCAGCTAAGAGAATCTGGGAGATGGTATTTTGCTTGTGTTCCCACTGAGGAAGTGTTCCTGGATGGAGAACCATAATTGTTTAAAAACATGTAATGCTAAAATCAAGTGCCATAATTCACCAGCAGCTGTGGTTAGAGTTCACAGTCTGGAGTGAGATCAAAACACATCCCAGCCCATTTCCTGCACCCTGTGCAAGGACAAGACCTTATATGTGTCTTACAAATAGCATCATCATGAGGAGTAGGGAAAGGGAGTGCCGTGAGAGACAGAAATGGAATTCTAATCAGTATTTCACCCCAGCAGCTGCAGGATACTACTCCAATGCAAACAGGCCATAGCAATAGAGCTGTTTGAGCCCATCCTCCCATGCTCAGTGTTTTCTCTGATTCCTTTCCTGGCTCTGTTAGAAGAGCAAATGTGAAATCACTGTTCCTCTGCAGGGTGGCCCATTGAAGTACAGTACTGCAGTAAGGAAGAGTCAAGTGGCCAGCTTGGTTCAGCTTGGCTTTTGCTATATTGGGACAATTTTCATTTGTAAGACTTGGGAGCAGACCCAGCAAAAATTAAAAAACAGTATTTTAACTAGATAAAATTTATTTAACTACTTAAACCCCCAGATTTACATTTATTCATTGTGATTCAAAGTGAAAAATCACAAGAGTTAATTGTTTGTATAAATATGTGATTGCAGAAGCAGCAGTACATCAGTGTGGTTCCCCAAATTTCTTCTTCAGAATCATAAGCTAAGTGCAGAATGACTGGTTTGTAGAATAAGGAAATTACAGGAACGCTTCCTTCCAGTGTGTTTTTCCCGTTATTAAGTTGTGAAAGGTCAGCTATTGCTAAACACCAACGTTGTGTGTGAAAGAGAACTGCTGGTCCTGCTGTCTCCAGCCCAGAGCAGAGCTGCAGCTCCTCTCCATGGGGGCCTTCTCTTTGGTCAGGGACAGCCAAAAGTGCCTCAGTTTAGCCCTGTCTTACGTGAACAAAAGTCCTTAATGGATTAAAGGTGTTTATGTGAGCTTTTTACTTTTACACAGCAGAAGTGTAACTAATATGTGCTCCACAGAAAAGCTGTTTTTGCTCCCAACACAAGACCGAAAGTCACTTTCTTAGGGCAGGCTTTACCGACATTTTAGTAAATCTTAAGTCAAATCAAATCTCAGAGCTGGCAGCTGCAACCAAAGTAACTTCACACTTTGGCCTTTACTGTGTCTCTTGTTTCCCTTTCTCATAATGCAAGTGAACAGCATTATCACAGAAGTGAAAATAACAAGTGCAAAACACTTACTTATCAGCATTGATTTATAGTGTTTTGAACTCTAACATATGGTGAGAACTAAGCAAGATATCTTCCAGGTTGCATATATTATCTTTGAATATCTTCCAGGTGTGTTGTTAAATGTAATTTTTTTCCCATCCATATGAACTACAGATTTGCAATTAGAATAATTTGGGTTGGAAGAGACCCTTAGAGGTCATTTGGTCCAAATCCTTGAAGTGGGCAGGGGCACCTTCCTCTAGATCAGGTTAGTCCTCACACTTCAGTCCAACCTGGCATTGAATGTTTCCAGGGATGGGGCTTCAACCATCTGGGATCCTGTGCCAGTGTTTCACTCACCTTGTTGAACAAAATTCTTCCCTATACCTTATCATCCCTCTTTTATGTCAAAATTAATATCCCTTGTACTATCACAACAGGTCCTGCTAAATTGTTTGTCCCCATCAATTACAGAGATGGATATATGCCTGCATAATATATGCCTGCATAATTCTCCTGATGCATTTATTTCTTGCTTTCTTAAAATCATAAAGGATTTTTAAATGAAGTTAGTCACAGTGACTAACACACTGACAGCTTTTTGTCTTACAAGTTGTTTCATGTAAGTAGTTGCAGTGAGAATGATCAGATACATTTTAATCAGAGGTGGTTTTTAATACATATTCCTTTACATACTGAATCTTAAAATCTGATTGAATAAATGAATTTTCCCATAATGTACGTGAAAAAATAAACCACAAATGCTTGTGTTATTAGATGTGACTTTCTAGAGCCTAATGGAAATCCTACTGTAGTTTTTAGACAAAAGGAAAAAAATGTGATATCCATTCTGTATAGAGTGACTTCTTTTTTTTCCTTTAGTAAGTTCAGAATTTCACTCTGAAAATCCTCTGTGAATTTTGAAGGTGACATTTTTATATAATCTCTTTGTATTTTTTGCTTTTTAATGACGGTTTAGTTGCAGAAAACCATAAACCCTCTAAATTTGTGATGTTTAGTGTTCATAGTTATTGAAAGAAAAATTTGAGAAACTTCAATAAGTTGCTGAGGAACTCTATTCAATGAAGCATTCTTGTACTAATGGTAATGTGAGGAGAGAAAATTAATTTCTTAATTTGAGTAGCTACTTCTAATACAGTATTTAATTTTTTAAATTTTTTTTCCACATCACTCTGTCCTTGGTTTATTTTTGTAGGCAGAAATAAGCTCAAAAACCAATGCAGTATTATTAGAAAGACGACGAGAACTGCAGGAGGAAATTGACACCATCAAGAGAGATTTAGCTGAACAGGTGCTGAATTCTGCTTTCTCATATTTTTTTCATTTTGACAGTTTTGATTTTCTATAATGAGAATAAAGGCATTGTTTGAAGAAAAAAATAATGGGATTTTGTAGCTGCAGCTTTCTGGTGAGAAAATGCGGTAGTATTTATTTAATTTTAAAGACCACTTGTCTTTCATTTTTAAAAACATTTTTGGTGTTACGGGCCACATACAAGAAGGTAGAAAGCAAATCTACTTTCTAGTTTCAATCTTTCTGAATGTTGTTGATGACACTGCAGCTAGAAATATATTGTTATAGATTTCCTTTGGATATAGAGCTGTGTCTTGTTGCAACAATAAAAATTCAGCATTTGTACATGATGATTTTTCATCTTCACAGTTCTGTCATTTGGGGATGTCTGTCTGTCCTCAGCACAGCCATACAGAGTGTGGAAATGCAGATACCTGCAATACAAGAGCGTTAGCGCTTGCCACTACATAAATGACTCTAAAAGAATTAATCTGTTTCAAACATACATTCTCAAGGTCAAACCACCTTGTCTTCTTAACTTTATATCCATTTTTTATGTTTTTTTTTTAAATTCATTGATATTATCAGGTGGGAATTCGCTTGTATTTGGATACATATGCATTCCAGTACCTACATGTGATTCTTTGGGATATGTAAGTTGTGTGCCCCAGACAGGCATGCAGTCAGTGGAGCCTAGGAAGCTTTCATTCACCTCCCACTGAAGACCTGACATTGAATTTACTTGAAGATTATATAGCTATAAAAATCCATTCTGTCCAATGGGCAGTAGCTGAAAGATGTTAGACTAAGGAACAGAAATGCTCCTAGGTGATAGCGTATTTTGAAATGTGGGATTGTGCATGGTATTTTAAAGCAATAATTTATTATGGTTTTAAAACTATGTCGTCTGTATATTTGTTTACATTGCAGATAAACACAAAATATTTCCAACTTTGGGTTTGCCAACACTGATGCATTGTTGCATTAGGATTTAAATTTATTCTTCTTTAGGAAATGATATCAGATATGGATGCCCGCATGTTAGAAGAATGCATTGCTGCAGAACACTTGCTTTTCAAAGAGCAGGAAAAATGCAGGAATGAGTTACTCACACTTACAGATCTGGCTTGCCTCAGAGCTGATGAGAGGCAACTGAAATGCAGGAATGCTCAGAAAGCCAAGGTAAAAAATTCTGTATTTGGAAGCCTGTTCAAAAGTACAAGCTGATATAGAGAGAAATGAAATTACTAGTGAGGGGAGCCCTGTGGACTCATTTCCCACCCTAGCTTTGAAATTCCATCAGAACACTGGAAACTCACAATACTCTGGTGTTTCATGGCAATTTGTGGTACAGTACAGTATGTTAAAATATTCTTGAAATAAGGCATTTCAAAGGATGTTTAGAGGGTGCCCAAAGGAGGGCAATGAAAATGGTGCAGGGCCTTGAGGGAGAGCTGGGTGAGGAGCAGCTGAGAGCACCTGGTCTGTTCAGCCTGGAAAAAGTGAGCAAAGACCTCATTGCAGTTACAACTTCCTCATGAGGGGAAGAGGAGGGGCAGACACTGATCCCTTCTCTGTGCTGACAGTGACAGGATCAGAGGGAATGGCCTGGAATTGTGTCAGGAGGTTTAGGTTGGATATTAGGAAAAGGTTTTCCCCCCAGAGGGTGGCTGGGCACTGAAACAGCTCCCCAGGGCAGAGTTCACAGCGCCAGAGGTCAAGGAGCATTTGGACAATGTTCTTGGGCACATGGTGTAACTCTTGGGGGTGATGCTGTGCAGGGCTGGGAGTTGGGCTTGATGATTCTTGTTTGTCCCTTCAAAATCAGCTTATTCTGTCATTCTGAGATTCTGAGATTTTCTTTCAAGCCTATAGAATAAAATGAACAATTTGAAAGAATGATACAGAAAAGCAGATAACCTCACCTAAGATTCTGAAAAGTAAAACTATGTGGTTTATTTTACAAATATATAAATATCAGAAGATAAACTGAACTACTTGTCATTCCAAAGAGATGCAGAAATTCCTGTTTTCCTGTTACATTTCAAGGCATAAATAATTATATTGATTTAGAGAAAGAGGGAAAGAAAACTTTTCCTATGACTAGTCATTGAATTTGCTGCCTGCATTTTGCTGGCATGGGCTGTGATGTCACACAGAATTTACTGAATACCAAATTGCTATATGGGAACAAGGTATTTATGTTTCCAAAATGTATGTCTGTATTCAGATAAATTATGTAAGCTACCCTTCTACCATCTTGGGAACTCTGACTGTCTATAAAAATAAACATACATGTCAGGCTTTATACCTTCAATAAAAATCAGTCCATAAACAAAAAAAATAAAATTATACAAAATCAGGAATACACAGACAAGGCCAAGGTTGCAATCCATCATCCACCAGCTTTCCCTAATACCAATCTCCTTCTCCTGATACCAGTGGAAGGGGAGAAAAGGCCAGTCCATTTAAGACTGATGGCCCAGGCTGTTGAGGACTGAGCATAAGCGGAATCAGAAGATCCAGAATGCAATTCTGCTCAAACATCAGTGATTGCTTAAAAGTAAGAATTGAGTAAAAAAGAAATTTTATTTGTAAAGGAACCAGTTTCAATGGTTCATATGCCAAACAATTATTTAGTGATGGACTTGACAGGTAGATCAGTACAAACAGTAGAACTCCAAATACAGGGAACCAAGCATTTAAAATGCAGCATCAATTATCTATTTTAGTAATAGTAATTGTAAGCTTAACATAAATGGAAGAACTGTACTTTTTATGTTGTCATAATAAAAACATTTCATTATAATAAGAAAAAGTTCTTAAAATTGTGTCCCCTCACTGTTTTGTCTCATCTATGAGTTACTCTGGGTGATTTCTTCGAAGACATTTCTTTAATCTATCTGAAGTGCTCACTAAATTTTATTTAAATTTCAGATTCAACTCCAGAGTATTATTAAGGAACTAAAAAGAAAGGACCGTGAACTAATGACCTGTAAAAAGATGAAAAGAGAAAAACAAAAAGAGTAAGAAAATAATAGCAATACATTATCTTTAAAAAGTCTTCTAAAGCAACTTTTATCCAAGTAATGTATGCATAAAATTCTAATAATTATTTCTGTCACACATTTCTTCAGACTCCAAGGATTTGTTAAGATGTATGATGCTATGCAAATTGAAAAGGATAAATGTATGCAATTGATGCGTACTGCTCAGTGCAAAGCAAGGGAAGCTGAAAATCGGGTAAAATTGCTAGAAAATCAAATAGAAAATTTAAGGAATGCTGTTATGACCAGGGAAAGGTGAGTTTAAAGTATACTCGTTCATAATTATGGAAATATAAGACTGGAAAAAATCTTAGGAGGGAATCTATTCTATATTCAATTTTGCCCATTTCATCCTTGATAGTTATTATCCTGATTTTTAAAATTACTTAAAACAAAGGCGTTTAGAACATCCTGCCATAATCTGTTCCAATTTCTTATCCCACTAACACTCCACATCTAGCTTGGGCATGGCTGCTTGGCAGAAAGTAGTGTTGAAGTTTATCTGGCTACTCTCTCACTTTCCCATCCTTTATTTCAGAGTTCTTGGATCTTTCAGGTTTTGCATTATCACGCTGTTTCACTCAATATGAGCAGCACCACTACTCTCATATTTGCTGTCCTTAGAGAAAAAGAGATCTGACACATATGATTCCCCAATGAGGTGGTGCATGGGACTATTAAATGAGTCACTAGCTAGGAATGTGGCTGTCTAATTATGAAATTAGAACAAATTGAGGATTTTGGTTCAAACTCGCATTGAAGTTTATTAGATAACATTTCTTTCAGATAAAATGTGGTTTCAATTTCCCAACAGTCTTAGACAAAATGAGAGATTACATTCACAGCAAAGATAATGAGACAGAATAGCTGGTGCTGGTGGCTTTTTTTTCCTAGACCATTATTTATTTGGGATACGTTTTTGCCTCATTTTTGTCATCCTAGTGATGAAATTCTGCAATATAGACAGAATTACAGTGTCTTGGAAATCTGTACTTGGGCAAATAGGGAGACTGTGAATAGCCAACTGTGAAAGCAAAACAGGAAAACCAAAACTGAGTGTTAAAAAAACCTTGATTTTCCCAAAACTTCATTATTTGATGCCAAAAAATTGCTCAATCAGACGAAGAATAGACTAAGTATTTTTTGTGAATCTCCTAGTTGTTTGATTTCAAAGTCATGCTAGACATAGTACTTCAGTGATTGAGGTGATTTTGCCAAGATGTACAAGCTGACATTTTGTGGTAAAAATTTTGAGGCCTTCCCAGTTAATGAAAGAAGGGAAAAAAAGGCCAATAAGACATTGATTTTGTATAGATACCAGATATACATAAATATTATTATTGATGTCCCTACTCAGTACAGATCCAACAGATATTTTGGGCTCTACAAAACTAGATTTAAAAGTAGTCAGAGGTATTGAATTTTCAGTACCTCCCTTGCCTATGAAAAATATTTTTAATCCCAGTAGGAAATTTTAGTATCACTACCACTAACTTCACTGCAATTTGGAGGACAGAATATCAGTCCAAGTAAGACAAGAAATATTCAGAAAATATTTAAAACACATTGCATTTCTGCAACATTGTTACACTCTCAGTATGAAACTAGACTTACAGAAGTTTAATTAAATTCAGTAGTACTCAAAGAGTTATACATGTGGGGGAAATGAAAGAAAGCAGTTCCGTGCCCTGTATACAGCAAATCAGCAATTTAATGATGGAGCCCATGAAGGAAGGATATTTTATCTGCAGGTCTGTATTTTAACAGGAGACTGCTTCTCCTTTCACTACCTCTTTTGTATGTTGACATGAATATCTTCCCAGAGTAGTAAAGTTATGTGTTGATCCAGAAGTGATACCACAGATCAAACGCAGTAACTCTAAATTCTGTGTTATGAGATAGTGAATAGTCCATTTGGTGACAAGAATCTGTCTTTTCAGTAAGGGACCATCATCCAGAGATCAGCAAGGATTCTGGAAATAATGAGATCTATTCTTTATTTCTGTGTGATTTTGTCACTAATCTTTCACTGTTGTTTTTTTTTTTTCATCTGTCAAATGGGTAATATGATAATTTCTTTCTTGTTTTAATGTTGTTACACATTGTTTTATAAATAATACATTTGGAGAACTTTGAGTTGCAACCACAAAATAATTTATTGTTATTTAAATAGAAGAGCAGGATTTCTACACATTAAGACTTTTCATCACAGTTTATGCTATGCTCCTGAACTTTATTTTTTATGGCTACCTGGGCTACCTCGTAGAGAAGAAAAGAATTTTGGTGCAATGCTCCCTATATAGCATTTTTTCTTGAGCCAGAATCCAGTTCTTTTTAAGTTGGAAAGAATTTGCAAAGAAAATCTGCTCTCAGAGAGACTTTCTTCTTCTTGCAAAGTTTCAGTGAAGCAGAGACATAGAGGAGCCCTTCTGTGCTTGAGAAATAAATTTAAGCTCTGCTTTTAATTGCTGAAGTTGGTTTCAAATTGAAAGGACTAAAAACATTCCCACATTTCTGTTATGTTAAAGAAAATTGCATGAGGAGTATGTGAAGATTAAAAAGAATGAGAGAATGACAGAGTTGATGAAAAAGGATTATGGCAAAGTTGTGCAAGGGATGCTAGGACATAAAGAAAAGGAAAACTATTTCAATATTGACGGACTTACCACTGCAGCCACACACATGGAAGAGGAAATTTCGCGGCTGCGCAAAAAAATGTGAAAGGGCTATTCAGCAACACAATGAGAGGTACATTTGTAAATTTGATCTAAGGTAGTGTTTAATTCTGACATTCAGGAGGCAGCAATATTTTTCAGCTCACAAGCATCCCTCATTAGGAATGCTAAATGTCAGTGGCACTGCAATGTTTTGCTGACCAGTCCCCCTCACTGCCCAGCACTGCGCTGCTGCTTCGCATTACGTGGATGTTTCTCCACTGGTGACCATGCTCATTCTTTAGAACTATTATTCAAAAAATATGGCAGCTTGGCTACTGAATGCCTTGAGAACTTGGAGCCTCCTGCTCTGTTTGTGCATTGTGCACAGATAAGGTATCTGCAAAAATGCAGATTACCTAAATATTTCTGCTCTTAATCCATTTTTAAAGGCTGTGAAAGGCCAGAATACCTTAAAATGTGAGACAAGAGTCACCTTTCCAAGAGTTTGTTTTCTGATTTTCACATTGCAATTATTTTGTTACTTATTTGAAATGTTGTCATTAGATTAAAATCATATATGGGAAAATTTCATGCATTTTTTAAGATTATTACTATCTTTTAAGGTCAATTCTTATGTTCTTGAGTGGAATATACTGAATATGAGTAATTTTTTTTGTTATCTTTTAATTTTGGCCTTATTTCAGTGGTCGTTTGCTCAGAGAACGAGAAGAAGAACTAGGCTTTTTGTATGAAAAAATAAACAGGCAAGAGATGTTGTGTAGAAATGGAGATAATAAGATGCAAATTATGGATGAAAAGATCAGCCTTCTGAAGCTGAAGATAGCTGAAAAAAAAAAGAGAGATTAAATTGTGTTTTAAAGAGCTCAGAGTGAAGAATGCCCTGGATGCACATCTGATGAGAGTTCGGATACAGGTTAGTGTTAAGGAAGCCTTTCTTTACTGTCATTCTGTATTTTAAAATTTAAGGTGATTTCATAGGAAAAAAAAATCTACATGTACAAGGTTTATTAAAACAGTAAGTTTAGTAATACACCTGTCTAGCAAAACTCTGATACATGTTTTTAACTTCACATATGCGAGTTTCTACGCTTATGTGGAACTGGCTTATGCTCTTTGTTTCACACATGCCAAATGTTTCCTGGGTATGGAATCCCAGCTAATCCACCCCGTGGCCTGAAATGTCAGTATGACTAAGCTGGAGAATGGGAGTCATGGGGCATAAATAGGGCTGTAGATAAAATTTGTTAAAACTGTATTGATGGAGTAGGTGGAGGGGTGGGAGATACACTTAGACCATCAAATTTCTAAAATAATAACTCAATTCACACTTGACCCTGAGCCTACTCTGGAAACTTTGCTGCCTACAATGATATAATCCACATATATTTTCTTCTGCACAAAAACAGCGTAAGTTTTAGTTCTAGTTACAAAAATAGCATTAAATAGCTAACAAACTGCGCTGCTTGGGACATTCTTTCCTTGCTTTCTGAAATGGCTCATTTACTTTTGACCTTATCTCCAGATGGTAATTTTTCCCATACATACTCAGTTAGTGCCTGCACAAAGTCATAAATTGGGGTGTACCATTGCCTTTCAAACTCGCATCGAAGGAAGCTGTGACTCACTGTTTAATAGTGCTTGCACTATTCTCTTACTTCTGGCCTTCTTTTGAAGAAATTGTATTCTCTGCTACAAGAATAAAACACAGTCCAATACCTCATGCAAATCCTGCCCAAAGAACTTTACAAGGGCATCACAGATTTAAATGATTAACTGAGACAGTATTGAAAAAAAAGGAGTACTATAGGAAAAAACCTAAAAAGACCCCAAAGTTTTCAGGTAAGGTTTAAAATGAGACTGAGCCACTGAGTCAAATATAGTGGTAGCAAAATGCAGATGACTTCTGAGAATTCACAGGATTAATCTTGAAACTTTGTTTTTCTGTTCTGCATTCCTGCAACTTTGTCCTTTATGAAGATAGTTCATGTGAAACCTAAAATCACTGTTAAAGGGAGGTTATTGTAGCAGGTTTTTTAAATCTTTTTTGCAATGTTGACATAAAATTAAAAAGTAGGAAAATACAGATTGGTGTGGTATTATACCTGCACTAGTCTTAATAAATGTTCCCAAGTCAGGGATTTTCCAATGAACAATGGCAAATAATTGGTCATCAACCTTTAAAATTTGACTAGATATACTGTGATTACTAAATATTACATGGTTAACTCATTCATCTCCTTATGCTCCACCATTCCAGCATTAAACAAGTATTAATTCCCACTGCCAATACGAATTTAGTCCAATGAGAAGCCATTTCAAATTGTTTAGCTTTATCTCCATGATTTAAATAAAAACCATGAGCCCAAATTTGAAATCTGATGTTGGTTGCTGGATTCGAATTCTGGTGTTGGTAGCCAAATTCACACTGCTGGTTCCTGTACTGATCATGGATTTGACCCAGTGTTGAAGTCTGACTCAGCTTCTGTTCAGCTACCATGGTCACAGATTGGATTAGGCAGGCTGGATCCTGTACCTGTTCCTCTTTAGTCCTCCCCTTTTCCTACCCTTCCTGCCTCCTTCAGTCTTCAGCAATACCAGACCTCTTTGAAGCAAGTGCTAGTAACATGGAATAGATATTTTCATTATTATCAATGAAAAAAATTAAAATCAGAAATGTTTTTTTCAGACTGCAAAAACTGACCCATAATCTCAGCAGCTGTAGTGTCCATTGGGAAGGGGAAAAGCCCAGATCAGGGCTGTGTGCCAATTCAGCAAGAACAAACACTTCACCTGGGTCTCCTACATTCCACATGAGCTGCTTAATCATCAAAGTGATGTATGTTCCACTTGTATGCTTTTCATCAGAAGCTGCCTATTTCCACAAAACATTGGTGAATAGTTAAGCTAAAAAAATACCATCATATGAAGCAAGACCAGACCTCTTCTAAGCAAGTGCAAGTAACATGGACTAGGTACACTTGTTATCAAATAGAAATATTTACAGGCACTTCTTTACACAAAAAGTACCTGGTGAGACTGTAAGGTGGTTTTCTCTGGGTATAAAACTATGTAACTTTTAATTGGGACTGCACATCAAGGGACTGTTCCTGCTGACTGAAGTGACCCATGAAAAACTAATCTGCCTTCATGCCTCAATGAGAAATACTTAGCATTAATCATTAATTAGTCCAACACACAGACCTGCTGAGCTGTCATGTTGCTGTAGATGGGACTTTCATGCCTTAGAGCTCAGGCAATGTACAAGGACTGTCAGTTTGTTTGAGGCATTTGGCAACAACATTTGTCCAGGTTTTAATACATAAAAATCTCCAGACTATATCACCACCTCAACGAATAAAGGAACTAGTAGAGAGATAAAGAGTTTATCCAGGCAATCTGCTCCCACACCAGCATTGGATTGCCTGTCATTCCTAAGAGGGCTAAGCTGTGCTTTCAAGCCGCCCCTGGGAAATGGCTTTCCCCAGCAAGCTATCCCAGTCTTTCCTTAACAGTGGAAAGATTTTCTTGACTTTTAGCCTGGATCTTTCTTGCTGTGGTGTAAGAATATTGGTTTGTATTCCATCCTCCAGAGACATGACAAATGGATCATTCATTTCTTTTCTGCAACATTTCATTTTCTTGAAGGATGTTAATCATGTTCCTCTCCCATCCTTTTGCTAGGCTACCCAACCTTGTTTCTTTCAATTGGCTCTTAGAGATTTTTCTTAGATCATTCTTTTTCTGCATTTCTTTTATTTTTAGCAATATGGTCTTTATTTTTCTTGAGGTGCAGTGCCTGGTAGTTGTGGCTGGGAATGAAAGGATTAATTCAGGCATTTTGCAGTTCACCTTTCTGCTTATGCATCCAGGTATGATGGCACCTTTCTTGACACATGACATAGTGATCCATCTTCATGTAAATGTATGTAATAACCAGACCCTTTTTTAAAGAAAGGGCATCCAATCAGATTATTTGTTTATGTGTACAGGCAATTTTTCCTGCCAACATGTAGCAACTTACGTTTTTACTTTACTATTATCTTTCTGGTGCAGACATTTTTGCAGACAAATGTAATCTTGAATTCGAGTGTTTTCCAAAAAATACTTGCAGTTTCTCTGAGCTTAACCTCATTCTACTGATGAGGTATTTACCATATATTATCATCAAGAGCCCATTTTGCTTGTTTATGAGAATATCATTTGAAATACTGAAGCTATATAAAAATCAAAATGTATGATACCTACTATTTGCCATCCATATACCCCTGTGAAATAATCAGAGTAGACATTGGTCTGGTTTGGCATGACTCAACACACCTGTGGTAGCTGTTATCCCTGTCCTTCTTCTCTTCTTGATACCTACAAAGAAAACTTAATTATGTGTTCTAGATTTATTCTTCAGAAAGTGAAGTTATCTATAGTTCCATAGCTCCATCCTGTCCCACCCCCCTTTTTTAAAAATAGGACTTGTATTTGTCTTTTTTTAGTGCTGTACATACCTCACCTACCTTCTGAGAGTTCAAAAAGAGCACCCAATGCCCACTTTTTCAGAACAGTTGCTTTATCTAGACGTGTGTTCCCTCCTTCAACAAATCATCCTGACTGATTTCAGTCCAATAGAAAAGCCTCTCTTCTACAGTCTTTTCCTATCCCCATATCAAATCCACTCTTAGAAAGAAAGGATTTTTTTAAATTTTAAGACTTAGAATCTCTTATAGCTCAGATAAAGTATTTTCCAAGGAAAATAAGAAAGATGCCTGTAGTCACATTACTTAAGCAGACATAGAATAGCATGGTTATCTCTAAATGTAGTTTGATGCTTTTGGATTGGCTTGCATCTGAGCACTTTCAATTCATTTTGCATTTAAAAGTAAGGCTAGTATTTACATTTAACATGAAACCTTTTTATGGCTTTTTGGACAGTGGTTTTGCTGCATTAGTCTTTCTCTAAATTAACTATTCAGTCCTGCAAAATTCTCCTTGGTGAGCTGCCCCTAATCCCATTAAGATACCACTGCCTCCAACAAGGCATTTTCCCCTGAGTTATGGTTGAGAAATTTGGCTGCAGATAGAAAAGATCACTGGAAGCATAGCTGCATCCTGCTGTTTGTGCTGGCCCTCCTTTTACATTCTTCCACTCTGTGTATTTTTGGGCTTGAGTTTTAGCTATCTGTTAGCAAAATATAACTTTCAATACCTAGCTATGTTCAGAATCATGGCTTGCCGAGGAAATTGTTCATTACAGTCATCCAAGGTTTTTACTTTAGCTGCTTTTAGACAAAGTGTGCAAGAGAGGGTTGCTTTTTACTAGGAAAATAAGTATTTAAGTGTTCTGGTAACATCCCACTGCCACCTGAGAATATCTGTCAGTTTTCCCTTTTCTAGTTAAATATGACTTGTTAACTTCCAGTGACAAACCTCATCCTGGCAACATCTAAATGTTTGCTTTATATTTTGGTGACTGTTCATACCTTTGAGAGCCTGGGACCACTTATTTCCTTAATCAATCATCACCTGCAGTGGATGGTTAACATTTGCACTTGGGTAGTGTTATGTCAGTGCTATCAGCTCACTGACAGACAGCCAGGTGCACATCACAGCACACAGCCCCACCACTGTCAGTCTTGCAAGTCCAAACATGAAAAAATGGCCTCAGTCACACCTTCAGTGAGTATTTATGCTGAGCCTGGATGTCCCTCCAGCACGTTCTGGGAAGTGTTATTCCATGGGAAGGTCTCACATGGGAAAGGTCAGGGAACACCTGCCTCTGGGAGGTCGTTGCTCAGAGTCACCACTGAGTCACTTCAGGACACATGCCTGGGAATGTTACTGTAGAAAACTTGGACGCCTGTAGGGATGAGACCTTCAGTACTGACCTGCAGGGAAGCAGGGCTTTCTGCTGTATTCCTGAGGATAAAAATCAAGAAGTAGCCTGAGGACCAAGAAACAGGTAGAACTCAATTTCTGTCAAACAGCAGGGTTTCCTCTGTTCTGCAACTATCACACAGTAGTTCCCTCTAAAAAAGAAAAATTTTAAATGCCTCATAATTTTATCTGTTATCTGCCCTTCTTCCCAGTGAAAGGAAACCTTGTCTCTTGAAGTCTCCAGACCAAGGTCTGGGGATGAGTTTGGTGGGAGTAAATAACTGTTGAGACTCTTTTTTCGCAAGTATTCCCAGTGCAGGGACAAGATTAAACAGCTGGAGGAAAACCATGGTGATGCCACAAACGAGAGTAGAAAGCAAGAAATGGGAGGGAAAGATCCATCTCCACCTGAGCTGCTAAAAAGGATTGAGCAGGTAATGTCACTTCTCATATCACCAGCTATCCTGATGTGCTTGACTTCTTTTAGAAAATGTAAATAGTGTATTTTATTTTTAAAATAAACTTTCTGTACAGGGAATCAAAATAATTGTGATTGGCTTTTGTGAACTCCAGCCTAGTGCCTGCTTTCCAGGTCAACTGGATGGGACATTTTGAATTCTTCCAGGAGAGGCTGGGGAGAGGGAGCCCTGTGAGGAGCAGCATTCTCTGCTGACTCCATTCACTGCTTCAGTGCAGACCCACCCCACTAGGGGCAGCCACAGAGGGAGATAAATGCAGAACAATAAACTGCTAACAAACAGGGCTGTCGGTCTTTGCTAACTGGCCACGAGCTGTTCCACCACTATCCAGAGTCTGTGAGCAGGAGGCAGACCTGCCAGCCCCTTCACAGAGTCTGCCTGTGTGACAGAGAATCAAACGCTGCTCCTTGTCAAGGCTGGCTCTGCAGCTTTGCTTCCCTGCTGATCAAGGGGCCACTGAACAGAGCTTGATGGAAGCAGCAGCCAGACCAGCCCAGCAGCTGAGAGCTGACTGCAGCACTGCTGGTGACTGCCTTGACAGAATTCAGAGGGAAGCATTAGGTCCAATGGAAAGTCACTTTCAGAGCCCTCTGTATGGGGGCAAAGAAGGTAAAGGAACAGCATTTGCTTATATAGTTTTGTCTGTCCCATTGAAGAAGCATAAAACTCTTCCTGCTGTGTTCAGCGTTTGGAGGGGATCTGCAAAGGGCTCTGAAGGTGTGAGGGCAGTAGCAGCAAGCTCTGAACACACCTCAGAGTCCTTCTTTTGAAATCCTGTTTGTAAAGACGGACCCTGAACACATCTGCTTGAATTACCTGAGCTTTTTGCTTTTTCCATATTCCTTGACAGGAGGGAGCTCTGCATAGCTGAGCAGACATCAACACAGCCTGTTATCACCAGCCTGCACATAAAAGGGTTTCTTGAAGTCATGATAAGTTTAAATGTCTGTTTCAATCTCCTTGGGATTTAAAGTCACTGTATTGTAATTTGTTTATGGAGCCCATACTTTTTTTTTTTTGGTATGAGAAGGGAAAAAGTACTTAAAGCAAGAGCTGAAACCTTTCATTATGTTGTGACTCAAGGAACCAGATCATCAAAAAAAAAAAAGGATAATTAGATAAAACCCCGTTGCTTTCAAGGAAAGCCCAGCAAGGCAGTAACCATGGTGTACCCCCTGCACCCAAAGGGCAGTCTGATATGGAAGAATTGTATGACTGACAGCAACCAACTGAACCAATTTGGGCCTGATCCTTGGCAGAGAGGGCGTAAACTTTGAGAAATCTGATGGTGAAGGTGTTTGTTTATATCTGTTCACCAGTATTATTTCAGCAGTTCAAAGCAAACACAGAACACTTTGCGCTGCACCTTCCCCTGTCCTTTCCTTACACTGTGTCCTCCTTCTTGCTGCAGATGGAGGCAGAGCTGCTGCAGAAGGAGCAGAGACTGCTGGAGATAGAATTTCTCTGCAAGAACATCTCCAATCTGACGGACAGAATCCGTGCTGTGGTGGAGAATGGCAAGCAGGACTCGCTGCTCTTCACTACCAGGGTAAGGAGGGCACTGCATGCTCTGCTTGCCAGCCTGGACAAAATGAAACAGTATCTGGGCAAGAGGTGATTCACTTGTAAATTACAAAACTGGCTGGAAATGCTGAGTGGCAAATTATAAATTCGTCTTCAGAAATTACAGACATGAATAGCAACAGTAATACAGATAAACCAAAACCATTAGGCCAACGTCCTCTCTTTTGAAAAGAAAGTTGCACCATAAATCTTACCTTTCACCAAAATCTAGGATTAGTTCTTTCTGGGTAGACGCTCAGAAACTTTGTAGGATCCTCCTTTTGCAAATGTACTTAACAGCCTTTCCACAACAAACATGTCAAAGGCTATGAAGAAATAAGGGGGAAAACAGAAACAAAGGAAGGCTAGGTAAATTCTATTCCAACATGCAAAAAGATGAACTTGTTATCTTTCTCAAAGTTCCTTTGTTGTTTAGGTAGGGAGATTCACACAGGAAACATAATTTCCAATACAGTTTTTAAAATATAGTTATAGCTACTTGCTTTTAACTGCCAGTAATATTGTTTGGGAAAGAACAAAAACGCTCCTAGTCCCCATATTCCTAATGAAAAAGCTGTAAACTGAGCAGAGCTGAAGGACAGCCAGAAAAAAAAAAAAGCTAAGTAATGAATGTAAAACAAGGCCAGGGTAGAATTTTTTTATTAGCTGTTAGGTTTGACACACATGAAAGCTGAAAACAGTTTATTATAATGAATTTTAAACACACACAGAAATATCACAGTTGTTAACTTTGTTTATGAAATTATGGCCACGGGCTAATAAACTACTGTAAGAATGGCACTGTGTCAAAAAGTTGCATTCACAAGTGCTCTGGCTCTCCCAATTCCCTATTAGTCACTTAGAAAGTATTTAAGTTTTGTTGGGTTTTTTTAAATAATGTCCAGTGAGACTCCACGATTCCTGTCATATTCCTTTACTATGCATCCCCCTTCCAAGGATAATGTCAAAACCCACAGCCCCCGCATCAGCATTATCACTCAATTATCTTATAGGAATTGGGCTTATTCTGGCTTTATTATGAAGTTAATCGTGTATAAACCCAAAGAAAATTGGGATCCAAGGCCTTTGAGGGCTGGGGAAGTTTTGCTATCCAGCTGAAAAGAACCAGGAGCAAAGATAAATGGGCTTTTCTTTTCTTGTATTGGAGTAAATGTGACTTCTTGAGCAGCCAATTTCCTTGATTCTAAGTGATGGCAAAAATTAAGTAATTTTTAAGTATTGAACCACCATTAAAACCTTGTCAAGTTGGACTTATTTTCACATGCCTAATGCTGATCCATGTCATGCCCAGTGAGTGCCTAAAGGGAAGCCCTAACTACAATGCAGCTGTTTTGTATTCCAGACCAACGACCTGCAGAGGAAGATAAATCACAAAACCCGGGAGATAAGGGCTCTTTTTGCAGAGTTATCTATGAAGCAAGCACTTGCTGCTAAACTCCAGCAGGAAATCAGGGACAAAGAACAATTTGTGGTAACTGCTTCTCTGGTGATAAATCAACGCCTTCCCCCTCCTAAAGAAGCAGAAAAGGAATGGTGGGAGATGCTACGCCATGAGAAGATGCAAAAAGCAGCAGCTGAAGCCAGAGCTAGAGTAAGTTTTTGCCACACACTGTAGGAGCTCCAGGAGCCACTGCAGATGATGGCACAGAGAGAGACAACTACTGCAGTGGGTTTGAAGAGTTTTAACTCTTGTCTGGTAACACCTCTTGGAGGTGCTCATTGAATCTTAAGGAGATCATAGACTAAAAGCCTCACCTTTGATTACTAAAGTAGTTTATGTGGCCATGTTGTGGCTGAAGGGCAGGACAGCCATCAGTGGAATACTGCTTTTTATTGGATTTCAAGGTAAAGCTGCAAAAGGTGGAGTGTGGGGTTCAGGAAAAGTAAGTTCAGTGTCTCCCATGTATCAGATGGCTGGGCAAGACACTGAGGGTAGGCAGGGCAGCATGGAAAACAGTGCTTGAAACCCTACCCTGCTGGACACTGCCTCTGTCCTTGAGATGGTCAGTGATCCTAGGGCAGAGAGGTCCTACAGAATAATAATGGTTTAGTATAAGAAACTTCTGTCAAGAAACTTCTCCTCATGCTTTGAGTCAAGTTGCTTTTCAGTGCTGTGGATAAAGGCCCACTCTAGTAACTGTATTCAGGAATAGAATTTTTACACAGATGTTCTGTGCTCAATTATTACATCTTTTAAAAGTTCATCTAATCTGTTTTCTTGACAAATAACAAAAGCATGACAGGCTCAATCTGCCTACTATTTTAAAGGACAAACTCACATCTATATAATCAAACCTCACGCTTTACTTTTAACATCCTTCAGCTTCGCTGCCTTGCCAGGGATTAGCCTAAGGGTGTTTCCTTTGCCATGGATGCCCTGTGCTGGCTCGGGAGAGCTCTGGGGTTTTCAGCACACCAGCCCAGTGTGACCAAGCTGTGTTTCTCTGACAGCACCCTGCAGAGCAGAAACACGGGGCAGTGCCTGGCCATGCCCCCACTATCCCCAAGGAGAGGCTCCCACTGCTGCAGCCCCACATGGCTCCCCTCAGACGAAGTGAGCCCAGCTCAAGTCTGAGACATCTCAGAAAGCCTCCTGCAAAATCATCTGAAATCTGAACAGACAGCCCCTGAAGAAGGAGAGACCATTACCTGCTGCTGGATCACAAGAGTCAGCAGCATTTAGAACGCACTGAAGGAAGATCTGTAGGAGTTCAGCCAAATTCCGCACTGAAAACAAAGTACTTGTTCATGCCAAAAGCACTGCTAACTAGTCAGAATCCAGATCCAGAGTCCCTTCTCCTGATATCCCAAATGCAGTGCAGTATTTCCAAGTTTCAAGAAAAGTGAGTGATCCTCATGCTATACTTTTTTTTTCCAGGTGAACTTTTATTGCATCTGAAGATATGTTACAATACATTAATTAAAAAGGTTAGAAAATCTTCTCCTGTTATTAATATAATACAAAGTGGCCACCACTTACACATACCAACACAGCTTTCTGCAGTCTGGGACTGGAGTTTATACTTGCCAGAGAAATTCTGATTATATTGAGAAGAATATTCCTTCCACTATGCAGTGAAACTAAAGCTTCACTGATGGCAATGACAAGGGAGTGACCATGAACTTGACAAGTCACTCCCAGTAACTGGATCTTTTTATTTCACTGGTAAGGAACAGGGAGCATCAATGGAAAGTACTCAGAGACAATATCAGAGGTTGTTTTGAAAACCTCCCAAATATATTAAATTCTAATGAATTTCTCTAGTTTAATAGTCAGAAATTTTATAGAGTTTTTTAAAATACAATAAATGCTGCAGAAATCCTGCATGGCACAATTTGACAATTTTCTCTGTGTAGCAAATTGCTATTACAATTTTAAATTAATGTCACAGTTCAGAACTTAAAACAAAAGAACAAACAATATTGGCTCAGTTATACACAAACAGAAGTTGAAAACAAAAGAACAAACAGCCTGCCTAATTTCTTTCTGAAGCTGAGGTTTGAACTGTAACATTAGAAGTTTTAAGAAAGAATTATGTAAAACTCTGTCCAAGTCACTGTCAAGATCAATTCCTAAAGCCTTTTTCTTATCCTATATTGCTTACAGTGTATTATACATAGCCTTAAAAAACAACAAAAAGCCCACAAACAAACAAGCCCCCAACAAAATCTATCACATGCACTTTAAGGAGATTACTTTTTGTGCTAATTACAAAACTGAAAATATTAGAATGCAGTGTCAGAAGCAGAAGTACCATAAGGTAACAGATCCACCACAAGGAATGAACACCTCTTTACTCACGCCTGACATTAACAGTCATTTGTTATTCTTACCTGCTTTACACAATCACACCAAGAAATCCTTTTATTGATCCAAGTAAACAGTTACTGGTTCTTGATCCTCTACAACTGGACTGCCTTTTCCAGCATTGTCTTGTTAAAACAAATTACATTCATACCAATTTTCACTGCATGTTTTGACACCTGCTGTAGTTCCACTTCCTCGATCACTTCAAAAAGAACCCGTAAATATATTTCAAATCTGGGGTTATGTCAAATGCATTTCTCTAGGATTTATCTAGAAGTCAGTAATTTCAACCTCAGTATGTTGGACCAAACACTGTTTTGAGTAGCTCATGTCAGTACTGGCAACTACCCAAAATCGCAGGTTATTTGGGAAACAACATCACATTTCAATGAATACTTTTACAGAGGCACCACAGTTTGACAGCCTTCTTCAACAGCACATTATTTCAGGAATATTTGAGGCCCAGAAGTGTCATAGTGTGCTTAAGTGCTGTTTCCTCTATAAATCTTGCATTTACATGGTCTTGTTTTTCGTATGGATGCACACCTAGAAAAACATAGTGAGGAAGTATTTACAAAATTGTACAAACTCCTGTACACTTATAGTCCTGCAGTCTATTAAACATCTTCATCTACAGTACCAAAAGATAAGGGGTAATAGAAATGTGTTTTCATGCACCCAAAATACCTACAGCTTTCAGTGGTGCCCTTTGGATGTTCATACATGGCAAAAAATGTCCTGTCAATGGGATGTAAGTAAATTATATCCCACATAGAGGGAAGGCCCTCTGGAGGCTGGACTTCCAAACTGGAGATCCAAACCCAGACTGAAGCAGAGTGGCTGTGGTAGTGCTAGTGCATGAAATGGCCCAGGCACATGCTCATATACCGCTACATAGTTAACTCTTTTTCCTCCCCAGATAGGATCATACCCATAAATGAAGACTCTTTGCCCCTGACACTTTCCATCAGCAGAAGGATGACCAAACCTATGTGTTCAGATATCACTGGAGTTTTAATAACTCAGTTATGTCAGTACAGGCAAGATACATGTGACTGAGCATCAAAGGGTAACGATCACTGATCTTTCAAAGTACAGAATTAACATTACCTTGATTCTCTATCTCTGCCAACATATTAGTCAGGTAGTTCAGTGGTAAAAACTCCACGGGGACGGAGAGTCTCTCAGGGATAGGCCTGCTGCACTGTAAGGGAGAACATTTCGGGTTGGTTCACAAAGTTGCACAGTCACACCAAGGTTTAAGTGTTTCTTTAGTGGGTTATAGTCCACAGAAAGCCCAGGAATCTCAACACTGTCAAAGCATAACGTTTAAGAACATGACCTCTGTGCTCTTACCTGCCTGCTTCCCAGCTTCTCAAGCAAAAGTTTCACATATTTCCGTGCTATTAAATTTGCATTTATTGGATGATTCCAGTACTGGCGGACCTTTTGACCAAGAGCCTAGTAAGCAAAAAAACAAACCCCAAAAACCTGAGAACATAAACACAGGACAGTGGAAACTTAGAAAGAGGAAAAGGGAGAAAAAGCTGACACAAAATCCAGGCTATAATGCAGATGTGCTTTGCTTTCAGACCCTGATGACAGAGGCTAAGAGGTCATCATGTTTAGCCATGGAGCCTTCCTTTTGTAGCCAATAACTAAGAGATCACAATGTGCCCCCAAAATGTGGGAAATCAAAACCTCGTTGCTCAGTCCTCACCTCAGTTGGTCTGTCCCAGTGCCACTGTCCCACTCACCACGTGTACTTAAGTACCAATTGAACCTTTATCCTTTATTGTGACTGACCTGAATCTGTTCTTCCCCCAAAGAATAATGTAGATGCCCCATTACTCAAGGCCCCATTCCTCAAGGGCTTCTCAGGCTCAGTCTTAAGGAACCTTAGACAAGCCGAATGCTGGCAAGGAAAGACACTGGGAATGGAAGTTTGGATCCCATTACTCAGGTCATCATCCTGGAAACTGATGACATGGACTCATATTCCCAGAGCCAAAAGAGATTCAAAACAGGATTCCCAAAGCTTCCAATCCAAACCAATAAGCAAAAGAATAGGAACACACTGTGAAATTAGCTCCACCTTCTGCTATCTTCCCCTGCCCCTCCCCTTCAGCTGTACTGCAATGCAGGCAGCTGTTCATTTTAGTAAATGTTGCACAGTTTAATGGTGCTTAAATCCTTGCTTCTGATGAAACTGAAGTCATCCACTGCATGTAACCTGCTCAAAATAGTCCGAGTCACCCCAAAGTGAACTTTCTGGCAAACAGACTATTCCCAGCATTTTTTCCCAAAGCTGTAAATAGATACAATAAAGCACTGAGTCTGCAGTGCAGAGCTAGCAGTAGTTCTTCCCTAAATCTCTCCCAGCTCAGCCCTTCACGTCAGAGCATGGTTGGAATGGAGTTCCCCACCCACCATGGCCAGGGCTGGCAGCTCAGGGGCCCCGTGCTGACCCCAGTTCACCAGTCCTGGCCCAAAACAAGACACAGAGGACAAAGAACATTCTGTGGAGTTTTCCTCCTCTACCCCTTCTCAAAACTGCTGCCAAACAAAGAAGCCGTTGTTGGAGGAAAACCCGAGCAGCACTTCTGGCCATTTGAACTATAAGTGACAGCACACAACCAGCAAACAATGGGCAACTCATGTGGAGAAAAGCCTGTTCTGCAGGGAGGCATTCCCCAAGGGGGATCCCTGGTGTTCCTCTGCTCCCTGACAGCTTGTGCTTCCCCAGTAGTCCTGTGCTGGGCATTCAGAGCTAAAGGGGAGGAGAAGTGCATCTCCCATTCTGCTGGAACCAGTAATCAGCTCTAGACTTTGGCTACACAAGTCACCTTTTCAGTGGGTGAGACTGTGAGGTTTAACTGAGGGGAGATCTTGTAATTCATCCCTGCCACAAAGCTGATTTTACTGCTTTTACTGTACCAGTTTTGAACGTATTTTTTGAAGTGCGTAGAACCAAACACAGAGGTCACAAGTGAGAAAGGCTCTGTGGATGCTAAAAAACCACCCACAAAACCCCCATAAACCCCCTTTAAACCCTCACTGCGTCAAGCAGATGAGTACTCAGCAGAACAGTGCCAGGCTTGTTGACTCCTGTAAGATACTGGAGACTCTGTAAAACACTATGGATAAATCTACAATTTAAGTCAGGGTAACCTACAGGCCAGGAGCAGCAGATGGAGAAATTGTGGATGTTCTGGTTATATTTGAACCAGGCTCTATTTGAATCACAGCCAAGTCTTTCATTGATTTGACCCTATGCACAAGGAGGAATTTCCTATCAATTCCAAAATGCAAGAAATTACATCTAAAGCCATTAGTTACCTCTGGAAGCCTCATGACAATACTAAACTTCAGCTTTTCATTCTGTTCAGTGTCATCCAGATCTATAAGCAACAGGGAAAAAAGGAAATCAAATAACAATCACATAACAAACTTTCAACTTTCACAGACGACATTCTGAATAAACATCACCTCCTTAGTGAAATGAAAATTTCAATTTAAAGTAAGGACTATTATTTACATTGTACTACATAAATAAGGGCTGTTATGTACAATTATACAGAAATATATTTTGTACACTATATAAATGTAAATAACTTTACTGTTTTATGTAACAATTTATACAGTAATTCAAATGTACTTGGACTAAACACAACCAGTTTATAATATTTCATTTATCAAGACCAGTCACATATTGATACAGTATATTTTGTTGTCCCTTTTCTTGGACACTGGAGAAATAGCACATCACTGGGCACATCTGGCTCACATTCAGCCACCACTGAGCAGCAGCCCCTGGGCAGCTTTGCAGCCACTCTGCCCCAGCCTGTGGTGCTGTCGGGGGTTGTTGTGACCAAAGGTAGGACCCAGCACTCGGCCTTGTTGAACCTCACACAATTGACCTCAGCCCAGGGTGCAGCCTGTTCACATCTGTCTGCAGAGCCCTCCTAACCTCTGTCCAACTTGGTATCATCTGCACAATGGTGAGGAAGCACTCAATCCCCTGGTCCAGATCACTGATAAAGATATTAAACAGTACTGGCCCCAGCACTGAGTTCTGGGGAATCCCACTGGGGACGAGCCACCAGATGGATGTGATTCCATTCCCCTCCATTCTCTGGGCCCGGCTCTCCAGCCAGTTTTACACACAATGAACACTGCTCCCATTCAGGTCATGATCAGCCAGTTTCTCCAGGAGAATGCTGTGGGAAATGGTTGTCAAAACCTTCACTAAAGTTCAGGCAGACAACACCCAGAGCCCTTTCCCTCATCCACTGTGTGGGTCACCTGGTCATAGAAGAAGATCAGGTTGGTAAAGCAGGACCTGTCTTTCACAAACCCATGCAGGCTGGGCCTGATCCCCTGGTTATCCTGCACACACTGTGTGATGGCACTCAAGATGATCTGCTCCATAAGCTTCCCCAGCCATGAGGCCAGCATGACAGGCCTGTTCTTCTCATTCCGAACATGAAGCAAAAGCTGAGGGCTGGATAGCAGACTAACTTCCTCATACACAGTTGTGTACTTTCATAGTCACAGAAATTCCAAAAAAAATCCTATGATGATCTTTAGTATTTGTTTTCTAAGAATTCTCAGGTGGAAAAACTACAAACTCAAATTCTTTCCACACAGATATTTCTTTGTGTGCTGTGGTAAGGCAAATCACATAGCCTGAGCCCTAATTTTCTTCTTTCAGGTAGGCAACACCATCAGCTACAGCCCTCACTGAAACAACACTCTAGGAAGAGCTGAGTGTCCTGGGCAATAAAACCTATGTCCAAGGGGAGTGGCTCGAAGGACAACACTCCCAGTTGTTGAGCTGGCTGGTAACAAATGAAACACCATGGTCACTGTACCTTTCAGCAATTTCCTGACACACGTTTCTGTCAATTGCAAGATCCCATTGTCAATGTAGTGCAGGAGGGTGTGCAGAGGGAGACACCGAACACCAAGACCCAGGTGCAGAGTATGAAAGCCTGTGAAAGAGAAAAGGTCTTTGGTACAATATGTATTTGCTTCTAATTCTCTATTAGAGACTGGAATTTCTCTAGCTAAAGCCATCACTTCCTTTGACTTCTGATTGTTTCTAGTTGGTGAGGAAATCAATTTAGCAAGTCAGGTAGTCTTATTTAGACATCTTGGACTTATTTAGAAGTCCTCTCAAGTACAATCTTGTCAGAAAGATTAAAGTCATATACTGTCACTAAATGTCTCGAAGCTGTTGCCTTATATCTTAATTGTTCTATTAATTTGTCTTTTATTCACTCTCTCATCCTAAATAATCAAGACTTAAGGCCTCACCACCCCCAGGATGTCATTGCCACCCACAGGCAGCATTAAGACTTCAGTTTCTCCTTTAACATCAGCTGGATGATGATCTTGTTATCATGTAACACTACTGTGTGGCAGCCTTTGTGCCCACACAGACGGAGGGACAAACCAAAGACAGATCAGGAAATAAAACCCAGAAAAATTCAAACAGAATTGGAAAGCATTAAGATATTAAGATGTCAAGATGTCTCTCCCTAACACAGATAAGCAAGTGCTTTGAAAATTCTGTAATCAATTATGAGAAGTTCTAGGAAATGAAAGTCTACTATGAAGACCAGGTTTTCCATCAAGGCTGGAAGTAATCCCTTCAGGAAAAAACTGAAAATTATTAGCAGGGCCACAGCATGAGTAAAAATACTCTATTTGCTACAGGATATGATTTTCCCTTGTAGCTTTTGACACTGAAGTCCAGTTGTCTAAAAATATATATATATGTGAATGGAGTCTAAATCTTAAGATAAGACTGCACCCAATCATTCCACTGGAAACCTCTCTTTAGTAACTATTTAGTTTTGCTTTATTTCACTTGTACAGATTTATGAAAGGCCTTCCCCTCTCTAACTGACTTGAATAGACGTCAATACTGCCAAAGCTAGCTTAACACGTGCTGCAACCAGTGCTGAGAGGAATGTATAGCACTGCTCTCCTCACTCACGATGAAAACAGCAAAACAGAACTTACCAGGAGGCAAAGGCATGCACATGCCATTTGCTGCTTCCAGAATCCGACTCATGATGTGGAACACCGCAAACTCTCCTGCACTTCCTCTCTCATCACTGCAGTTAACAAACAACATTTTAAGAACTCGAGGTGCCCTGACTCTGCTGGAGATAGGGTCAATTTGCCCTACTGGGAGGGTACTGAATGCCTGCCTTTGGGATGAAGGGCCATGGGATGCTGCCCCGTTTACTGAGGGGTCTCAGCCAGCACCAGCTGCCCAGTGCTGCAGACACACAAAGCCTCTGTGGTGTCCCTGTCTCCTCCCCCCCACTGATGCACATTTACAAGGCTCTCAGCAGTACCTGGAATCAGCAGCAATGGGTAAAAGGGTGCTAGTGTAAGTAACCAGGCTTTTATGGGCGTTTAACACCTACTCCCCAGCTTAGGAACACTTCAAACTCAGCAGCTTTGAACTCCAGCCATAACACTGCCCGTTTGGTTAATATTCTCACTGGCCCAGAGAGGGCCAGCAGGATCCTTAGGAAGAGTAAGGGACAGTCACACTGGCACTGACTGCAGCACAAGCACTGACTGTTCAAAGGAGTACTGCTGCTGAAGACCAAAAGCATTAGGCCCGTATTTTAAAAGGCAGGCCAAAAACATGAACAAATCGCTTGCTCACAAGCAGAAGACACAGGAATGAAGCTGGTATCTCCTCCAAACTTCTTTCATTATTCGATGCACCAGATTCAGCTAAAACAAAACAGAGAACACTGGATATTTCCAGGAGCCTGTGTGCAGCAGGCCCTTGGCCTTCATTCATTCCACACACCAGTTTATGTTAAAAACTTCTCATGGGACTCCTACTGAGTCTTCATTTTCTTCCCCTAGGGCCTTAAAATGCAAAGTTATTAAAATCTGAATTATAACAGAATTGCCCTATTCTAGCAGTTTAAAGTGCTTTCAGCTTATCAAAGCATCATGCAAGACATACAGCAACTTAATACACTGTGCTTCTTAGAGATAACTGATTTCAAGCCCTTGCACCAAATTCTCAAAGATCTGTTTGCCATGAAAGCAAAAACAGCATGCCCATGTGGCTGAGCATTTGGCAAGGAACAGTCCCAAGGGCTTAGCAAAAGTGGATAACGTGGAAGACAGTGGAATGGTCAGTTTGCCAAGAAAAGTCTGCAGGAGGAATCACAGATCTAGTCCTGACAGGGAGGGAAAATGAGACAAACAAATGCCTCTCCTCATCTATTGAGTTTCATTTTTGTCCCCAGTGAAGTGAAACAAACCCATGGCCCATGTTGCTGCTCTTCGTGCTCCCAAACTGACGCCCACCACACACAGTCAGCATATACCAAAGCCACAAGCCCTGTTCTCACTTGGGCCTTCTCAGCTTCTGCAGCTGAAAGAGAACCCACACACGAAAGAGTTGAAATAACTTCCTCATGGCTGTCATGTGTAACCACTTCCACATCTCAGTAACACAACTGAGACACTTCCTCTGTGCCTTTTATCTCTGGCCCTCAAAGCACAGCAATCAATCAATCCCAGGAAACTCAGGAAATTAGTCTGACCCTTGTTCTGCAAGGAGGTGTCACAAGAAGTTAGGAACCCTTTTCCTCCCTCCAGATGGTCAGAATCCAGGAATGCTTTTTCCCCACTCTCTTTTCCCCTCATAGGCTTTGCCCTCTCCAATGTTTGACTCATCACAGGCTCTGAGCAAGAGAGAAACAGGACACACAGGAGAGGTCCACCTGCAAAGGCCAGAACTGGAATATTCATCTTCAGTAATGTTCCTGAGTGTTCCTGTGCACCTTGGCCAGAAAGCTCTACAAGGTAGCACCTTTCCCCTCCACCATCACTTGAGCTAGGCTTGCACAGCTGCCTGATGCAAAATAACTACCTAATACTTGCCATCTCCACACTTTCGAGATGCAGTGGAAAGATCCAATTTAATCTTTCTGAAGTATAGCAAGTTTTCTAGGAAATGAGCCATTTCCATTTCCACAGAAGGGTCACAAGAACCACACCTGCTGCTGGAATGAATTAGCTCTGGCCAGCACAGAGGGTGCAGCTAAGGCCTCTGCATCAGGAGCTGCAGCTGCATCTGAAGGATCAGTGTTGAAGTGAAGGTTCTTACAAGCTCCAAAATGATTATTTGTGCAACACAAATGGTTTTCAACAGTATGATACTCCAGAATAAGTATTTTTGCTTAACAACACAGTAAAGTGTACAGCTTTCACAGGGCACAGAAAGCTAACTTCTTAAGTCATAGTCATCCAAGCTATCACAACATACTTAAGTCTTAAATATATGAATGTTTGTGATGTGACACCCTACTAACAGCATAACTCACTTTGGAGATCAACATCTACCCACGGATTATAGAAAATACAAACAGAAAGATAAGCCACGTCTCAAACCTTTTTTTTTGGAATGTAACACAAGATAATGTGCATAAGAGAAAGGCAGCATTATCTGTGTGATGGAAGGAGCACTGGCAGCTTCCTGTCCGAGATTAGCAGCTGTGTCTGGGGCAGCCAAGTTAAGAGCTACACTCCTACCAAGCAAGACCATTTTTCACTGAGTAACAGATACATAATATGAAATTTTTTAGGGCTCATACGTGAAGCCATTTCCCTTGGTGTGCTCTAAACTAATGAGAGAACACACGATCAACAGCAAGACAGCACATGCAAGAGAGCCTTGACTGACACTGCTGTCACCTTGTCCTGAAACATCTGCAGTTCCAGACAATGGTGCCAAGGAAACTGAAGTTCCCCTAAAGTAATTTGGAACCACAAATGCTCAGCTCCCTTGGCTGTTTCTACAGGAAAGACTTCAAAGCAGTCAAAGAAAAGAATCAGGAGCAAAGGAGAAAGGGAGTGAGACAATGTCTTGCTGACTTTCAGATCCCCTCCTGTGCAGGAATATGACACAGTCCTCCTCCTCCTCCTCCTCCTGAGGAAACTC
Source organism: Petroica traversi (assembly GCA_025920805.1). Classification (NCBI taxonomy): domain Eukaryota; kingdom Metazoa; phylum Chordata; class Aves; order Passeriformes; family Petroicidae; genus Petroica; species Petroica traversi. The sequence goes on from JAHLSL010000061.1 coordinate 4,094,599, forward strand.
AAATCCACATGGTGTCTGTCTTCTATTCCTCTGCAGCTGAGCCTACATCAGATGGCAGCTGGCCACTCCTGTCAGGGGAAAACATGCAGCTACTGCAGTGTCTTGAAGAGAAATTTCAGCAGTTTATTTAGGTCTGCCTCTTTACTATGCCACAGGCTGCTGCTCACCCTGCCTCGCCTTCCACTTGCTGTCAGGGCAGCAAATGTCACACTGCTTCTGGAAGTTATTTTTCCCCTTTCCTGCCTCACAGAAATGAAAAGAGTGAGAGAAACAGATTTGGAGCAAAGAAAACATAAAGTGATTGCAGAGGAGAGAGAGACTTTGGACATACAACAGCCACTGCAGAAGTGGTGGCACATGGACTGGGAACCAGGCACCCTCCAGCTCTGCAGAGCTCCTCAGCAAACAGGAATTCCCACTGGTGTGTCATTCACACTTCCCCACGTTACTTCTCTGTCTACACAAACATAAAGTTCTGAGGATTTCCAAACAGAATCTAAGATGCACAAGCAAAAAGCAGAAGCAATTTTTAGAGGCACATTATCTTTGTTTATAGTAGCTTTTCTAAGGATAAATTGAATTGAGAGAATTAGCCCAGAGAATTTGCTTGTGTGGAAGGCTGAGATTTGCTTTGCAAGATTTAGTCTACAATAATTTAGCCTTGGAGATCAAGGCTGAATGAATGTTTTCACATTTTTAATCTTTTTTTTTTACTAAAAGTGAAAAAACTGCAATTAGAAATTGAATAAAGTAGAATAAATGTTCCACTTGGGTTTTTTCAGTACCATTTTCAGGTTCAAAGCTTTGGTTCATGTTGTATTGTCCCTATTTTAATCAGCCACTAGTTTTAGTTTCTTTCCTACACAGATACATGAAAGTCTGCTAATTACCAGTGAAACAACTCATGAAGTTGTCAAAGTGAGGCCTGAAAAGTCAGAAACAGCAGTGGGGCTGCAGCGGTTCAGAGAACGCCGTGACATTGACAGTGCAACTGACCCACACAGGGCTGTGGAGGAGATGCAGGCAACAGTGGCCTTAAGGAAGCTTCCCAAGGTTTTCATCCCTAGAAAATGGCACTGTGGGGAGTTTCTGCTGTACACTGGGGCAGGGATGGCACAAAGAACAGGATTTACAGTTGCCATGCAAAGCTTTTGAGGACTCTGCTTTTGAGGACATGATCTTGAGATAGATGAAACCAAGTACATCATTTCCATGTACAATAGTTATGGTTTTTGTAGCTTTTTTCTTTTTAAAGGTCTCTTAAGAGGACAAAAGACAGAAAAACAAGAATTAAGAAAGCAAATTTTCACAGTAGTTTACAAAGATTTCTTCATGCAAAACTGTGTCCTGTCACACGCACAGCCCACCAAAGGCACTGTGTAGGAATGGTGGTGATTTACCCTCATGTCAAATTGTAGTGACATCTTTTTTTGTTCATTTGCTATTTCCCCTGGTGGCACTTTCATTATTCAAGACCTGCAGCAATGTGTTCTACAGGAAACCAAATGGATCTAATGGCTTTAAACTTTCAGGACGAGCTCCCATTTTATTTCTGGGAGTAGAACATATTTGTACAAGCTGTAAAGGGAACAGTTTCTTCCGTATTCTGAGTAACTGGTACAACTCTTTTAACGATATTTAAATAATATTAATTTCCTTTATCAATTTATACAATATTCGGCTGAAAAATATGTTTAAACATCTTAAAAACAATTTCCTCCCACCAAATATATGATATTTACAACTGGTACACACCCAAGGACCCACAACCCACCAAGTACACACTTGCTCACAATAGTGACTATGAAATCAAACTAACCAGGTTTGCAACATAATCCAAAACTATTTGGTCAATCTTCTTTTTTCCGACATATTGTAGATGTCTCATAAGGTGATCCTTCAGCTGAGCAACCATCTAGGAAAAAAAAGCCAACAATTCAGTGTCGTTGGGCATCTTCAAAGAGACACAAAAGCTGCAGCAGATGCAGCGTCTGATCAACAGGCACTGGCTCAACAAAATGTTTTCCCATTACAATACTCCAGTTCAGAGTGAGATCCCAAGCTACTGCACAATCTTGCTAAACTCAGCAGCAGATGTGAATATTCAAAATGGTTACTTCATGCAAATTCAGCAAAATGAATGCTAATTTGAACTTTCAATGATACTTAAAAGAAAAAGCTCACAGTTCTCACACCTCTTTGAGTAAACTCAAGGGAACAGGGTGAAAGAAGGATTTAAATATGAACATTGAATCCTGAGAATATAAGTACTTATTACAAACAAATCAACCTGAGAGATTTTATTATAGAGAAACCTAGCACAATTTCAATTTGTGGAAGTTGCCAAGAACCTGAGAACCAGAGTGATTAATGGCAATTTCAGGTTAAACATTAATTGTGAGGTCATTAAAGTTGAGTGTTTGTTAACATACAGTCCGTGCCACTCCCTACTCTCTCCTTTCTGAAATATTCACTGACCTCATGTAGCTTCAGATTGCAACTCAAGTCCATGCTGGCTCTTTCCTGAGAATTACTAAAAGTTCAGAGTGAAACTGGAGTAAAGAAAAATCAATGTCTCAAGGAACTTATATGTAGATTAATCCAGACAGCAATACAGGTACAAGGAAAGCATAGACAAAGGACAGCAGTAACCTACTTTTTGGATCTGTGAATAAACAGAGAGGAAGAATGTAGAGAAGCCTCAGAGAATGAGAGGTAAAACTTGGAAACAGGGACACAACTGCAAAGAAGGAAAATTTGCCTCAGATGTGGACAGGACAGTGTTGATCTGCTCTTCACTGCTGACACCTTCTAGTGCATGCTGAAGAGTTAGTTGGTTTTAAAAGGAAGAGAACAAGAGATAAGCCAAGATGTGTATTTAGACAGAGGAAGGACAGGTAAAGATTTGAGACAGGATTTATTGCACAGGAGCATAAAGATGGTAGATTCTTTAGAGAGATCATTGGTGAAAAAAGTGCAAAAGAGAAAGTGTCCTCAGAATGGCCAGAGCAGTCTCAGAAGTGAGGTAGAAGGAAAAAGAAACAGTAAAAAAGGTGTTAAACTGAGGAACAAGAAGATCTCTGCTCATCAAATTGATAAAAGCTGGGGGAGGGAGGAAGTCACTTGTATATGTTTTAAAGGGATAAAGTAGTTTAAAAATAACTGACAGATTAAGATGACCCAGTTTCTAGCCAAAGTTATATTGGGGAAAAGCATTTTGACAAATCAGTTTTCTATTCCTGTTTTTCCCCTGTGTCTTATGATGACCTGCTAAGATAATATCACGATGATGAACTCCAAAACAGAAAATGCCATGTTTGCCCCATAGCTACTCTTAGTGAGCTTCCACTCAGCACTGGAACTTAGATCACTCTTTACACATCTGTGGAGCCTGTGCGTCCTCTAGTGCACACTGACAAAAGCACATACCAGTCCCATGAGCAACTGCTGCTGATAATCCTCCTCTTCAAAGAGAGGTACCAGCCTCGCCTCTGAAACAAACAGAGCAACAATCATTCAAGGACATGGCCCTACAGAAATATCCCAAGAATTCAATCAGCTTCAGAAGTACTTAGGAACACACAAGTAAACAGAAGCTGTGGTTTCATCAACTCAGCTACAGAACTAACACTGAAGAACCATAGACTGAATAAGAGAACTGAAAAATGGAAAATGACCCTTTATCTGCCATCCACGTCTTCTCTTTAATATTTAAATAAGACTTATCACAGTGTGGTGATTCAAGACAGCAAAGAGGCACAGAGAACCTTCTGGTAACATCAGTGCTAACTCATGTGCTACTTAGATCTTGTCATTTACAAACAAACAAACTATAGCAGCAGCATGGGTTCTCCAAGAAATGGCCAGACAGAAAGTAAATTGTCCAAGGAATCACCTCCCACTGATTCTTTCCCATGGTCTGGCTGCTTCTGTTACTCATATTTGCAGACCACTATGAAAAGAACACAACTTTTCTAACAAAATGGAAGGAAAATCAGTGTCTACTGAAATTAATAATTTGTATTTCCTCATCAGTGCTTCCTGGCTACTAAAACAAAGGAAGAAAACCAATCTTCTATTTCATGATATAGATAAAACCAACTCAATATTTTACAGAACCAAGTGCTGAATCCTTATAAAATTTTCACCTATTTTTGCTCACCTTGAAATATATTTACACCACTAGCACAAAGACCTGTACTGCTTGATTTTAAAGGACCTGAGGACAAATCTACAGGGAAACATTACATTGATGGTCGTTACTGGCTGGCAGCTATTTAGAAATTCTCTAGTAACAGTTAAACATCTGAATTCTTTATCAATAAGAACCTTTGAAAACAGAAAGCTGAGGTTCACAAAGTTGGTACAAAGTCTCTCAAAGTCAGAGCCCATTGCAATAACTAGCAGTGACATGGATGACTGGTGTTAGGGGCTGGAAACGAGTGCATTGAAAATTCTTGGTAATAAAAGGAGCGAGCAGCACTTAGATCAGCATCATTTCACAGCACACAGTAGCAGGGCACATAGAAGGCACTGATGTGTGAACAGCAGGAACAGAATAAACAATAAATTCAGTTTTTCTTATTTGTGACAAAGGAACTGAGCATCACAAAATCTCAAGTGTGTCTGGCCTAAAGAAATTCATTACACCTGCCCTCTCTACACCCTGATTTTTCACCAGCCCTAATCTCCTGCACAAGTTCTGATGTTGCAAAGACAGCTGTAAGTGGACAAAACCCAACAGTAACATTGTATCATTGATTCTCTGCTTCACAAGAAAAATCCTGAAGAAGGTATTCTTTAGCAGACCAAGTTTTGCTGCTTATGTTAGATCCTATATGAACTAGGGACTTTATTTTAAAGTCCCTAGCCAGTACCTGAAATTTTTCTTCTCATCTTAAATCCTCAAACTCTTCTGTGCTGAAAACACACATAGCAATTGATTTTTAGCAAACAACAGCTGGATGGAAATATTTTAATAAACTTAAGTTTTACAGTTAGGGCCTACATCAAGAAAGGTTTTACTTACCAGCGTCCCAAGTGTCCAGATGAGAAAGCACCCTGGGTTTGAAACAAAAGTCAGTGTATTTCATATGCAATACTCTCAAGGCTTTCATAAGGTCATTAAAAACTCAAATGAGCCTTCGATCTTTCAAAGACAGCTAAAGAAATCTGAGAACATTACATGTGTCTAAAAATGTAGTAAAAATATTAGATAGCATAAAAAATTTTATTTGTCTAGGTTGCGTGAGAATAACTTCACACCTACCATAAATTCCCTAGCCTGTATTTCAGATCATGCTGTAGCGATTACAAAGATTCCAACAACTCATTTTCACCAGGATAATCTTCCTTAAAGATACCTAATCAGATACCTAATCAACTAATTAAATGGCACAATAAAACCTCCAACAGAGTTGTGCAAAGTAAGAAGGGGTAAATATAATAGGAACCAGTACGTACTTTTTGGCATTTTCAAAAATATTCCTCAAATATGCTGTGGTTCTTCTCTCCTCTCTCTGGTTTGTAAACAAACAAAAATCCCCAAATGAACAAAACAAGTCCAAATAGAACACTCCCTGACAGAATGAAGATGAAAAATTAATTTAGTTTTCCCTTTGAATGAACTTATATATAGTGGGGCCTCAAATCATCTTCCAAGTGCCCATGCTCATAGGCACTCATACACATGTAAACCTCGTGACAACACAGTGCAAGCTCTGCTTTTGTTTAATTTCTTGCATTATTTTAAGAGAACAAAACACAAGCAATCACCTTAGGTGAAATGACTGCAAGTCTTGGCACTTCTGATAATCAGATTCCCATTTATTTATCTCCAAATTTAAAAGAAGTCAATTTGTGCATGCTTGACTTCAAAGCAGCCATTTCAGGGGCAGCTCTGGAGAGTTTCAGTGCCTCTCACTCACCTCTTCTGAAAGGCTGTGCCATTCCCTCCTGAGCACGTTGGTGTGGTAGTGCAAGTGAGGCTCTGCATACTTCACACTCTCCAAGTTAGAGTTGAGTTTCTCCCAGAAGCCTTTGGAGTTTTGGAACTGCAAAGTGTTGCAGATAAATAATGAATACAGGCTGCCCTCTTAAAGAAATACCTCATCACCCTCCCGCTAAGTGACTGCAAAGACATGATTAACTGAGTGAAAAAGGTTAAACCATAGCACTTAAACTAATTTCTCTGGATGGAATGGCAGTGGTGGAACTTACTTTAACCTGACTTGAGGTCAAGATTTGGTGCCTGGAAAGAAACAAGTATTTCTGGGTCACAATTCATCTGACCTATTTACATGTTTGAGATGGAAAGAGCTGCACCACAGACTGCACTGGCCATACTGTCTAGACGTCCTCTAACTGTAAAAAGAGCCTTAGGCTACTCCACTTAGATGTAAATGTTTACATTTGGTCAAATAAATCCCATTTCAGGCTTCTAGTAGTTCCAAATAGAGGACTACCTCCATGGGCACGACAGCTGCAGGGTGCCATTATTTTCAAGCTGCATTAATACTTAGATTGTAAACATCCATTTACGAACCTCAAGTAACAGTGCTTCATCCCAGAAAAGAAACAAAATCCCAAAAATTCCATAGCAATTCTAAAGCATTTGACTCTAATGCTAAAATTAATTTAAACTCTGCTGTGAAAGACAGGAGGAACAGAATCTAAACAAAACCACTTTGGTTTCCTGAGCCAGTTCTTGGACTGGGTAAAAAGATTTAAAGCTGCTGTTTAGAAGAGGGGTCAGATGCAATCATTGCTGAGGAAGAGATGAGATTAAGGCAATTCTTTTTGACAGTTTTAAAAAACAAGAAATTGTTCGAGCTGTTCTTGTCCCTCTTAAATACATTCTCTCCCAACACAGACACTACAGCAACAACATTTGAATAAACAGAATTGTGGGTTCACAATATTCCTCCGCTTGCATTAACATACTGGATTTTGCTCTCTCCTCTCTACTATCCTACAATAACAACAACCTTAAAAGAAAACCTCAAAAAGAAGAAACCACTTCCTACTATAAACTATAATTTGTCAAGGAAAATAAATTTCAAAGACTCAATCCTGCCAGCCACTTTCCTCTTGTTGCCAGGGCCTATTGTCACTTTATTATTGTAGCTGCAGCAGAGAAAATAAATCTTAGGTTTTGCTTCATGTTAGTTATATTTAGCAGCTGCAAACTAGGATCACACATGGCACCATATGTGCACTCTGTTGGACCTAACTCATGAGATCTACAACCTACTACTGCAGAATGTTGCCTAAATGTTACCAACATGAAACCAGAGAAATAATAAATACAGCATAAGGGTATCATCTAGTGACCAATCCATGCAACAGCACTACCACTGCAAAACTGCATTCACACTGCACTTGGATATGTGGCAGGGGGAAGCAATTTTCTTTCCCATATGAAATCTCTGAAAGGAAGTGGCAGACTTCAGTGTTGTCTGCTTTTAATCCCGAAAAGCTGCATTGCATTAGATCTCATTAAAAAGTCAAAAGTTTAAAGTAAAGGATTAAATCTATTATTTCTTGAGGATCATCAGGGCAAGGACTAGAAAAAGAAGGCTTCTTCACCTTAGGTGTTTATTTGGGAGACATTTTTAAAGAGTCAAGAATTAATACCTAAGCATGACACCTAAAAAAAAATTGTATTACCCGAAGCCAAAGCAAGGCCTTACCAGTTTGCAATCACAAAAAGCTCCCACCAAGCCTTTCATAAGTAGTGGGTGTTTAACTGAGGGTAGAAAGCCCTCTGCTATAACCCCTTGAAAAGATGTGGGGTGACAATTGCCTTCAGGAGGCCCACGTCTCTCTGGACTTTAGTGCTGTGTCTCCCCAGCAGTGATGGCTTTCAGAGAGCTGTGTAAAACATCACTCTGCACCCAGAACAGCACGAGTGAGAAGCTCTTTTCCTGTGCTCTAACAACATCTTGCACTATATATTTTCCCTCATTGCCAGGACCTCTTTCTATTTTCTTTATTTCCCTTCTTTCTCTTGCCTTCACCCTTTCTGATCGAACTTATTTGCACCCCTGGAAGTTTGGTTTATGCTTAAAAGTGGGGAAAAATTTTGACTTATTAATTGCAATCCTTATATAGAGTTTTGGACAATTGGACGAACTGCTTCCCCTTTCTCAGTAAATCTTGATGAATAGGAATTTAGTGATAAAAACCCACCTGACACCCAAATAGCACAACTTTTTTTGTGAATATGGACACAGCCCTCCCAAAGGCTCTCATCAACTCATGGACTTGAGAACTCCAAAAAGGTTCTCAAAGTAACAATTTACCACTGTTTCTCTGAAATGCCATAAAATCTCTGCAACAGAAATACTGCTTGTAGGACCAGATCTGTCACCAGGGTCTGACTCCCGATGCCAACAACATGCACCAACTGAAACACCCACTGAGCACTTTAACTCAAACCTTGGTGGGTTTGTGACACTGGTGTGGTACAAAACAGCCAGAGCATTAAACCTTACTCTGTGCATTAGCATCTTTGTCCTCATGCAAGAGTCAGAGCAATTTGCCGTCAAAAGTAGCAGGAAATATTTGTCTTTAGCTCAACTCTGACCTTTTCAATCTGTTTAGGTTTCAGACAGAGATAGGAAATGAGTCCCACAATCAGGAAGTATAGCTGCTAAAGGCATGTGCCCCCGGGGGCTTGAGGTTCAATCTCAGGCAAATTAAAGTCCTGCTAACTTTGACCTCAGTGAATTACAGGGATTATCTGCACACGAATTTTCTCAAGATCTGATTTTCCCAGGTGTCCCAGTTCTCAGCCTTTCCAAGCAAAGCAGGCAAAGCCCAATTCCCTGACAGTAACCCCATGAATCTGAGCAGCTCAGTTGTGATGCACTGCTGCAGAGTGAAAGAGTAGTGAGCAATTTCACTGATTTTTAAAAGGTTTTGTGAACAGTGATGCTTTATGACTAATTATACGCACATCTTTTAAGAGCTACATGGAACAACATTGTCATATATCCAGAGTCTGATCCTGTGTGTTGCTGGTGGGTCTAAACTCCTTATTCTTCCCATTAGCTCTCCACAAACTGTTTATTAAAATCCTCTCTCAGATTTTGTAGGGGAGTGCTTAGGAAAATTTCAAGAATTTCTGCAAACTGGAGCTGAGGGAGTGGAATGGGAAGATGGGAAGAATCATTCATGTTGTTTTCAACGGAAAGTACAATTTCCTACCCAAACAGCATGTGCTCTCCCCATACAACCCCCTGCCCTTCCCAGGCTGTGCAGGAATTTGTCCAGATTTAGTAGCCAAAGCCCTGACATAAGTGTAATCACAGGATGCTCTGGATAAAACAAAGTGAGAGGGTCATGAACCATCCACACCAATGGCAGCACAATGAAATAGCCTCAAAGTGGGCATATGTAGACTTCTATAGAAATCCTACTTGTCTGTTATGTCACCCCTGCCTTCAGATACCAAAGTCATAAAGCAAAGTGGTATCAATCTGATTAACAAGAATTAATTCGTGGATAATTCTCCCTGTTGAATAGAGGTGTCTTCAGAAAGGGAAAAAAAACCCCACCACTTTGAGTCTGATTAATTGACATTTTAGTAAATGCATAAATCATTTCCAACATGTTCACATCTATTTTTGGGTAGGGCTGTGGGAACACTTCTTCATTAATACTTAGCGCACCCCAAACCCACAAAAAAAAGCAGCTACTAATTTGCAAATACAAATGTGGCTTTATACTGGAACTTACCTCTAACACAGGTAGAGAAATAATGTCTGTGGCACATATTACTCCAGGGACAACCTATAAATACAGACAAATTACTTATACTCTTATAATTTAGCATAGAACATCTAAATTAATCCCCATCACCCGCTTCCTCCATGAAACTAACTAGCCAACCAAAACTGTGCCTTCATTTTAAAACACACAACATATTAGAACAGTATCACAGCAAAGAAATTAAAAGACACTATTTGCTCTAACTGTAAAGTCTTGCTTGAAGTTATTTTACTTCTGCAAGCTTTCTTTTAAATCTTAACTCTACTGATTCTGTTTATCCTGGAAATCGCTGCATGGTTTTGCTGGTTAAATGTATTCTGTATTCATTATAAACCTCATATGATAAGGAATAAATGAATACTTCATTATGAAAACTGAGATATTTAACCATCCATTCAATTATAATAACGGTTCTTGGTTTTGTAAACGCTTTCATTTGTTGACAAAAAATTTGGCTCGTGGAAAACACCACAAAGGGTAAGATTTGGCAAAACTAAAACAGGCCTAAAGTACAGATATCAATTTGGAGTATATCTATGAAAAGGTAAGACACAAAATCTAAAGGCTGCACTACAGGATAAAAACCCAGACCCTCTAGCTATTAATTAAAGTACCAGCTGTTATCTCACCCCAATCCAGTCATGCAGTGATGTGTAGGGCAGGAGTTTATCCAGGTTCTGAGTTTCTGGACACATTCTGCAGTACAGGGAGGCTGAATGTAATGTAAAAAAATTTTTAAGGGCACAATTGTATAAACTATCAATTAACAAGAGTGGGCTTCACAGTTCCTTATCTGACACTTTTTTAGGGACAAATCTGGCTGCTGTCTCTGAAACAGCTTCCTCCATCATGGATCTGGTCCCATTCTGTGCACAAAAGGAGGAAGAGAAATCCAGATGGCTGCAGGGCCGGGTCAGCTGCTTGGCTACAGCTCAGCACTGCAGGGGTCCTTTGTACAAAGACTCTGCACTGGCTAGACTGAGGAATCAGCTATTAGAAGAGAGTATCACGATAATCCAAATCCTTTTGAAAAAATGGTTTGGGCTAGAGCTAGAGGAGAATGGAGCTGAGGAACCAATCTCCAGCAACCTAAAGTAATGATAAATCCATTTGTTCCATTAGACAGAAGAACGTATTTCAAAAATTTTATTGCCAATCTGATTTTGAGATGTCTGTATATCTTCTAAACTACTGATACTGTCTCCTAATGCCACAAAATGCAGTTTAGTTAACACAAATCATAATCAAAAGGTTCAGAAATAAGAATCAGTTTGTACTGCCATGGCCTCTCCTTCAGTGTCAAATGGAATATGTGGGAAAACTCAGTAGGCAGGGAAAGAAATACCTACCAATGATAAATTCTTGAATGGGGTCAAAAGAATTACATGTTGAAAGGTTCTCAGAAATCCACCGAATAATCTGTCAGAACGAGAATGGGGAGCTCGTCACTTATCACTGTTTAAGCAAGTGTTGTAAAAAAGTACAGAGAATTTGGTTTTGGTAGTAACACTTTGCATGGAGCAGTGATAGAGATACAAATGTGCTCAGGACAGCCTGGACCAATAAAGGGGTTTAGAGCAGCCCAGTTGATAAGACTCACTGCCAGGTGAATTGGGACTTCTCTTTGGCTGATACCACTCATGCCCTGCCCCTGCTTTGTATAAGACTGCAGTCACTGGAAAAAAAGTTTTGAGGAGATTCTTTTCCCACCTGCATTTCCAAGTCTTCTGTGTGTTGGAAGTAGAGCAAGGCACAATGCAGAGCTGCCAATCTCTCACAGTCTCGTTTGCTCTTCTGTAGGAACTGCAGCAAGGCTCTGTCACTGATGCTCACACCATACAGACTTCCTGCTTCACAATCCAGGACTGCTGACACCCATGGGGACCGGATGGAACAGTTCTGTAATGTATCAATCCTGGCATCCTCACCTGAAGAGCATTGGTTTGACAATAAAAAGGAGTAAGAACATTAAATCTGCCTGCTACCAGTATTTCTCTTAAGACTCCCAGGCCCTCAGCAGTAAAAAGAGTCTGTCTCTTGCACTAGTTGCCCTGGAATTATGCTGAAGAGGAGTAGAAATGGTGTTGGGTCCATAAAGAAAGCAGATCAAGAGCACAGTTCATACTCAGTTCTCTCCTTCCCTGGTCTTGACACTGAGAAGGTGCAGAGATGTGAGGCTCACAATTCTGCCCCAAGGCAAATCAAAGTGCATGTGATGGAACAGAGCAGAGCACAAGGACAGTAGCACAAGATCAACGCCAGAATTAGCACCTATTGGAACAGCTTGTGCAGGTCAGAACTGCTCACAGGTAGAATCATGATACAAACTTCTGTTGGTGGATCTCTTGCCATCAGTTCCAATGGCCAGAACAGGAAGGTTTTGCTCTATGATTTTTCACTGAACCACCAGAACAAAATAATTTTATTTATGCAAGTACTAGTGTTCACCACGATGGTACCATAGAGATATTGTATTTCACACCTTTTGCATCAGAGAAATCAGGCCCACCATATAGCAGTGGTGCTTTCCCCTCATTTTTAGCAGGTCAGGATTTCATTACACACATGAAATAGGTATTAGCTTCCTGTGATGCTGCCCCTGCTACAGTTTCCACAATTTCTGTCTCCTCCACCCAATCAGAACAACAGATTTCTGTTTTCAAACAAAGGCACCCCACTTCCAAAAATAAACCACTTCCCACAAAGATGTGTTTGTTGGAAATGAAGTAATATGCATCTCAGATGAGACTCTAAATTAAATTGCATCAGCCTGATCAGGTGAAGGAAACACAGATTTCCTTTCCCCACACCCTCCAAACACACTCATTTAGAGAAACTCAATTGCAGGAAGGAAATGTAAAATCAAATTTACATCTCCATGTGAAATTTGAAAACAGTGGAGGACCAAGAATGATGGGCAAAGTTGGGGGAAGGGAAAGTATGAAACCAAGGCAGAGAATTTCAAATTCAGTGAAAGGTCTTCTTCCATTTCATAACAAGTAAGAAGTATGAAATACATAAAGTATGAAATACCAGTTCAGCTTCTCTTTCTAAAATGGAAAGTAGCAAAAATGTACCCTTCCTTTGTCAGAACACTGTGCAATAAGGAAACATTGAGAAATACAACTCAATAGGAATAAGTTACAACAACAACAATAAAATTACTTAAAGCATTTTTACAGTACCTTTCAGAAATAAACTATAGCATAGCAGGTCAGGATGTTGAATGTTCAGGAGGTGCAGGAACTGGCCAGGCAAATAAGCAGCCACATAATAGTCTATTTAAAGAAACAACAGTGGTCAATTTAGCACTTGATCACTTATGTGCTTTAAGAGGCTCTTTCACATGATTCTCAACTTGGCCCACTTCTCTGAGAGGAACTGCTTATATCTAGGAAATATAAAAGGAGTTAATTAAAAGCTGCTGTTGTATTAACAGACAAAATACTAGCAGTACATTTGGGTTTCCAGGGGAGAATTCAAGAAACTTGGGACACTCAAGAACTCAGCAGCTGGTGTACAGCACAGATCCTGAGGCAATTTCAGAGGAAGCTGCTTACTAATATTGAGGCATTGCAATATCAAATGCCAAATACAAAAGGCAAGCAGAAGAAAAGCAGCAAAATAACACTGCTACCTAAAGTCCAGAAAAAAATCCTTTCCTTCCAGGGAAGAGTTAGCCATTTTTCTCCCTACTATAGACAGAGAATGGCAATCACACAGGGAAGTAATACAGGTAACCTACCAAGATTCATAAAAGCCACTTCCTTCGATTCATGAGATTCTGTTCTTTCTAGAGAAACTGTAAAAGTTTTGTTGTAACCTGGGGAAAAATAAAAATACTTTAAAAATCTCAAACAATAAACATCATTTGTTACAATCCACCTATGGCTTTAAAGATAGAAACTTCAGCAGTGCCCATAGACCTGATGGGGATATTTTAGACTGTTTTATGGGGTTGTCTGCATAGACGATTTAATTCATCCTAAACAGAGTTCCTGCACACTTAGTAGACTGGCACCTACATAAAGCAGTTCTTTAGTGTGTGAAAACCAGTCATGCACTGCACAGCTATGTTTGAGTTTAAAGAAGCACTCCATCTGAGAGCAAGCTTGTGCAAAAATACCTTTCCCCCCCAAAAAATGCAAACACAACTAAATCCTTTCTATAGCTGGGTTTCTCATTTTGGTGATCTTTCAACTACTTTAAAAAACTTCCACTTTGTTTATCTGCATGCCCTATTGCTCTAATTTAGTTCAGCTCAGTTTATACAAAGGCCAATTTCAGACCGGCTGTGTTTGCATGGGTTTTGCATCAGCACAGCTGTTGTTTTAATCTAGACTTGTACCACACTTCTGGCACCCAGTAAGAAGGACACAATGCCCTCAAATTTCCTCTATCTCTGAGAAAAGCTGAAGATTATAGTAACTAATGGTGTCATGATCAGGATGCTACTTAATAATGCATGAAAATTCAACATAAGATCCATAGTTTATAGAACTACCAACAGCAGCACTACTGGGGCAGAGGTGTCAAAAGCATAGTTTTTCACACAAAATCCTGACTGAAATTAGCTTGCAATGAGTCAGTATACTCAGCATCATCACTTTGCCACTTGCCATCATGAGGACATGCAAGCTAAAACCAGCACTGAAGAATTCAGCTGCAACATCATGACTTCTCTGTTTATGCTGCAATTTTAACAGGGATGGAAAGCTTCCAGCCAAGATTACAGAGACTGCAGAACAAACTGAACTCTTTAAATGTCTTCAAAATATGGCTTACGGACTCCAAAATGTGAATTATGGACCCAATATTCCACTGCTTTCATGGGTCACTGCAGGACCATTATTAAAATTCTCTTGCACAACTGATGAATCTTATGCGAAACCACAAGCAGTTCTGCACCAAACAACTCCATCCCATAGAGGTCATTTCAGACTTAGCTAGTCAATGTCACCATATTTAGCCTCAGTTTCTTCCTAGTACAGATCAGGATGCACCATAGCCATGGTTGGCTCCAAGCAATTTAACAATCCCTTGGCTACACATCAGGTGTGCCTGGGGAAATCAGCCCTTCACAGCAGTGCAATTCACAATGTGACACACCCAAAAAGGACTTTTCCAATTTGTTAATGCCTTCAAGAACACAAAAAGGTTGTTCACTCAATGCTCCAGCAGCAAAGCAGCATGTATGTGCAGCTCTCACATATGAGAAGCATCCTAACACAAGAAAGCAAACAGTTAAGGTAGAACAGAGACACATTGTGCACCTGAACACAGTTACTCTGTAAGCTATGCAGCTTCTCAGTTAGGAAATAATTTGCCTCTCTGGTCCATGTATCAAATAAGAAAATCTTGATAATGAAAACTTTTATTCTGATTGGAATAAAACAATGTCCTTTATTATTTTAAAACAAAAACAGATCTTAACTTCAAGAGCTGGAGCACCACTTACACATCAACTATTCTTAGAGTCAGTGGGTGTTGCACCTCTTGCTGTGAAAATGACATGTTGAACTGCAATTCTAAACAGACATTCAAGCTAAGAGCTGTTGGCTCCATTTCCCATACAAATGCCTTATGGCCTAAGTACAGCACACCTGCAAGCTCCCACAGATTTCATTGATGTCTGTGCTCAGCACGCCGGAAAGTCTGGCTAAAATAAGGGACCAAATTAATAACCACTTACAAGGCACTGGTTTGAAGCTACTCACTCAGCATCAGGCAGGAAGTCTACAGCAGGAAAGTCAACTCTGCAGCTAAAGGCAGCTGCTGGCTTTAAACACCAGCCACAGTAGTTTATTGTCTGCAGACTTCAGTAGTTATTTGTTTTGAAAGGCATTCTGTGACTCTTTCAGCACACCGACATTCTCCAAAATAAATTACAGTAAGTTAACAAGTTAGTCTTACCTTTATGTAAAAAATATATGGAGTACATGATCTCATGAGGAATATCAGAGGCTAGACTACAACACACACACAAGCCTCCTAAAACAACAAAACAGAGAAAGAAAATTCAATTGTCCAGCTGAATATCTAGACATTTTTATACTGCACAAAACCAAATCAAGATTGTTTCAAACTAGAAGCTAAAACTAATCTCTCAAAAGAGGTAAAGATTACAAGAATATCTCTTATAGGCTCTAACCATCATTTATCTAATGAAACAAAATCAAGAAAGAACAGAGGAGGCAATCTAGCAAAATGGAAATCTGGGTCCTGGCATGGCCGGTTCTTCCCTTCAGGGGAAGTACATTTTAGCCCTTCCCAGGAGAAATCATGCTTGCAGCCAGAAAATGGATCAAGCCTTTCTCTCCAAAGACTCCCACAATCCAGATATTTTCTGTTCAAGAGCCGTCAGATATGCTCAACCACATAGTGAAATACAGTTTCTTTGCTTTTCAAGTAATCTCATAGTGGCAGCAGCATGAATACTCTACCAGAGCTTTCTCACATTATAAGTGATAGCCACTTCTCCCCTTTCCAGCACAACGAACTGCTAATTTCTTTAGGAGCAAAGTCAGTCCTTGGGACAAGTTTATTTCAGCCAGGGTACTGCATACAGCAAGGTTTCCACTTCCAGACTAATTCTACCTCAGACGGATCCAGTTTTAACCCCACTGGATGGCAGCCCTGCTTTCATCTCTTATAAAAACTTTAATGCCCTTACTCTGATGCTTTGGCACTCATGATAGAAATAGCTTCCAAACCACATTTTCCCAATATACTTGGGAAAGCTCATCCACAAATATGGCCATTCACCTTTTACCTTTATTGAAAGTTTATCATTTAAAAGCAAGTAATACTAATACAGGTACTGTTCTGTAAAAAAATAAAGGCTGTGTATAAAAGTTATGCAGAAAATGGCACAGTACGGAAAAAGCACAAGTACAAAAAAAGCACCGCTCCCCAGTTACTTTATTTGATTAAATGCCTCAGTATTTCACACCACGAGGCTGTACCATAGCTGTGATACAGATATGGCTGAGACACTTCACACTTCTGCCTTCTGGAGAAGGTAACTACTTTCTTGAGATCCAATTTTTCTTTCTGCATATTCTTAGCTGACTGGATATTGTTTGATACAGTTTTACTTGGATATTTGAGTCATTCAGACAACAGACAGGGCATTTTGCCAGAGCACTTGGCTTCTTTTAGAACATGCATGATTTTTAAAGTAGCAGCATCAGGACTCATAAGGAAGACTGGAAAAGCTCCAGCAACCCACAATGCTGTTTTATTATCAACAGCCCCCTTCCAGCACTGCAAATTTCTTTCTTGTTTGCTGGAGGCTTCTGTGTACACTGCTCTGTAAATTGCACAACATCTCAGTGTGCTCAGACTGAAGTGTCAGTGGGTAACGTACAAGCTGACCACAGAAACAGCAGCTATGGGAGACTATTAATAGGATGTGCATCTTTCAACTCAACAGTGTTTGTCCATGTGTCAACAAACTGAACTACAAACACCGGAAATAACAAATGGTGCTTCGTTAATACAGACAGAAACTGGCAGCCTCAGACCAGCAGGTGTCCAAGCAATGTCACGTCTGACACAGTCCTGGCAATCCCAGTAGAGCAGCCAGAGACTGAAAATTCACCACATTCTCCTTTCCTACCCTTAGCAGTGCTCTCTGCAAGTTAGAGCTGGGTTGTGCTGCTGCAGGGAAAGCTTGTTAGCCTATTGCACCTGCATGGTGTTTGGTGTGAATGCAGAGCCAGGTCTTCCACGCTACCCATTTCAAAATCATTGCAAACAGTAAAAGCTGTAGCTGAATGCATCAAGGTGAAAAGACTCATGTGAAGATATACTTGGATGGACACTTATCTTTCCAGAAATAAAAGAGACAAAAGATCTTGACTATAAAGGTTAAAAAAAAAAAAAAAAAAAAAAAAAGAAGAAGAAGAAAGAATTTAAAAATTAAGCTCTACTCCTATTCAGGAAACAGCAGTTCTGGCACTCAACAAAGTCACCCCACTTACACTGTAAGAGTCACCTATGATATGGAGACATTAAGTTTTCCCTAGGAAACTTTAACTACAAATTCCTTATTTCTATTCAGGTAAAAACTTAAGACATGAGACTGTAACAGCCTCTCAATGTGGCATCTAAATGCCATAACTCAAATACAACATTGCACCAGGGCACCTTGTCTGGTTGTACTGACTTCAGGACTTGCCTCAGTTAACTTCAGCCATTCAAACATCTCTCATTTATCCTTATACAGCAAACAAAAAATTATGGATTGAACCACTCTCTGGAGATGCCTATTTCTCTCTGGAAACATAGTCCAGATGCCTAATTTTCAGGAAGATAGTCAGGTGATGGTAATCCAGTGGCTGTAACCTCTTACTGCCTGCGTTTTGTTTTAATACTGAGCAAATTTCATTGAAAAGTATTTCTAAAGCACTAAGAGAAAACATAACAGCACAGTTTATCTAATAACCGCTGAATTCTGGACATGCAAAGTTAATTCTGAAACTAAACTGCTTCATCTCAGCTACTCAAGACTTACATGGGGGGTTTTATCTGGAGAGATTTCGTCTGTACTGAGTGTAAGGAGTAGAGCTACTTTTCTGCTGCACAAGCTTGAGAAAGAAGAGATTTCATTCAGAATTAAGATTAGCAGGAGCCATTAGAGTTTTATTAACTGGGAAATTCCATGGAATATTCCAGTCTGAAGTTTTGCCAATTATCCTTTTCCAGGGATGTCCAAATGGTAGAGACACTGGCCATTAATATCAGAGGTGTGCCAGAAGTCCCACAGAAGGCACACTACACCACAAATAACTTGCAGTCCAGTTTTGCAAATCACCACTGCGCCACAAAAGGGAACTTTAGTGTGATCACCCACAGTGTTCTTCAAAAACTAGATATGGTATTAGCACCAAAATAACTTGCTCCAAACTGTTAGTTACCCAAAATGAGTTGTGCAAAGTAATCCTCCATTTCAAACAATATTCAAGGAAATGCCACATACAGTAATCTCATTTAGTAAGTGCAATTGTCAATTATCTGTTTTACAGTAAGTGCAGTAAAAAGCAGCTGTGAAAGGTTCCACACAGACTTTAAATATTGTGTCACCAGACAGAAAAAAACATTTTATTTTACAGTAACTAAACAAGAGTCTTGTTGGAGGATGACTGAATTTCATCCTAAACTCAAGAAGGTGCTTCAATCTGAATAAACCCCAGAGGAGTATAGGTTTAAAAGGAAACATAAATATAAATCAATAATATTTTCCATTATTGGACTGGCTATTTATACAAGAAATTGTCTTGCTAACAGAGAAAATGCCTAATTACATTCTAAAGATAGAAACTTGGCTTTCTCTTGCTTCTAATTCCTTCCCTCTAATCTTTCTAAGCCTGCAGTTTGTCTTGGTGAGAAAAAAGTCCCTGTAAGGAAGTTGTATTTCACTTGATTTGCATTAATGGTCATTTCAGTGCAAGTGGCAGAGAGCTCAGCAGCTCACTGGCTGCACTGCAGGCCTCGGGGAGTGACACATAAAGCTCCTCCTGCAACACTTCCCTGTACAACTCTGCTGAGGATTCAAAGGTCAAACAGACACCATCTCTGCCTGCTGCATGGTCCAGTTTAGAAGCTGAAAACAGCTGTGATGAACAGATACCTATTGAGAACAGTTTTTAATACAAAAAAAAGCTCATGGCATACATTAGGATGGAGGGAGACTCCAAAACCCTAAAGGTTTAAGAAATATTTTAGGTTTAAGGAATCACATGTATACTAAACCCTTGGGTAGCACATGCCATGTTTACTATCACATACTTGGACTTCTAAACACCACATGCTAACAGCAATATAAAGCTCTTAAAGCCTGCATTCACATGCTCTGTGTACACATGTCCATTCTGCAACACAAATATATACTAGATCAGAAATCCAGACAAAACCTTCCTTGAATTTACTTTCTAACATAATTTTGGTTAGCTTTAAGATTAGATTGCTTTAATGTAACACACAGTGACACTTTGATGCCTCCTGACTTCTGAAACTTACAGGAAAATAGCAGTGTTCTCACAGACTGAGAGATTTTCCAAGAAGAGAGCATGGTACCAGTTCTTTGAAGATGGGCTACTAAAAAGTTTCTGGATGACTGTTTTGTTGTTGGTGTTGATATATGAAACCCTGGGTACTTCAGCTCAACTTCACTGCAGCTTTCAGAAGGTAAAAAAATTTTTAAGAGAAATAAAGCACAGCTGCCTTCTCCCTCTCATCTCAGTAACCTGTCAAGTATACTCTACAGGAATACAAATCTCACACATTATAAATGTTTGTATTTTGGTGTGTTTTCCAATATCTGATTAAGAAATTCAGTAATCATTTAGGATTATACTGCATGATAATTACTAGTGGAATTAATTTTGACCATACTTGTATTTATTCATTACCTGCTTTACTTGTAAAAACCTGAAGATTCAAAGATTTAGATGCAGCATCTTGATCTTGACAGTAATCATAGCCAAAATTCACAAGTCTGTGAGCAAATGAAGATCACTAAGTAAATAATTTCATGCACTCAGATTTATCACAACAAAAATATCACCAGAACAGTCATTATGTAATCAAAACATACTAGTAAAATTATAATCAAATGTTCAATAAAGCAAGTTAAATTAGGCCCCAACCAATGCTCAATGCTGTTAGAAACAAGAATCTGCACACTTTAATCCAACAATTTTGAACATATCTGACAACTTCATATTCACCTACTGCATTGTCCAACCATTCCTATACTTTGAAGTGAAAGTAAGTTCTCATGACATACTGGAAATTCAAATACTTGTGACATCTGATAACTCAAAATATTTGCCAGACTAACTCTACAGCCCAGGTCTGTAAAGCCATATTTTAATCTGCAACAGGGACACTACTTTCAGTGGTAATACTTGAAAAGAAAAGCACAAAATTACACTCACATGGAACTTGTTATACCATGACATCTTCAGTCTCATGCTGCTTGTGCTTTAATGGTTTTAGGTATCTCTAAATCTACAAGGCCTATTTTTGCCCTGCAAAACATGCAGCAGAAGACTGTAGTTAGACTGCTTTGGCTTTTTTGTTGCTGGGTGGTATTTTTGTACGGTTGTATTTTTTTTCCAGAAAGTATTTTGATCCTGTAGGGATTTTCCCCTTGGTCTTCTGCAGTAATTTTGAAAAAAATAAAGTAAAATACATCACTAAAGCTCTTACAAGAGCTGTGTTCTTCAGCACCAACTGTAAGAGGATACTCTGCCCTTTTATAGGGCAGCCTGCACATGCAGGAGCACACACTGATCCTTATGCACAGCACTGAGACATTCTGGGAGCTGCAGCTTGGGCAGGGTGGAACTCAACTACCTTCAGCTACTGACACCTGACCTAATACCTCTGGTCTCCCTTTTTATTCACAAAAATAAACAAGCCCTTTTGGAATGTAAAGATAGATGAGGATTATGACAGAGTTAAACCATGGTGACTAGTTTTTTCCCTCATTTAAAAGGGAGCCCTCAGAAGACAAGTTCAGATGCAGTCATGTGCATGGCAGACACAGAATCAGACAAATATTCATCTTTGAAAGTGCAGGCTGATGGAAAGAGCATGCTGGAGGAGAACAGAGTACAGGCAGTGTCTTCACAGGCTATAAAAAGGAGCTACTGGTTTGCTTAACTGCCCAATAAAACTTGCAACAGTAATTAAAAATGCAGAGCTTCCCTTGACAGAAATTTTGACATCACCATTACAACATGCCCAAGGTTAAACCAAATTAATTTCAATAGGTTCAGCATAATCAGAAGGTTTTAGCTATAGCTAGCTCTTCAGACAAATAATTTTTTTCAATGGCACTAAGAAGCAGTCAAGGATTAAATTACTTTTTACAGTTGACCCTGACAAAAATAAGAACTGGAGGTCTGGACACGGTTTTCATGTTATTCTTAAGTTCCAGTACCATGTAGGCAATTTCCAACAAAGATATTGTGGTTTGGGCAAATTTTACTTGGGTTTGTAAAATGTTACCATATGTAATAAAAGGAAAGCAAAACAAAACACTAAAAAACCAAACAACTTACTTTAATTGTGTGTCATTTACAGCAATATCCAGGTGTGATTCCAGCTGTTAAACAAAAAAGAAAACAAATCTGTATTTTACTATGTTTAGTATTTCAGACCAGTAAAATGTGTCATAGTCACATTTCACCAGGTTCAACTTTTTAACAAGTTTATTTATCCTCCTCTAATCCTTACAGTCACTTCAAAAACCCCTACAAAACAGATTCTTTTTTTAAAAGAGAAAATAAATTGCTGCATTGCAGAAATTTTCAGCCACTGGGACAAAGATCTAGTAACAATTACATGTTGTAATTTTTATGTTCTGTTCTTTGTGTTTTGGCTGCAACAAATGTTCCTGTCTCACTTAAAACTGTCACAAAACGAGCACATGGTTTTTTTGTCTAGAGCACTTGATAAGCCTGCAATTTTCAGTAACTGAGTATAAGATCAGTGTAGTGTCATGAATGTCATTTACTGACTTCTGGGTCAAAAAAGTGTAATTCCACCACACTAAATTTACCTTACTGTGGCAAAATCTGAATCTGACTGAATATATTCTTGACAAGAAAATAATGCAAAAAACCCAAAAAACAAACGGAAAAACAAACTCCAATTTTCCTCTGAAAAAGTTTCAACAACAAAAACATCAAACAGATCTCTGTACCAGTACCAGGAAAACATAATGACATCCCACTAAAAACCATTATACAATAAAATACTCATAACTTACTATTGAGTTAAAATTGTCATCAGGATAAAATTGGACACACCTTAAAGTACTCTTTGATTCCTGGAATTAAAAAGGATGTGTTTTGTAAGTAAGGAAGCATATTATATAGACACAAAAGTGATTGGCTACTCAGCAATATTCTTCACACTCAATCTGCTTTGCTAACAGATATACAGAAGTTAGGGGACAAAAGAATTTTAAAACCACATATAACCCCTCACAATAGCAGTATGACATGCTTCCTTCCTGTCCCAGATCATAATCTGCCAATCATATATAATTGCGTGGGCCGTCACTTGAAGCACAGCAATACAAGTCTCACACATTTTAGAAAGTTAAAAAAATGTTTTCCATATCTACCTATAAGGCAAAAAGAGCTGTATCGTACTTTGGTCAGTTCAAAAAGAGTACCTGAGAAACAAAAACATGAATACATTTCTCCATCACAGTTCACTTCCTGTTATTTCTTAACATTCACTCTTTTTGTGGCTAAGAAGAGTAAATAAAAATCTTTTTTTATTTACACAGAATGCACCAAGTGCAAATAATCCCTCAGACAAAATAAAAAACACAAACGCTAAGAGTTTCAGAACCTGTCCTCATTTGGTCACTTAGTAAATCTGCACACAGAATACTTTCTAGATGAGAATTAGAAGAGAGGCATTATACTCATAACAGTTTGGGACAGATTTAGATACTTTTGAGTAAAAGACCTTTACAAAGCAAAAAAAAAAACCAAAAAAACCCCAAAAAAACCCAAAAAAACTAAAACAAACCAAACCCACCTTTTTTACAGACCACCAATTTTCTTGCAATTTACTAAGCCCAAGAGCAGCTAAGGCAGGTTTGGCCTTTGCTTTAGTTTATTTGAGGCAGGAACAAGATAGACCATGCTAATGAAAACAAACCCCTGTTTGCTACCCTACACACTGAAAACTTCACTGTCACTAGACAGGCAGGAACAAATCTGCAAGAATGACTTTCACCTCACCTTTGGAACAATGTAGAAAAGCCTTTGCTCCATCATATCCCACTGTGCCCAAATGAAGTCATCTACAACTTTGGCTCTTGGAAGCTGACCTGACTTTTGAATCACCTACAGGGAAAGAACAAAAACATTAGAAACCATAAAACAATGTTTTGTAACAATTATACACAGTCTATGCTTTAAAGAGAAAAGCACTGAGAGAAGAGGCACAAATAGTAAGGAGCTTGGAGGGAACAGGCTCCTTGATGGCAGCACAAAGTCCATCTTTGCTGTGTGCAAGGTGCTCAGTTTAAAGAGATCAGAAGCACAGTTTTCAGGGTGCACCTACTGACGAACCTTTTCTTTCAGTCTTCCTTACTTGCAAGAAATTCACCACTTAAGCTGCTCAAAGTGAACAAAGAATAGCAGAGGCACCCTTCATCAGAGAGAAGGGAAATACCACAGTCAGTTCAGAATCAGCTACATTAACTACTGGAGGGAGATGTGTCAGCTCCAAATGAAACTTCTATCCAAAGTCTCAGCCACGTAAAAGAGAGGGCTGGAGTGGGGAAAAGGCTACAGCTGTAGAAAACTGTAGGGATTGTATACATGCACACTTGAATGATTTAGGGAGATTTCAAGTCAACCAAAAGAAATCTGTTTGTCAGAAGGACACCAGATCAATCTGTTTTCTGATTATACTTAAGTCTTTACTCCACTACTGTAGTCTAGCATTTAAACCCATCTTCATGAAGGGTAGTGATAAACTGAGAAAACTATGAAAGACTGCAAGGTGACCAAAATCAGGTCCTTTACTCTTCCTTCAAAGACTATATTCACCTCCATAACACAAAACATTGTCTTTCATGATACAACTAATTACTACATTAGATGAATGTTCATTAATAATAAGTCTTTCGAGCAGAATATCAACTATTTGTTGATGACAAATTCATATTAAAAACAGAAAAAGAGATGAGGGGAAACAGAGATTGGAACATTCACTGTACTTGGATTGGATCTAAGATTTACATATTTTGTTCATTTGGTTTTTTAAGTGAAATCTCTACTGGGTTAACACAGATTCAGAAAAGTTAAGTTTAGGAAGGCAACTCTGAAAATATTTTAAATGGTTGCAAATATTTCAAATTGTTTTAAAATTAATAAACACTGCATTTACTCCCACCTTCTAACACACAGAAGCATTCAGTAACATATAAAAAATAAATTATTTTCCTCATAGATTACAAGGTGTAAAGTTTTTCAATCAGCTTTATGGTTACCTGCATAAGTTGCCATACTCATCAATGCTTTCTTTAATAAACTTTGCATTGCCCAAGTATAAAACTACAAAAACTGTCAGCTAAATTAATTAAAGCAAAAAAAAAAAACTCAAACCCAAAGATTTTTCAGTCTTACCACTTTGTGTTCTTCATCTGCAACAACATGAATGTCAAATTGTTCAATATCTTTAAAATACAAAAAAAAAAAAATCATTAAAAACAAACATTTTAAAATGCTTTTATACAGCTTATAAAACAAGATTACATCTTAGAATTCTGTAAGAACACTTTAGGGCCAGGAAAGCTCAACTCAGTGTAAGAGGAAATCTGAGACACATGAACACAGGTGCCTACATAGAGATCTGGAGTCTCTTCCTTTCCTGAAGTGGCCTCATCCTTGTGGAAACAGTTCCCTGCCCACATCAGCACAGCACAGGCCTGAAGAGCAATGACTGCAATGTGCCCAACCAAGCCAAGGAGCACACATGGAAAGAAAGTGTCTGTGGAGCTGCATGTCCTTGTCTGAGACAATCCCTGACCTGTTTCACTTCCTAGCATGAACACCTCTCACAGCCTTTCCCACACAAAACTCCTGAAAGTTTCCCACAGCTGGCCTGCATGAGAAGTGCAACATTCACCCAGCTGATGATGTTTCTGATTTAGCTCTGTCCACCTAAGTCCACATACCCAAGGCTGGTGTCTAGCTCAGGGAAGATGGGCCTCTCCAAGGGGGTGGAAAAGAGATCTCTCTCTATAATAAGAAGGAAAAACTCAGCCTTTTCCAAACCTCCATCTTTATCCATTCCCTGCCATTAGATTAGGCTGAACATGCAATGTTAGCAGAATCCAAGGAACTATTGCCCTATTTTTGTCCCACTTTACACCTCAAATGACAGTCCATCTTTCAGACAATTGATTTGCACTGAATTTATGTATAAGGAGTCTATTTTAGAGCTTTTTTTAGAAATAACGATAACTGATGAATGCAAGTGCTAATCAACTAATTGTAGACAAAGATGGCCATTCTGTTAAACACTGAAAATATTGTGGTAAATGATACTGGTTTTGAAAGACCTTTGGAATACCTAGAATAACTCATACCCTTCTTTTTTCTGTATTTTTTCCCAATAAAAGTCTACCAAAAATACAATCCATAACAATCATCTTGAAGTAAAAGAATGACAATGTAATTTGAAAATATGAACTCACATTTATCTTCTGAAACTAGCAAGAGACGACTTTCTCTAGAAGCACTTCTGCCTTCAACTGGATAAAGAAACTATACAGAAAGTTTCACAAAAGTAAGTAAAAAAGCAAAGTAGTTTAGAACACTTATCTAAAAAGTTTTGGGTTTTTTTAGCTGGATATTTATGTATTTTTAAATTAAATCAGACACACTAATGATATTTAATTTTTTTAAATAGCTATTATTACATACTAATAGTCACCAGTCACTATAACTGCAAATTTGGGAAGATTGAAGAGAAATAAAAAAGCAGCCTTTATGTTGGAGAAATATTCTATAGCAAACATTTCATGAAGTTTCATTTTTTTATTTCTATGAGGAAAGAGGGGGACATCATCTCTGTAACAGTTGCAAGATAACATGAGATCTTTCTGCACTAAACCATGTTTTCTCTCTAGCATAGCAGATTAAAAAGGCTTATCTTTAGATCAGTTGAATAACTTACCTGTACTCGAACACAGCTATCCACAGCCTTTAGGACTCTCACATTATTAATGGGCTGAATTTCGATTAGCAAGGTTAAATACCTAGATACTGCAAAAAGAACAGGTTTTAGATAATACTCTTTTTGTACACAAGTTTGTTTTCTAAACAGAAATTACATGCGAAAGAAAGCAAAAACGTACAATATTTCAAATAGTATGAAAAAATCCACTTGCAATACCTGACTGTAAGAGCTGACTTGCTCTTTCTTCCTCTGTATATTGACAGAAGCTGACTGCTGTGGGGGAGAAAACACCAACACATCCACAGTGAGTGTGCATATTTGACATTAATCTTATCAAACATCTTTGAAGAATGAGCCTCACAATTCTTTTACCAAAACCATGTGTGTTAAAGAAACATCAGAAGCTCTTCTAGATGTAGTAGGCATGCACAAATGCAGGCAGAAGAAGTGAACAAAGGGTCAGTGTGTCTTAGATGTTTTAATAAAACAGCAATATTGTCTCAGCTGGGTCTTTATGTTGTTACCTATATTATCTGATGATGGATCCACTGAAATTCATAAACTGCTGTGGGCAACACATAGGTCAAAATTGATTTAAGTAATTCTAGACCCAAATGTATCATCCTACTAAACTAAATCTTTTCCAAACAAATTTAATGATAAAACACATATTTACCCAATAAAGTTCTTTCATTGTTGACCGAACAGCTGATTATGTGCAGATCCTTCTCAAACATATAGAGGTGCTTCAGAGAAACACAGTAATGTTAATAACTTTTTTTAACTCTGTAAAGGAAGCAAGTTCATTACTTCTCCTTAGGAAAACACTGCTGTCCCACAGTTTTTATCTTTGAGCCATATCTTTTCATGCCCAGAAGAACCACGTTTCAAGCTTCCACTGTAACAGTTCTCCTTTTTCTCATGTTTGTTTTTACTGGTTCTTTTGAGCTCTATGTTGCCTCTAAAGCATACAGCAGATTTTAATGTAAACACAAAATTTCACTCATTTCACACTATTATGGGGATACCTGCAAAAACCTGTTATCATGATTTTAGTTACTGAATTGTCATATGTTCAGTTTTAGAGTAAAATAACCTCTTAAAATGGTATCACCAACAGGCCAAGAATGCACATATAAAGAAAACTCCAAATATTTACTTCTTGGAACATGTGTGCACTGTAAAGAGGACTGGAAGGGACTTGTTGTTTAGAAGATTGTTTAGAAATAAAGATTGCAGATATGATGCTTTACTACTCTCAAGCCTTTCAAATGTTCTGCAATGTGGTGCATTTAAATACTACTGAGAATCATTCCAACGCCTTCTCCAGTATCTTTTCTGTTCCAAACAAGTATACATTCCTTAAGGACTCAACATACCCTGTTGTGATGCATTAAAATCTGAAACACTACAGCACTGTCTTCACCACAGGGAAACCTGGCATTGCTCTCACCTCATTTTGTTTAGTTTGAAGATCATACAATCCAATGTGAGTGTTGCTCTGATTTCCCTGTGGATGGAAACAAATTAGCACTAGCAATATAAATACATACAAAGTGAAACATTATTCTTTTTTTTTTTTACTGCCTCCCTGTTCTCCCTGCCCCTTGACACACATCCTCACACACTTCCCTGTCCTATATATAAACAAGCAGTTAATGATCTAATTCCAAGAAAGCAAGTTCTAATTCCAAGAGAACAAAGATTTATTTTTTCCTTTTAGAACTAACGCACGGGATAAGGTTGAAACATGGCAAATCCACAGCCCACAAACCATTGAAGAAACCAGGTGCCTCTTTCTCACTTTACTTCTGAACTGATTTTAGTTATAGGCAACAGGGCAGGAAAAAAAAATACCTGTAAAAGAATCAATAGGGATGCTCTGGCCCCTGGAGATTTCAGGCTGGTATTCCAAACCTCACCAACTTGGTGGGTCATCACTTCAAAAGGGAGCACAGAAACATCCACATCACCAAAAATCAGCTCCCAGTGATCTGGCTGTAGCCTGGGAAAAGGATTTCAGGTCTGCTTTCGGAAGTGATTGTTTGAAGGCTAAGTATTTTACAAGCTCACCATTAGCCTTCTGCCTTTGAAGAATAACATTATCTATATCCTTTCTAGTTGGTTGATAAGTAATGTAAGAGGTTTTGGAGGGCTCTTACAAATGTTTGGGACCACAAATCAAAACTTTACTACTTCTTAATTTTTACCATGTCTTAAATTTTCCAAATATATTAAAAAAGAAAATTCTGCTTTGCAGCATACACTGGATAGCAAATCAAACTGATGTCTATTAATGTACTCTGGGTATAGACATTAAATTGCTAAACTACTGAAATTAAATCCAGCCACACAGGCTTCTACTTACACAGTGACCATCATTGTTTTTAACAACTGCTTAGGGGGAAAGGGGAGAGATCTATGGTTATTTACAAATTTATGGCATCTTGCTTTGTGAAGTTGAAACAAAAGCCTGAGTATTCGCTTCCCAAGGGGTCTATTTCTGAGTGTGTCATTATTGTTGTGGCAATGACAAAAGTCTTTGACTTCTGATTTAAACAAGGAAAACAAAATGTCTTTATATTAAGACACAGGGTCCAGGCCTCCTAATTTAAGATTAAGCAAGTTCTTTCACAAATACTATTTTTTTTCAAGTGTGTCTGAAACATTAACAGCCTCTATTTAGATACTGAAAAATACACTTTGCAAGACTGGAAACAGAACTATATCAATGCCCATGACAATGTATAAACTAGGACACTTGTTTTCATGTGCACTTTGAAGATTCTTGCATTACCTTGCAAATAGAATTTACTTCTGTTTAAAATATCTTCTTTTACACTATTTATTAATGTCACAAAATACAGACACCATTAAAACCACAGTACAACATATATTCTACAATAAGCTTGAAAATAAAACTCATTGTCCACCTTCCCCTGGTTTCACACAGAATACACTTGACAGTCTCTCACTTAGAAGACAAAGGTTGTTTTCTGTTTGTATCTATTGGGAAACAAGCCAGGCCAGCTCAGTCTAGTTCACATCCTCCACGCCGTACACCCCCTCCCAAAGAACAGGCTACAAGTGCCCCGTTTCCTAAGCTTTACCAACTGCTTGGAGCAGATCCCTACAGTCTCCAGTGGGAGCTTAGACACCCAGCATGCAGGCAGACACCTACATTTAGACCTGTGCACCTTCAGCTACAACTCATCCCTTGTGCCAGCTGCAAGGGCCTGAAGAGCACACCAGGCAGTTAGATGGTCAGAGACCCAGAAAAGCTTAGTGTGAGATTCCACTGGTGCTAGAAAGCAGCAACACTACACACACACAGTACCAGATCTCCTGCTGAGCTAGATGGTTACTTGCATTAAGCCTTCTGGAGTTTCAAGTAATGAAAAAAAACCCCAAAATTTGACACACTCTTTCAAACTGTTTTTATGGTTACTGTTGTCTTGTACAGACTCCCCTCCCTATGCTTGTACCAAAGGAAACATCCACCCACAGTTAAAGTGTATTAAAGTCAAAGCCTTGATGAAGGCCTCACCTCTTCCCTTAACCCTAGGAAAGCTGGAGAGTTTTAGTATTGTTGAGCCAGAGGGAAATGAAAGGCAGTCCTACTCTGCTGGAGTCCATCTCATATCTGTACTCCTCAAGAATCAAGATCCTCCAAGATCCAGTTGGATCTACAGACTCCTCTGAGCTGCACAGTCAAGAAGCACAGCTTGTCTCATCAAAGGAACAATAAGAACAAGACAAAGTTTCACCCTCTGAAACCATTTGAAAACCCACTTGGAAGTAAAACTAAAAACATACACCATGGTGAACAGAATCTCATGTTAAGAAGCCAGCTCTAGATACTTCAAGACATCAAATAAACAGTGGTTACTTCAGACTACTTGCAATAAAGTGTTATGGATGAATCTTAAAGAAAGGTATATGCAGAAATAGTGTTAGATATATGACATCTTAAGATATTTTAGTAGGAGAAATTAAAGCACTGCACACAAATTTAATAGCCAGGCTTCACTAAGGAATTGAGGGTGAAATGATGTGCTGTTTATGTAGTGCTTTAAAGAAATTGCATTTCATACATAGGGAGATTCTGGGCCAGCAATAACTCAAGGGCAAAAACCCCACAGACTTAATCGGGTGAGTAATTTACTCTCCATTTCATCATTCTTAACCTTTGTCTGAAGTGGAGATGGGTATTTTCCCACTGTCCAACACTCCCAGGTTGTAATCAGTCATGTTTCCATGTTCTAACACTTATTGCAAAAAAAATTAAACTACAAGAACTCAATTAGATCCACATACAGTTTTACTCTCAACTATATTTTTATTAAATTCCAAGTCAGACTTACCTTCCAGGTATAAATAATTTTTCCATTTCTTTCAACATTTACAACGTAGAGTGCTGATGAATTCTCAGAAGTGTCTGAAATAAGAAGTACAAAAAAAGGCACAGGATTTTCATTTCAGCTGTTTCATAATAAAATTGCACACTTCAAGCAAATATGCTAAAAACCTTTTAACTTGTAAATACTTATTTGCATATGCCCAAATTATTCCCTTCTGGAAAAAGAGAGAGTACTTCTTACACCATGATTTAAATCTGATAAACTTTTACACAGATAGTTAAGGGATTTCAAAACATGCAAGAAAAAAATTATTTTTGTAAACTCCTACCTCTTCATTATAATTATGATTCTAATGGCCACTACCTTTTGTAATGAAAATGGAATGTGCTTTTCCAAAGAATAAAAAACCAACCAACCAAAAGAAAAAAACCCAAACCCTTGCATTTATTCACTATACACAGCATGGGGTTCAAACAGTTAAGCCATACTCCAGTCCTCCAGACACTACAGGAAGACAGAACTAGCCTGAGGAAAATATCATTTGCTCACACATGCCCCTCCAGTATCTCAAAGGAAAGCCTGAAAATAAACTACATCTTTAGACATTAGTTCTACAACACCAACACCACCACTCGTGTGTCATTCTTAGCCCCTGCTCCTGTTCCAAAAATAAATAAAGAAAAAAACCAAAATCCAAAGAACCACAAGACTAAATACCATATAGAGAGATATGCAACCTATCTAAAAGCACAGGGAACTAAACAATGCAGGACAAGAAATTATATGGGATGTGAATGAAAGAATATGGTTAAAATGGAAACAAATGAGCAGGAAGCTAAGACGGACACAGAAAGAGAAAAGCAGTACAAATTACAAAGAAAACCACCAGAAAAAAGGATAAAATATTGTACTCAAGGTAACAAAAATGCATGCTTTCCTGATGCTGCTTTTATATTTTCTAACCACCGCAGCCATCAAAAATCCCCAATAGAAGCTTTTACTAAAAGTGGAAATTTTGCCCTTAGTAAGGCTGAAGCTGTATGATTGGTCTCAATTTTATAATAAAGGTGGCTGCAGTTCAGTAAGCACCAATATAAAGAACTCTCCACAAACCTCTGCAAGCATTTAGTCAAGTCTGACACTATTTACTTGGCAGTTATCACAAAGTGTTGATAGAAGGAAGACACTTAGTGAAACTTAGTTTAATAAGCCTGATACTATAAAATGGCATGTACAGCTTGCAGTGATAAGAAAAAAAAAACTGTTTTCAAGTATTATCAGAAGGAAGTACATTTTCCATTTTGTTGTGGGAGGACAATGAAAATCCTTCCTGTACATTGAGCTTTCTATTGATTTCAGATCACTTGAAGTACACTCCAATACCACTGCATTAGGGCTAGAAGGTGACAACTGGGAGAGTCTAAGATAACAATATACTCCCTTTTTTTTTATCAGAAGCTTCCTGGAACTTAACAACCACCTCAAACTTTCAAGATGAGTACTACAGTCTCCACATTCTCTCCTGCAATACTTCCTCAGACTAGAATTTTGGTAGAGAAGAAGGTCCAAAAGCAATCTCCATGTCAATGAATTTCCCAGTCACCTGACACAAGCGTGTTAAAGGCGTTGAAAAACTTCCAGGTCAGAAGAGAGTTTCACATCATTGAACAGCCAGTGGGAATATGAAGGCAAAGAAGTGGCAATGGCCTCTGCCCTTGGAAAGTCCTGCAGTAAAACCCTGCACATAGAATTACTACTTCTTCATGCCCACAGCTGAGACCAGCAGATGGAGGGCTGCAAAAGAACCAACCCAGCCTGCCTGCCCAGCACACAGCTTTTATCAACATAATCAGGAGAATGCAGAGTTAGGTTTCCTGAAGGCCATTATATGCAGCTTATACCAAATTAAGCGGAATAAAGAGAACAAGGCTGGTTTGCTTCACTTGCCGCTCCCTTCCTATGGCCACAGCTACTCCCAGCTCTCACGCCATTAGCAGCTCTCACATGCTATCAACTGCCTCCAAGTCCTTAGGAAAGAAAACAATAAATATGAATAAGTAACATCTGAAAACACTGACACAAAAGTACCGTGACTCCTAAAAATTACTTGCTTCCTGTAATTAGATATTTCTTTGATGTTTAAATTAATCTTTTCAAATCCCCACCTCCCACCTTCACTTAATATGCCAGCACTGCATGAGGGGGAAGAAGTCACTGTACACAGATAAGTTAAAATGCAATACTGTAGTGCTGGTATTTGATCAGATTTGACTTCTCAACTAGATTCTTATGACCCTGCATTACCAGGGACATTACTGAATGAAGACCCTATTACATTTCAAAAGACTCAATATAATTTTTCTCCTTCCCAAACCCATCAGTGCCATTTTGAGACCCTTATGCCATTAACATATAGATTGATTTATCTTTGAATTCATCACTGATGAACTTAGAAATTCATAGATTAAACAATTATGCATGGACAATTTCAGAATTTTACCTCAGATCCCTTCAGTACACCTTTGTTTAGTAAATATAGAAAATGCAAAGTATTTTTTAATATATTTTTTAAATTATGTCTCTTAATCTCCAAGCTGATACTTTCTGGTTTGTCACCAAACAAAATCTTATGGGCCTATTTGATAATAGCCCCTCAATGTGGGAAGCAAGGTAAGTATTTTAAGTAAAATAAAAGCAACTGAAGGCATTTCAAGTTCATCACACTTGCATGTGATGAACTCGATGGTATTTCTCCTGAAGCAATAACAATTACAGTATTATAATTTTATTAGATTAAGGTTTTCATCAGTTTCTGAAAAGCAGAACTGAGCGAGCTGCTCTGCAGACGAATAACAAGCAAAAAGCCACAGTGCCAAGAACGCGGGAGGTCACTTTTTTCCAACCACTACCCCGAGCGCTCGCAGTGCTGGCGGTCGCACGGTGCTGTGACAGCTGACGCTGCATCTAATTTTAAACCAGCACTCGTTTACCAGACACGCCGTAGTGTCAGGCTGTGGGGGTTTTCCTCCCAGAAAGGGGAGTAGCGTGGGAGAGGGAGTAATGCTAAGACTTTTTCTTTTTTTGGGCCGGGGGGGCGCGGGGGGGAGGAAAAAAGAAAGAGAAAGCCCTAAACGTGTGAAGGAAGAAGCAGGAAGAAGAAACAAGCTGTGGATGTAGCAGATGTGTAGCAGTGCTTTCGGCACGTCAGAAATTCCTTGGGGATCGCAAACTTGCCCACTTCGAGTTTCCCGGCAACCGAGGATCGCTCCCCTCGAGCCCCGGCCGAGGGGCGCAGGGGCCGCTCCCGCAGGGGC
>JAHLSL010000061.1:4129175-4161820 GCA_025920805.1 Petroica traversi
GGAGCTGCCCCGCAGGACTCGAAGGCTCCCGTTCGCCCCATGGAGCGGGCGCCCAGGCTCCTCCTCAGGCCCGCTGAAAGAACCTCCGAATCACAAAATATTCTGAGTTTGAAGGGACCCTCAAACATCATCGAAGTGCAGCTCCTGGCCTTGAGCAGGTCAGCCTCAAGAATCACACCATGTGTCTGAGAGCGTTGTCCAGACACTTCTCGGTGCTGTGATTGCTTCCCTGCAGAGCCTTTTCCAATGTCCATCCATCCTCTGGGTGAAGAACCTTTTTCTGATATCCAGTCTACACTTCCCCTGACACGGCTCCAGGCCATTCCCTCCTGTCACTGGTCACCCGAGAGAAGGGAAGCTTCACCACAGAGTGACTCCCAGTGCCTCAGTCAGCAGCCTGTCAGTGATTCCTGGAGTTGAGCTTTAGTCACCTGGTGTTCACAGACCAGGAGGCCCCGAGATGAGTTGCCCTGCTGGTGATTCCCCAGGAAGCAGTAGATATTTTCCAGAACTTCAAGGAGCACCCCTGCTTTCTGAGATTGTGCGCTCTGAAATTGCGGGTTGAATAGGTGTAGTCTCTGTCTGTAAACTGCTGGCAAATTTTGGGATGTCCTCTCAGATTAGGCCTGGCCTGTTCATGCTTTTCATCTGCAAAGGAGGTAAAACTTCATGTAATCTTAGGGGGAGTTGTGGTTTGTTTGCTTGGGGCTATTTTAGCTGTTGAAAATATTTGAAGCACTGATAAGGTGCTACTCCTTAGCTATCTATAGCCTGCCTAATTACCATTTCCCTTCTGAAATGTACTTACTGATATCAGCCAGCTAAAGGTGGCATAAGAGTGGAGAAAGGCTGTGAGGGCATACACCAAACTTGAGGTGCCCAAACACAGAACAGCTTGAGCCTATTCTAGGAGCTAATCCTGAAGTTTTTCCTCCTCACTTCTAAGATCTGGAGCTATAAAAAGGCCAGATCAGAATCTCTGCAATCAGAATGTCTGCAAACTGTGGATGAAAGGCACTTTGGTAATCAAAATGCAAAGCAAACATGCTCTTCTTCTCAATCTCCACATTGCCAACTTTTACAATTTTAACACAAGTTTTATAAACAGGTCCTTAGATCAACTTGTTGTGCAAGAATTTCTGCTTATATTTTCACTGTTGTGAAGTTAAGCTTGAAAATGTGACTGGAGTATTTATTTCGGACACCAAAGTAGAAAACAGACAAGAAGTCCCAAATGATTGCATTTTTTGAGAGAAAAGATGGGGCTAATTCCTGAGTTTGAGTATTTGGGACACAACTGGAGAGGCAAGCAAAGGAGGGAAACAAAGCCAATGAAATGGCTGATTCTGTAATTACATGCAAAAGGGGAAATTTTCACATGGAAAAAATCTCCTGTACCCAAATCCAGAGTACATTTAAGGCCAGATGAGGTCAACTGGTAGAAGTTTTGCTTCAGTTGTAAAGTAAAACAGAAAGAAATTGGGAGATGGGTAATAGAGTCTGCCTATCACAACAGGACATGAAATGAAGAAGGAAAAGAAAGAAAATTAAATATGTTTGACTAGTATGATGGTACTGGATTACAAGAAAAAAACCTAAATAAAACAACTGTCATTGTTCTTTTGTTTCAATGTCAACCATGCCACTTGTTATAGTTCTTGAAAGAGAGCTAACAGAACTGATGGATGAACTATTCTCTGATATTTACAGGACAAGAAGCATATGACAGTGCTGTACTCTTAAAGAATCTTACACAGGATGTTAAAGGCCTTTGGGGCAATAGGAGCTCTATGTAGTTAACATGTAGTTTACCCAGGAGGATGCTATGTCTGCCATGAGGTGAGCTGGTGAGTAGCTCTGCAGACAAGTGGGTGTGGAGAAGTTCTATTCACTTGTGCTCTGTGCATAGGATTCATCCTACAGTCAATGTTTGGGAAAGAGCTGGAAGGATTTGTACGGGTTGCTAGAGGAGTTTATGCAAGACTTCGCAGTCAAGTGTCCAGTAGGAAAATCTTCTCCTGTTGAGAAAGCAGTTAAAAAAATTGTGCTTTCACTAAAAAGGACTCTTCAATATTTTTTGTAAGCCAAATATGTTTACATTTCATGGAAAGTTCTCAAGACTCCTAGGCTGTCCTCACTCTAGGCGTAGAGTGGCACCTCATCTCCAGTGCATCATCCTGGCATCCTGGGAACTTAGAAGCTTTCCTGATGCTGAAATGAGGCAAGAGTTCCTGAAATGAGGCAAGAGTTCCTGAAATGAGGCAAGAGAAATTCTCTCAGAAGTTTCCCCATCTTTTCAGAGAGAAAAAGGAAGTGGCAGATTGACAGGTGAAGAGAAACAAGAAGGAATGAGTTGATTCATGATTACTATCAGGTGCAGATACTGAAACATTACAGGAACAACTATGTAGGGCTGGGAAAGACCAGCATACCAGCAGGGGCTGAAGGAATAGATAGGAGCAAGGAGCCAGAATAGAAGAGATTGAAGACAAGAGAATCTTGAAAAGACTAGATGAAGGTTTATAAGCATTGTAGAGCTGAAGTAAATCTACCCAGAATTGTGGTAAGGATTCTTAATTTTCCCTGTAGTCCAATAGTTGATTTGAAATCCACTAGTTTACAGTGGCTTATCCAATAAAAAGTTATTACTTCTGCAATTTTTTTGCTTAAAATTTAAAAGTTTGCTTGGGACTCCTAAAGGTCCAAAACTGCCAATGACCCTGGGAAAGGTCATTATTATTCCATGGTGAAATTATCTGTACTTTATCAAAATTGGTTCATTTTAATTGATTAATTTTAAATTATCACAGGAAACATCATAAAACACTGATAAAACAAAAAATTGATGTCAGCATTAAATTTTGCCTTCCACAAAGTGCCTGCTTATCAAAGTGTACAAGATAGCCAACCTTTGAATAAAAACAATCACAGATTCGGGTCTTTGCAGTCCTACTTTTAAGGAAAATGTGAATGATCATGCATAGGAATTTGTAATACCGTGAAGAAAACTTAATCCATTGCTGCTCTTTTTCCTCAAGATACCACTAAGTGTTTGCTACAGCTGCTATCAGCTGAGTAGCACCTAAGGCTTTGTAGTGAAATGGTGTTTCTTCTTTCTCTTCCTGTGTTTTCATCTTGATCTGGTTTTTTTTTGTTTTTTCTCACTTCTACCTAATTAATACGTAATTAGTTCACAACTGTAAAAACTAATTCACATATTGGAGTTTATTATGTGAAACTCTGTATTCTTTGAGCCATCAGTCTGGCTATGCACATCAGAGACTGTATCTACAGGCCCAGAGCTCCGGGTTGAATTCCTAGAAGCTCAACATGTTCCTCAAAAACCACAAAGCTGACTCATTCAGAGTTCTTCAAGTAATAACTCACTATAGTGTATCAGGCCACCTAAAACCTGATACATAAAATTAAACAGTTGATGCAAAATCCATAAGCATCTAAAAAACCCCTTTAGCAGTCTTTGAATTAAGACAGAGCCTGATGTATTCTTGATTACATCTTCCAGCTTTCCTAGATGGAGAAAGAAGCTCTTGGTTTAAAGAAACAACCCAATTTCTTATCTCTGTCAGGTGAAGTTAATGTTATAACCCATTTTTCACTTTTGCTTGTATCATGAAACCAAGTTGTGAGTTTTGCACTTAATTTATACTCGGTTTCCTTTTCTGATTATCCGACTCAATTACTTTTGGTTTTAGTTTCAGTCTTAAGCTATGCAGGCACAGGAGCTGATCCTGATGGAGCAACTTCCAGGAGTGGGATATGAAACTAAAGCTCCCATAAAAAAATTATAAATGAAATTTTTCTGATTTCTTTTTAATCAGAAATCTGTTCCTGCCTTAGTAACAGGAGGATCACCCTCAAATTTTTATCTGGATTGAGTCTTGACCACAGGGAGATCATTAGAGAGCAGTACTGGCCCCACTGATCACAATGTAAACATTATCAGCAATATTTTACTGCTAATAACAATGTCTGTGCAAACTTCCTGTGTGCCTATAATCCCTTTTCACAGAGTTCATATGGCAAGAATTACAAAATTATACCGTGACTCCAGTGTGGGGCTGATGAAGCATTGCTCCCTGACACGGCAGTGATGCGTGTAAGGCACCTTTCAGCTCTCAACAGAACAAAGCTTTGTTCATGGACAAAAACATACAGAACCATAAACCATCGATGTGTTCCACTTTTGGAAATTATACATAAGACTTCTTTTGAAGAATGAATTTCTGAAATAATTATTTAAGCACATGACAGCCTGGCAAACAGTTCATGACTTTTTGGGAAGTTCTGCTTACTGAGGGCAACCTCTTTTCCCGCCATTCCAGTAATAGAGGGTTTATTGTCATCATGTCTAGACAGTTGTTTCCTTGAATGTTTTCGTCCAGTCAAACATAAAATATACATGAATTTTATTCCTCGGGTTGGTGCTTTATATGTTTACTAAATCCTCTTGACAACACAAATAAGATACAATTTGAAATCAATATTTTAGTAGTAAAGTGTGCGATTCAGGTTGGTAGAATAAAATACCTTTATTTCAGTGTGTGAGATTACCTTTTTTTAGTCCCTTTAATCGCTGAATATCAACTCAGATCGTAGTTATTTCACTGAAATCAGTCAGCATCCGTTATGGAAGGCAGTGCTTCATGAAGGTGCTTTTGTATGCTTTATTTAATAATTCATCATAGGAAATAGTCTTTCATTTTACTAATGAAAAAAAAAATCATCTTGCTGTTCATGCTTCTGTTGAGCAGCTCCATCTTTTAAATAGCTTCATTGAAGTCAGTAATATGTCAAGCCAGTAACATAAGTGAGCATAAGGCTCCTGAAACAGTTAAGGTATTCCTCATAGTGAGGGAGGGGAAGAGAATGGGACTTAGGGAAGTCTCTGACTGTCATCCAAGTGGCCTTTTTGTTTCCGCTGCTTCTCCCTCCATGGCCCAGGCTGTGAGGCTCCTTTGTTCTTTCCACAGAGCAACCCCTGCTAGCGCTGATGAAAGCCCTGTGAGCACACACTCTCTCAACAGCTGTTGGAGGAGCTCTTGGCTCTGTTTATTCTTCCAGCTCCAGCCTGATTGGGATTCATCAGTAGGGTTTAGAAACTTGCCCTTTTTTCCCTTGCGATCTTCCTGTTTTGACGTCATTTTGAATTGCAAGAGGACAGTGTCAATATTTTGCAACAGAGTTGCAACTCTTTGGGAATATATAATGCATATACCAGCAGATCAGTTCCAATTTCTTTCACTGTTTAGATGTCTTTCCATTATTATTTTTATTCTAAAATTAAAGAAATATTTAGCACAAATGCATTCCTTCAAAATACAAGGTTGCAGCACTATAGAACAGGGACTATAGACAGGGACAGCACAGGATGAACACAGCAGTCTGAATTTTGTCTCACTGAGCTTCGGGCGCTTTGAAAACAGGGCTCTAGTGAGGGTTTTTGTCTAGGCTCCTTCTAGTTAATGAGGAAACATAAGAACTCCAGGGAGTAACCGATACCACCTGGTTTTAGAAGTTAATTTAAGGTGCATTTTACCTGAGTGTGGATGCTGATTCTTCTGTCCCCTCACTTCTGCTGTCATGCCTATTGGGAATGTGCAGCTGAAGGCCTGGTGACCCTTCCTGTGTCTGCCTCCAATTAGATCACATCCAGTGTAATATGGAAGGGGCCCTGAGGGTGCAGTTTGATGAGCAGCTGATCTTACAGCTCATGACTGTTGAAAGGATGGACCCAGACTTCATTCCTTTCTTGTTTTCTTCTCCCTTCCTCATCCCTGGGTCACTCAGCCTCTTTCTTTGTTTGCCAGCTCTCCTGTCCATCTGACACTTCTGTGATCCAGCTGTACTGACTAACACACTAAAATCTATTTACTCTTTTTTAATGGTTTAATTTTCTACAGGGTTATGAAGGTGTCTCCAGCCACAGCTTTTACAAATCCACAGCCACTGCAAAGGGAAGTGATGGTTGTGTGCCCCTGGCAGCAGGGAGGGGGACAGAATAGAAGACCTCCCTGTACTGGTGGCAGTGAAGTGTAAGACCCACACAGCTCATTCAGACCCTTTGCCAAATGCCTTCCTCTGGCTTTCAAGTTGAAAGAAGCAGTCATTTTTGCCCAGCATTGCTCTGATCTGTTGCCCAGCCACTGCTGGCATAATTTCCAGACCAGAGAACAGATCCAACTGAAAAGTAACCTTGAGGGTAAAAAGAAGGAGGTGGAAGAGGACGGTTTCAGTAATGTCAGCTATCTATCAAGGTTACTGAACCCTTATGTCAACAAATATTAAGTTACTCTAAAGAACTGGGAAAAAACCTCTTGTTCTGGACAAAAGACCTTGGGGAACCGTGTCCAGATATTAGTGCTCAGTTAAGTCAGTGTAAATTTCTGCCAAACTACAGCCTTAAGATGTGGCTAATGGTAGTAGAGGCATCTGCTTCCGTTGACTTACAGTAAAAAGAGTCCAGGTATGAGCTTTTAGCTGATTGAAGTCAGGTGAGTAAAATGTAATTTTAGCCTCCTTGGCATACTTTTCTGTTTCCATCAGGATCAATAGTAACCAGTAGTTTTTAATACGTTATTTGTATACTCTAACAACCATTCCTTTGATACTGTGCAGCACTTTTAATGTACTCAAATTATTCTCTGAAAATCTGAATACATTTCCCTGGCACATCCTAAAAATATCTTTTATTTATTATATGTTGGTTCCAAACAAATGTCACATTAATAAGCAGAGAGGCTTGGGTAGGTGTACGTCATCAGTCACGCAGTGGTTTCTTCTTCCAAAATACTTCCAGAATTAGGTCTGACCTCTTTTAACAATGAACTATTTATAGGATTCATAAGGGCCTTATCCTCCAACCCTGACTCAGCCAAAACTCACCACTGACCTTGACCTCATATAGTCTATTCTTGTAGCCTTACTCATGTGAAGAGCTTTTATTCACTGACCTGACTTGGGGAGCATATTCTCATGAGTATGATTTTGCAGGCTTGGTTCCCAGCTCAGTGGGACTTGGTAAATGTCACAGAATTGATTCTTGAGATGCATGTGTTATTTTTACCATGTTATAAGTATAAAATTTAGGGGGAAATATGCAGCTAAGTTTTGCATTATGACAATAAGTTGAGTGTAATTACATTAGCTGTGTTCAGCTACAAATGAAAGCATTAAATTCTCCTTTTGAAAGACAGTACGTGTATTTTTAGAATAAAGCAATCATTAGATTTCTCAGTCATAAGATTTATTACTAAAAGTAATTAATTTTTTCTCAGGAAGATATGTTTTTAAGTAGAATATTATTGCAGTGTTAGGTGATTACACTAGCACAGTATGACAATGGCAATCTCTTTTCTGAATATTTTTGTGTCTTTTTCCAAAATCCCTTCTAAGTAGTGTTGATTTTTCTAATAGTTTTCTATTTTTCATTATGATGCAGGATGATACATTTGAGAAGCTAATATATTGCCATGAGGGGGTCTGGGTAACAAGATGTATTGTCTATATATTAAAAAAAAATTACTATTAGCAGTCCATTATCATTAAGGTTGAAAAAGACCTCTAAAATCATTGAGTCTAACCATGAATCCAGCACCACTGTGTTCACTACTAAACCATATCCTCAAGTCCCACATCCACACAATTTTTTGGACACTTCCAGGGATGGTGATTCCACCCCTTTCCTGGGCAGCTTGTTCCAATGCCTGACCACCCTTTTAGTGAAGAAACTTTAACTGATTCTTCTCTAATCTAATGACTCTTCCAATTATAAAGATTGTAATTATGTATATTTGTTGCATCTTCTTTACAACATATTATCTTACACATCTCTTAAATACTGTTGTATTTTCTCGCTTTTAAGTGGAAGCAAACACAAGCATTGAAATCATCGTACCTGACTTGTTTACAGCCCAGTCTGCCCTGGGCTGTAACCAAAAGGCACCTTTTGCTTTCTTCTTCCTCTCACTCTCACTCTCATTTTGGGCCACTGACTCCTCATTCCACTGCAAATGACATCAGTCCAAAACTGAGAAATGCTGCAACAGGGCTTGATTTTACCTCTTCCCACAGCTCTATTAATTGTTCTTGTCACAGCAGAAGTGCAGAACCCAAAAATTTACTTTAAATTGCATATGGATGCATTGTTGTACCTTCAGAAATGGTCGGTTTCAAATGCTTCTGAGGAAGGTGCAAGTAGCCCTGCACCTGTCAAATAACAATACTGTTCACCTGTCTTGGATGTTAGGTTTCATTCTGATTTCACAGGGTCAGAGACTGATTTATCCTCAAAGTCTGACATTTAATATTCCAGGGTATTCAGATTAATTAGAACTATATATATTCTCAAAATCTATAGAAATATTTAATTCCTTTTTAAGTTTTAGGCTTAATGACCTTTTTTATCCACAGTCTAATTGCAGGGTACATAAGAAGTAAGGAAATTATTTTAGAAACTGCCATCATTTAATTGCTTTGAATTAATTTCAAACTCCTGCTCCATTTTCCTATAGCACTTTTTATTCTTCTGTGCTCTTTCTGAAGTCAGTCATAATTAATCTTTTAAATTTTTCTTTGGAGAAGCTGCTTTCCGTGCTCTGGATCATTCTTGTAGCTTTTCCTGAGTGTCTTCTGAGGATGGCCTTTGAAAAACCTTCTTTAAAACCCAGAAGTAGTGTATATGCCCTTGCTTTTCCATTTTGTCAGGACACTCAGGAATGTGGTTTTCCTTTGCATGGGCAGAGGTGTTTGGCCTATCATGGTCATGGTTAGGTCTTTCATAAAGCTGTCATTAGAGACTGTGTCAACCACTTGACTTAGTGATAAAGATAATTCCTAGAAATCTTTTTTAGCCATGTTTTTGTGGATATATATGCATGTTTCTGACTTAAAGTACTTTAGATAGTTAAATAATTTAAATGAGAAGGTTTGTATGTCAGCCCATGAAATTTCTCATTCTTAGAATGTTGGATTTATCCTGCCTGTGTTTTATTTTAAATTTACCAGTTTATAACATCTATGATATTTCCTCTGTAACTCTTCTGCTGTTTTTGTATTTTTATTACAAGAAAAATATTATTGTAATCAATGTTCTCTGCTGGGAAAAAAAAAGAAGCTAAACAGGGGTCATTACTTGTGTTGCATAAAACTTTAGACTAACTAAGCCAGTCATATCACAGGTCCATCTAAATAA
Organism: Petroica traversi; assembly: GCA_025920805.1. Lineage (NCBI taxonomy): Eukaryota > Metazoa > Chordata > Aves > Passeriformes > Petroicidae > Petroica > Petroica traversi. The sequence goes on from JAHLSL010000061.1 coordinate 4,138,387, forward strand.
CATATTTCCTTCAACAGTAGCCAGTAATAGATGCTGACAGAAAGCGTGTATAAAAGCATAAACCTTTTTTTCCTTCTCTTGCAAGTCTTCCAGATTATAAAATTAAGGAATCAAGACAATCTGGAAGATACTACTTTATTTTTTTGGCATCCAAAAAATCCCATGATAATTAGTTTAATGATTTAATAAATGGGAAACAGGACATCTGTCTAATTCTCCTGCCTGATAATTTCCTGTGGTGTACTGTAGTTTTTAAGTTAAGAAAAATAGTACATAATCATTTTCTACTCAGGATTTTATGTGCATTTATCACATTTTCCTCATTCCAAGATGAGGAGTGTATTTAATATCCTTTCATGTAAAATCTTTGCCCTACTTCATATCAACACTTTGTGTTTTTCTGAGACTCGTGTTTGAAAAGGCATTGAGAGGCTTTATTCTTTGTTGTTTTATTTTCTTGGGAGTACCATTGATCCATAATTTGCATCTTTAGTATTGTAATAAAGTTCCCTTTAATTTTTCTTACGTCAATGGGTATTTGCTTGTCAAATTCTCATCTAGGCCTTCTAATTTCCATTTTAAACTTTATTTTCTGTAAGTATCTTTTTGAAGGCATGTAGATGAGTGGTTTGCTTTTCACAGGCACAAAAGCCATCTAATATTAATTATTGGTTGTAGCTCACACATTGCTTTTAGCTTTGGCCATAGGACAGGAAGCAGCTGTCCAGGACAGCAGACTGGTGGGGACAGTTAAACTGATGTAGAAACAGTCTGTACTTGGCAATTTCTTTCAGAAGACTTCAGGAGATCAAGATGAACTCATGAGGTTAACAAGGCCAAGATCAAGTCCTCCACCTGGACTGGGGCAATCCCCAGTATCAGTGCAGGCTGGTGGATGAAGGCATTGAGAGCAGCCCCGATGAGAAGGACCTGGGAATGCTGGTGGATGGGAGCTGGGCATGACTTGGCAATGTGCACTCTCTGCCCAGAAAGCCAGTTGTGTCCTGGGCTGCATCCAAAGCAGCGTGGGCAGCAGGGAGAGGGAGGGCATTCTGCCCCTCTTACTTTGTCCTCATGAGATCCCATCTGGAGCTCTGCATCCAGGTCTGGAGTCTTCTGCGTGGGAAAGATCTGACCTATTGGAGTGGGGTCAGAAGAGGGTCACAAAAATGATCAGAGGGCTGGAGCACCTCTCCTTGTGAGGACAGCCTGAGAGCGTTGGAGTTGCCCAGCCTGGAGAAGAGAGGGCTCCAGGAAGACTTTATTGTTACCTTTCTTTACTTAAAGGCAGTTTGCATGAAAGATGGAGAATGGCTTTTTACTGAGGCCTGCGGTGATAGGAGAAAGGCCAATGGTTTTAAACTATAAGGGAGTGGATTAGATTAGTTATAAGGAAGAAATGCTTTATGATGAGAGGTGGGTGAGACACAGGAACAGCTTGCCCAGGTGAAGTTGTGGACACCCCATCCCTGAAAGTGTTCAGGTTTGGATGGAACTTTGTGCAAGGTCCCTGCCTATGGCAGGAAAAGATGTCCCTGCCCATGGCAGAGGGTTGGACTCGAGGATCTTTGAGGTCTCTTGTGATGCAGACCATGCTAGAATTCATTCTGTGTTCGCAATTTGCCAAACCCATTTTCTCACCTGCTGTAGGAACAGAGTGACCACACAAACCAGCAGTGCCTTGCAGTTGCAGTAGGTTTTACATGTCCACACATTCCTAGTGGGGACTGTGGGTAGGGAAATATGCAGGGTGGTGCTGGGCACACAAACAGTGGGGCTGTGGCTCTTGGTTATGGGAACAAGAAGCTTGATTAGTTTACATGCACTAAATTGTTTAAGGACCTCAAATTAGATGCTCTATACTGCTTTGTGGACTGAGAGCCTAATGAGGTTAGCTAATGAGTTGTATGTCCCATTTTGTGCAGAGTGAATGTTTCTACACAGTTTTGTTTTAAGAACTCCATGAAAAATAGCCTTGAGTAATATTCTCAGGCTGGGAAAAAATTACCTAAAAATGTAAATACATCTTTAGAAACCAGTTTTAATTACTTAAAAGCTAAGTGTACCAAATACCTTAATTCTAATTGTCTGATTGTTGTGTGACTACTCTCTGAAGTGAGGTTACAGTAGTTTAGGTACTTTAAGGACACCTTGATATTTTACTTTAAAAACCTTCTTTTTTTTTTTTTTAAATTACTACAACTTTTTTTTTATTCTACATTTTAATTACTGGCACATGACCTGTACAAATATTAGTCTCTTTTTCTCAAAATCCTGAAATAATATTTTTGGTTCTGAATGTAAAGGTCAGCTTCATAGGTAATTTTAAATATCAGAAACTTAGATTATCTGAACTAAAGGCAGTGAAGTCAGTTGAAAGTAATACAGCCTACTGCTACTCTGCTTTTTGTCATTTCTGGAAAGGTTTGAAGCTGGTGAATGTATGGAAAGTTAGAAAAAATCTTGCTTAAAATCTAGGTGGAGGTAGAAAATTTGCTCCTTAAAACAACCTGATGAAGTAATCATGAGAGTCACTGAGGAGGGCAGGCAGCATCCTGCAGAGCTGCATTTCCAGCTCGCTGATCAGGCTCTGTTCCTTCCACTGAGAAATGCACTGTGGGCTGGATGAATGCACAACATGCAAATCTAACCAGTTGTAGGTGCTTTTTTGTAGTTCTCCCATGACTAAGAAGCTAATGTTCATGAGTAATTAATTTCAGCCTTTTATCCTATGTCTTTTTATCTAAAGATGGGATCCCCAAGATGTCAGCCTCCCCAAACTGTGGTAAACACAGAGCACTAATTTGTAACCTCCTCTCAATGTTTCATTTTCAGGCAGTCTGTAAAGCTGCCACTTCTCCAGCACACCTGATGGGCTCACCAGGCACACACAGTACAATTTTCACTTTCAAATGGCCAGTGCCAGTACATTTGTTTCAGGGGACTGCAAAGGCCCTAAGGGTAGCTCATGTCTACCAGCTTTCAATTTGCTCAGGCCTGCCATCCTACTATAATGACTGCCCTCTCACCATCCTTTCTGTAGGACCTGTCACTACCAGGAGAAGCTGAGTGTCCCTGGAAGACCAGTTGGATCAGAGCAGGCTGCTCCTTTCAGATGAAATGCCATGAATTCACTTGGGAGTCCTGGATACACAAAATTTGAAGAAACTCTGTAACTCCTTCAAATAGTGAAGTAAGAGTCATCCCGGTGACTGAGGATGAGTGTCAGGTGGAAGGCTTGGTCTTCTCCAGTGGGGCTACAGAGTTTCAAAACAAGACTAATGAAAACATCCAGATCTTTTAGAGTTACCCAAGAACCCAAATTTGTGCAACTATTTTGTGCATGGAGGAAGATGGGCAAGAGTGGTCTGTGTGCCCCCCACCCCACCACCCCAAGCTGCTTTGTAACTACAAATAAAAAGTAGTACAAAGCAAGGAATATGTAAAGATAACAAATTCAAAGAGCAAAATTATTACAGCCAGAGCTGGGCCTGCTAGTGAACTAGATCAGGCTTAATAGTCTGTGATGGTGAATTGTGTTCATGAAGTGGGGAAACCTGTGGTTTTTCTTACAGGTTGCTTTGGATTGGCCTACATGGATGTAAAAGGGTTGCAGAAGCATGAAAACACAGGAATTACTGCGGGACCTGAAAGATAAAGCTGCAGATTTTAGGACAACTGTGTTCATGTAAGGCATGTATCATTTTTGCTTAAAATGGGCTTTCTTTGCACAGTAAGAAGTATGTTGGGGTGTGTGAGGACCTCAGTAAGCTTTTCTTTGTTTGTTTATATGGAGCTACAGATATATGTAAACAGAGAAGAGAATCTTGTTGTAAATTAACAGGTTTATAGGTGTCAGACTGTCCCAGATGCCAGATTCATACATCAGCTGCTGTTACTCTGTGAAGATACAGCTGATGCTACATTTTATAGCATACTTTCTAAACACTGTAATCTAGCCTTTCCAGCCTGGATTACACCTCTCACAACCCATCTAGAATACAAAATAAATGAAAAAAGAATTTGAGGCACATATTAAAATCTTGAAAATATAACTAATAAATACAAAAGCTGGGAAAAAATTCTGTGCAGCAAAAAAAAAAAAAAAAAAAATTAACATAAGCAACATACATCTTTAAACTTTTTTTTTTTTTTTTTTAATTGAAACAATTCCAGAATTAAAGTCACTTAAGGCTTGTCTTTAGGCCAGACTGACTGGAAAATGTTTCAATTTCAATGAACTGATGTTTGGTTTTGTCTGAAACTGGTAAGACCTGAAAAACTTCCACAAAACCTCATTCAAATATAGTAATGCCCAATTTTGGTAATGTAACATGTACAAACAAGATGTCCATCAGTTTAGTTGGCAATTTTGAAAGATTTCCACTAAATACTCTGCAATCTTCTGAAGCATTTGAGAACCACAAATACTATGGACTTTTTCCTGCTATTTAGAGAAAAATGTAACTTACTTTCTACTGGTTTTTTTATGCTAGTATTTTTTATTCCTGCTTCAATGTGGTTGACACAGTAAAGCTTTTTCTCAGTGCTCAGCTAGAGTCTTTTATTCCGTTGGGTGCTCTTTGTGCCTTTTGACCTGGGGATTTACTGGTACAAAATTGGAACATTATTTGGTTTTGGTTTGGACCAGAATTTGATGTAATGTTTTTAACATTTGCATTCCTCGTGCATCTTTATAGTTATGGGCAAAGTATTGGTACATATTTGAAAATTAGCTTTCTAGACACTGCTAAACTAGCTAGTAATCTTACTAGGGGAACAAAATCAAGATTTAAGGAGAAAATTAACAAATTGTACCTCATTATTATTTTTCTTTTTTTTCCCCTCTAATAGTAATTAGAATGACTGTAGATTTTTGAACATGTCATTTCAGCTTCCAGTTTCTAATTTTACAGTATTAGGCGACCAAGACTGCATTCAGATCAGGGTTTGTATTTTTACAGACAAATGTAATTTCTACTATAAAAAAAAGTAGATGTGAAAACTCAAGCTGCAATTTGCAAAAGCTGAAGAAAGTGAAAGTCAGGTTTTCACAGATCAAAAGTTACAGCAGTGAAGAGTTTGGTACCAAGGCTAAGATCTGGCCACTCAAAATTATTAGCCCTTTCTAATGGGGTGATGCAGACATCATGACTGCAACAGGGCATCAGTTTACAGTTTGGTTCATTTAAACTATTTCTTTACCAGAAGTGCAGGCACTCCGTCATAAAAGTGGCCAAACCAGGAATGTATTGTTCTAATGTTTATAAAGTCAAAAAGCCCAAGCAGAATCTCTTCAGCCATTCTATCCCACTTTGTCAACTCTTCTAAAGTTTTGCAAAGACAGAGTGATATGGAATATGCTTCATTTACAATAAAATATTGCTAGAGAAAGTTCTGAGGGCATAAGCCACATTTCTGGAAATTGCAATGACTCAAGTGACCTCTTGTTCTCACAATTACAATTTTAAGCCTGGACTACTCTGATCTGTAATCAAGATTGGGAAAAAGAAACAGAGATGTGGGCAAAACAGACAGGACTGGATTGCATCAGAATATGGTGTTTATTTCTTTGTCTGACCCAATATAATACACAACCTTGAGATAAAGAGTAGTTAGAAAACTGTGAGAACATTTCCTTTCTCTTTAATTTAGTCAATTGTACATTTGTTTCAGGATGGTCATTTGCCTTCAGGATTGTTTGGATTGCACCAGACTAAGGGCAGCTGTGCCCCTATGGAATCATGGCACTGAGAAGCTGTATGAGAATTCAGGAGATGGGTGGTCCATCCCCTGCACTGAGCTGATCAGCTGTATCCTAGACCATCCTCAATACAAGTGTACTTAACTGCTCCTAAAACTTCCTATTTCCTAAAGCCTTTCTAGTCTTTGGCCTTCCAAGCTGACCTATGGTGTTTAACAATCCTTTAGGTTGGAAAGCGTATTCCTGATGTCTGTGCTAAATCTCCCATGCTATAAAATAACCTAGTTATTTATTGGTTTTCCTCTTGCGGCCATGAGTAGGAATTAACCATCTGCTCTTCATTTAAGCAGAGACTGCTTCATTTTTTTTAATCTACAGTTATTTAAATATATATCCAATATGATAAAATGCAGTAATACTGGAAGTGAGGATTTGCTGTATTAGACCTGTTAGGGGTGGGTGGGCTCACTGTCCTTTCTGTGTGCCAGCCTGCCACTGTTTCTTAGCAATAAGAGAAACCCTCCCTTTGCCCTGTATTTGTACTGGTACAGCCAGGTGGAGATTCAATAGCATCTTGCCCTGCTCTGAATTTTTGCACTTGTAGTGCAGATGTGGCAAAGGCCTGTGGTGTTGGCAAAAACCTGTGTTCAGTGAATTTGTCTCAGGCATAAATTTTACCCCTTACACAAGCATAACCTCAAAATGAGCAGATCCTGCCATTGCCCACAACTGTGAAATCCTGTAGACCACAGCAATAGCTTTGCAGATCCGGACAACATTTCATTCAATGTTTTCACCTCTTTAAAATATTTGTAATTACTAAAAGCCAAATTATATTGTCATGTAATGCTGAAGAAGCTGAATTCTGCTGAGTTAATCCTGAGTAATTCTGCTGCCCATAAAAGCAAGTTTGACCTCAATGTGTATGACAGACAGGATTAATCAATTTAAATGGTTTTCAGTATTTCAGAAACATGGAATGCTTATAAATGATAAATATTGGTTTCCCTAGTTGAAAATGAAAGAAGGTATTTACCCCAGTAACCAACACTTGATCTCAGTTTGAGTTATGGACTGGACCTGTGCAAAGTGGCTGTTGACATCCTGTTCTTACTCATTGCTGTAGAGGGATCTTAGTGGAAACATGGTAAATGGGGATAGTAAAAGATCTGGGATAGTAAAAGCTCAAGAGAAACTCAGCAGAGCCAAATGAACCCTAAGAAATAACGAGTACATTTCACCAGGTCCCTGTTTTCTGTCCCCCCTCATGCTTTGAAACAGGATTATCACGTACAGACTGTACAGTGGATCTGTGGCCTTTAAAGAAGCATTTATGGGGGCTACCACCAATTCAGAATTTGGCCTATCAACTGTTCAAGATTTCAGGTGTCATTAACAGAAAGGGATTTTTTTTTTTTTAACTCATGGTTACAGAAAAATCTCCAGTATGACATTCGGGTTGCAGAACTGATGCTGCACTATTTTATCTAAATTGCAGATAACTCCAAAGTGTGAATATTTTTGCTTTTCTTTGGGTCATTTTTAGATGACAATAACACCTTTATAATACTTACTTTTTATCCAACTAGTTAATTGCTGGCCAGAGTCTGCCCTTGATCATTGTACAAATCATCTTTCGGTATTAAATGTGGAGTGACTGGGCCAGTTGTGAAGTACAGGCTTGGAAATTCTGCATTCCCTTGGCCTTTCTGCAGCTCCAAATGTCCCTGGAGAGATCCAGCACCATATTCCTGAGTGTGAATTAATGATTGCTTCCCCAAAGACATGCAGCCAACACAGTCTTATTTATTGGTTTCACACAAACCTAAGTCTTCAATTTGAAATTCAGTCATATTTTTACAGAAAATCCATAGTAAATGGATATTTTCCATGTGGTTTAGAAGAACAGGAACTGCACAAAAATGGAAGCAACTCTACATCTTGTTCTCAGTACTCTAATGGAAAATCCAAGCACTCAGTTTCCCAGAAAACCTTCTCAGAGCTAATTTTAATATAAACAAACTACTGCTTAGAGTGCTAATGTGTTATTTGCTGTGACTTGTGAGATGTGTTTCTCTGTTTTATGATATTCTTTTGTAGGTGCAATAGCAATCTATTGCCTACATAAGATTATATTTTCAAAATGCAGTATTTTTTAATGTATATGCCATTGTCCTGGAAATTTGAATTGCATATAAAAATTAACATAAGATTTTGCATTGTAAATTGGCTTTTAATGTGCAAATTATTGTGCCTGCATGAAAGTTTTGCATCAAAACATTGGAAAATAGACAAAGTGCATTTTTTTTCAAAAACTAACTGATAAGGATTTATTCGGAAAATGTAAAATATATAAGAAAAGGAGGAAGGGTAGATAAAATGTCAGTACTGACATTTTTGTCACTGCTCATTTTCATTTTTTACAAAAAAATTAAAGTTCAATAAAATGCGAGACCAGCTTTTTCTTTCCTTACCTTGATGCAGCATTTTTTATAATTAGGATCAGACACTATCTAGTGCAGAATTGCTTTAAGCTGTTACTTTCAATGTAAGTTTTCCAGAGGAAAGACTTTGAGATTTGATTCTCCCAAAACATGGCATAGGATTCTTCTTCAAGGAAGAATTCCTTCTGCCTGAAAAGGACTTTGCTTCCCAAAGCAGCAGTGGGATGGTGTAGCTTCATTCTGTGCTCACTGGAGTCAGGAAGAAGTCTTGGGAGTCTTCACAACAGCATCAGCCTCATGAGGAACTTTATAACAAGTCAGAAGCCTTTTCTACAGCAGAGCCTTGACTGCAAATTTTTCTTTGCATCAAACACGCAGTCACCCAGTCATCTAAGTGCATTGGAAATCTTTGGAGCTGCAAAAAGACTCAGTGGATTTTGAATTACTTCTGAAAGGCCTTACAGTCTCTCTCTGCAGTTAAACATGCCCTTGGAGCTCTGCAAATGTGTTGTATTAATTTTTCATTAAAGTTCCTTTGACTTGTTGTGCACAGAGTACAAAAAAATGAAAATACGTTTTAATGATATAGCTACAGACATTTGAATGATAATCAAATATTAATCATTTCCTTGTTTGCTTTTGCAGTTGATAGAGGCTAGGGAAATGAAGCCTTTCAGGTGCTGTTCTAAAACAGAAAGGGCATATGAGATGAAAGTACATACGAATACATTGGTGGAAAAGATACCAAATAATATAAAAAAGTAAACACTACATTCAAGTCGGTATGTTGGAGAAAAATCAAAAATCCTCTATACCTGATGTGTTTCACAAAGTTACTGGAGATCCTAGAGGTCAATGGGCAAGGATCACCAAGTTTTATAGTAAGTACAGTAAGTATACTGATGTTTTTAGGGTTTTTTTAAAGCTTAAGTCCATCACCAAAATATTTGAAAGAAATGGAGGTATCATATAATGAAAGAAAAAGTTGTCTTTGGAATTCTTGTCTTCACAGTGAAGGATGTTATAAGGAGTCTCTGAAAGTACCTCCACTGAGATGGACACTACTCAATTAACTGGTCATAAACAATCTTGGATATATAGAAATTAGTTTGGGAATGGTAATGAATTATTCAGGATAGTCCAGTTTAAAAATGACAGCTAAAAATTTCAAACTGAGTTGCTGTAATAGCTTCTGTATGAAGAAACCCAAAATAGCTTTGGACTGACTAGCTTGCAGAAGAAAATTTAAGGGGGGAGTTGAGAGAGTACTCTGAACTTGTGAATAAAATGGGGGTTAGCCATCATTTTCTATGAAGGAAGGATTTAGGAGGAATCAAATGAAATCCTGTTGGGCAACAGATTTAAAAGGAGCAAAGGGGTGTACTTTTCCAGCTAACATATAATTATGCTACAAAACTCAATACCGTAGACTGTTTTGGACTTGAAATATCCTGTAGCACAGGATAAATGTATTTGTCAAGTAGAAACTCCAGGCAAGGATGTCCTTAGCTGCTGAGTGCCAGTGCCTGTGAATGACCTGGCTATGGATCTGTCTCATCTCTTGCATTCATTCCCTTTACATCCACTACTGGCCACTTTAGGGACAGGTTATGTGAGGCATGGACCCAGCTGGCCTGTGACCTGACCTGCCGTGATCAAAAAATGTTGTAATACCTCTATGTTGAAATTTTGGAAAGAAACACAAGTTAATTGAAATTCACTCTTTGACCTCTGTGAACATGAATTACCAGTGGGGAAAAAAAATAAAAAGCTGTAAAACCAGATAAATTTTTAATATTAAGCCTTTTAGTGATTATTATTGAGTTATCATTATCCTACCATTATGGTGATTACCTATAAACTGCCCACCTGTTGCTTTTGGGGGAAAAGGAAATGGGTAGGGGTTTTAATGCATGTTGCTTGTAGATGGATGCACATTAATATCTGAGGTTCATTCATCAGACCTATACTTTTTACACTCAGTTTCTAACCCTTATGATTTTATCCTATTTCAACTGGTTTTGTTGGAAGAACTGCAGTTTTGTTGAACTCTTTGTCCTGATAGCAAAATTAACTTTAAAATGTTCACTTCATCTGTCTAATAAACAGTTGTTTTAAAACATAGAATGATTTTTAAAAACATCTGTCATTTTAAGGATTGAGTCATAAAACTTTTTTATTCAGTTTTAGTAGAAATTAAAGCCTTAGTGAGTAGAAATCTACATCTAGTAATCACCAACCATAATCCACTCTGAATGATAAAATCAAAAGGTGGCAACAAAATAATTGAAAATATTTTGTCATAAACCTTGCTGAAAGGTAGATTCTTTTGAGAAAAACGATTGAGATCACTGTTGAGTCAAAAGGAAGAAGTTTACATTAGAGAAGTGTATGATAAGCAACGTGCACAAAAATATCAACAAAAAGAGTGAGAAGATCAAATATTTGATATCCATAGGTCATAATCTGCATCCAACTAAATTATGAGGTAATAATATTAATAAAAAAATTACCTGACCTTCAGAAAACTATTTAAACCCCCCATTTTTTTTAGACAGATGCTTAACAGTTTTTCATGCAGAAGCTGGAAGTATTTTAAAATGTTAATGCCTCTATGTGCATTTTCTGCCAAGATGGATTATGTTATTTATGAGATTGATTTTGTTCCTGCCTTTACATATTATTGGGAATGACAGAATAAAAGTGCACATCAGAATCCCCTAATATTGATGTTCTTAAGCTTAAGCCCTAAGCCTGCAGTTCTTGTGTCTGTGCCACAAAGAGGAGAGTCCAGATTCAGCAGCTCTCAGTAAGCTCTAAATAAACAACACCCAAAGCGAGGGCCAGCTACACTCCAGCAGCACCATCAGCAATTCCCCTTTTCCGGGGTGGATCCAAATGAGTGTTCATGCTGGCTACCCCTGCTGCTCCTCACAGAGCTGGTGGGACAACACCTCTGATGTTCTCTGGCAGAAACCCTGTAGAGGACACTGGGCCACAAACATCTGCTCCCACTCTGTCCCCTGTCCTGGTGTTGGCTGCAGAAGAATCTCCCACAGAAGCTGGATTGTGTTTGCAGTCTGGGGGTGTTTGCAGTCAACACATCTTGTCAGCTTAAAATGTGACTGAAAAATATAAAGGAAGCTGTTCATTATTGACTAATTACTAAGTTTTTAGAAGATAAAGTGAGAGGAATCTGTAATAAATATCTGTATCTGTGTATATTTCCCTTTAGAAAAGCCAAGCGGTTGAAATCAATGAGGGCTCCATCTTTTTAGTGGTTGACTGCTTCTGCTGAGCTGACCACTGAAAGCAGAGTGTGAGCTGGAAAGTCTGATCATTCCTTAACATATGTGAAACATTTCTGAGCTCCTTCACCAGCAGCCCTTGGAGCAGCCTTGTGGCAGGAATGGAGCAAATGGAGAACATTTAACTGAGGGAGCAAAATTATGCTCAAGCAGAGAAGGAATTATTTCACGTTGTCACTAGATGTCAGAAAATTTATCTGTGGTCTTTCAGAAACAGTCAAAAGCACCAGTCCCCCACCCCCTAGATGAAAGTCACATTAGTAAGAGTAAGAAAACTTTCCTTATTTAGTTGTGAGACACATGAACATCATAATATGTCTACAAGAGCTTTGAAGTGAGACACGATAGGACAGTAAGGAAGGCCATCTGGACAAGCTCTGGAAAGGTGAATTGTATAAACAACTCCTAGAAAGTATTCTAAAGGAAGACTTGCTATCTCTGCTACCAAATTTTCTGTTAGAAAACCTTTTTCTGTGAGAAAAATTATGGGAAAATATAGCTTGTAATTGAGTGTCAAACTGGAGGCTCTCATTACATTTTGTCAAACAGGTCTCACTTACTCCGTTTCAGAGTATAAGATGTAGGACCAAGGCACAGCCCAATACACTTAGCAAAATGTATGAATAATCCCTCAGATACAGAGGGAAGTAATGTAATATTTTAAAGAAAAAAAAATCTTCTGGATAGCTGGTAGAAAACTTCATCAATTCTTACAGACATTTTAAATAAAGACAGAGAATTGTCTGCAGGAAGTGAACTAGTCCTACAAGAAAAGGAAACTTCTTTTGAGTAAAATGTGGAGGTTTAAGAAAAATCCCACAGAACTCATGCTGCTATTGTGCTGACCAAAAAACATGCAATAATAATTTTAAAAGAATTAAAATTCAACACAAGGCAAAACATAAGAAAATAATATTTTTCATTGTACAGAGAATATTAAGCATAAACTTAAAGTAAGCCTGTGCTAATTTCTGAGGCAGAGCCTGAAAGTACTTGGCAATGGAATTATTCAAACACAGAGTTGACCAGGAACTGCTGGCAGCAACTATTGCACTAGTTTCATTAATGAAATTCAGCTAAGTAATTTGTTAGCCAGCAAGGCAATTAACAACAACAGGATAGCATTAAACAGCAACATTTATGATAAAGTTGTTTCATATAAGAGAACACATTAAATATCCCAGGAATTTCAGATATTTGAAAGGTATGGAAGTCTCATAGACACACTTGCAGCCTGTATTATTTGGAGGTCAATGGACTTGGAAAATGATGTTGCAACTGCAAAGCAAACACTAAGGCAAATGCACATGATTAAGACCCTATCTTGGTTTACTTCACTGCAAAAGCACGTCTCTGCACTCGAGAGCCTCAGTCACATGTGCAGTATGGACCAGGAAGATCATTTTGGCAAAAAGAAATTTGAGTGTGTTCTCATTAACTCAACCACCTGTCATTGTAGGACTGTGAATTGTGACCACAAAAATGGTGAGGGTAAAGAAATATAGCTGTCTAGCAAAAATTTAGGTCCCACCACCAAGCAGAGATAAAGATGCCACTCATTAGCAGACAATGAAAACAAGAACCACCAAATTACATGAAAACTGAAGTTCAGTTTCAGAGAAGCCACATTCATTCCAGTTGAAAGAAGATATTCTAAGTAGGACTACCATCCTTCTATTTTCTCATGAACACAAATTATTTCTCACTTAGAAATCATCTGGCACAATACAGAGAAACGGTGTGTTTATCTAAGATTTGGGGATATGCAATAACTCTTTTCCTGGGAAATCTGACAGTTGTGCAATGCCAGTGAGCATTGCAGTTGTGAGGAGAGGCTTGACATTCACTGAAAACCCTGGACATTCGTAACACACTGGAAACAGTGGCTCTGAGTGCAGAGCAGGCTTGATGTTTCTCCAAGAGGTGCAGCTGTGTGTGCTCAGTGTGATGGTACAGCCCAGAAATTCCAGTTTCATTCTGCAGGTGAAGCAGAGGTTACTTCTGTGCACGGGGACTCAACCCTGACAGTGCATAACTCCAATTCAAACTTGAATAATTGCATACGGGTAAGAGAGTTTCATCTAGCTCTGCACCTTGTTTCCAATACTGACTACCAAATAAGTTTCCTGAGGAGGTTATAAGGGGCGTCTAGAAGCCCTTCCCAAAATACCTTTTTGAGGGTCTTCTGATCAGTAATTCTGTGACTTCCTAAACTATTTTATGTGGGTTTGTATTGAATAGTCCTAGGTGTCCTTTTCTTCCATGAATTTATCAAATTCTTATTTTGAATTCAGGTACATTTTTAGCATATACAATGTCCTGGCACAAGTTCTGTTGGTTAATAAAGTGGTTAGTGGAGACCTTTTGTTTGCCTGGAGACTGGCATCTTCTGGCTCCATTTGATATCGTCCAGATTTTGGACTGAAAGAAACAGTTATTTCCTACTCACCTTGTTCAAGCCACTCGCAATTTTATTGTTCTCTAGTATATGTACTCTTTTTGCAAACAAAACCCTTAATGTATTTTATTGTTCTTCATGCTGTAATCACTCTGTGTCTCTAATCATACTTGTTACACTTATCTGTATCTTCTACAGGACTTCTATTTGTGTCCACATGGACACATAACTATAAACACTGCTGAAGATGTGAATATATCATGTATTTATATAGCAGAAAAAATATTTTATATTCTTCATTCCTTTTGTAGTGATTTCTAGCAATGTTTGTCCTCATTTTACATTTCTCTACAGTGAATTTTTGTTGCCTAGTCATTACATGATGGGAAGTTCTCATGTGAATCTGTAATCAGCCATAGTCTGTATCACTGACTAATTCAGTGCCATCAGCAAATATTTTCATCCCTTTTTGACACTGTTTTCTGATCCCTTGTGGTCTGTGTTGAGCAATGCAGACTTCAGAACAAAGCCAGGTGGGACTCCACATGTGATCTCTTTCTACTGCGATAGGCAACTAATAATTTACCTCCTTTCTTCCCATCTTCTGAACATTTCTGCATCTCTGATTAGCTTCCTCAAGAGTCTTAAGGGAAGCAACTTTTTAAGTGCCTTCTGGAAATCCGGATGGTACCAAACAGATCTGTGCTGTCAACAGGTTATTGACATGTGAGATGACTTTGGTAGATAAGTGAAGCATGACTTCTCTTTACAAAAACCACATTGACTCTTCCTCATTGTACCATATTTATCCTGATGTCTATGAATTCTGTTGCTTTTTATTGTTTCTTCTGTTTGAGTCAGTCCAAGGTATTGGTTCAGAGTATTGAAGATGTGCCTTGCAGTCCTGCTTCAAAACTGGTATCCAGACAGCAAGCAATAGATTTAGCAATGGTTTCTCTGGGCTGTCTTTAAAGTAGATTAATTGAATGGATACACAATTAGGCAGCTGGATCCCTGCCTTTGAAGTACATAGAGTAGACAGCCCCAAGATGCTGTGCCCATACTCTGGCATGGGCTGAGCAGGGATGCTGGGATCACTGTGTTTGAGAAGCCTCTTAATGAAATTTCTGCTGAGTGTTTGCTCTCCTGTGGATCTTTATTTCTGTGAGCTTGTAGAAGACAACCATTCATGTTTCATTTAGAATGAAAAAAAAGCAAAACCAAAAAACAACTTGGGCAACATGTAGATTTGCCCTTAACCAGAGATCAGGCTTTTCAGGAATGGTGAATTTTGCTGAGCATATTAAAAGGCTGTTTATTTGGTTATACCAGTTTTACAGAATGTGACTGTCGACTTGACTGGATTTGTATAATGCAAGTAAAGGCTGAAATTAAAAGCAGATTTAAACCATGAGTACAGCTAACTTTGTGAGCATTCCCCTTTAGTAATTGTGTGTGGACCTGAGAGTATTTAGGCTTTCTCTTTTTTGTATTTAATATTCAGAACATTCATTCATAGTATTACCTACTCATTGACTGCCAGATAGATTGTGGAAAGAATAGTAAGTGCTTTGTTATTTTAAAGGCTCTTAGATTCTTGGTTGTTTGGGAGAAAAATGTAATCCAAAGAGTTGCTAATGGATTCTGCAGGTATTTCCAGTAAGGCAGCCTATATATATATGTATAGCAGATTTGATCTACTAAATGTTTGTCAATTATGTATCTTGTTCTGGGAGACTTCCTGGCTACTTAGCAGATTTATCCTTCCAACACACTGACACCATACTAATTTGTAATAAATACTAATGGCCCAGGCAGTGTGTCTTCCACACGGCTGTAACTTAAAAAGACATTAGTGCAAGAAATTTGCCTCTTATTATTTTTGTACCTCACCTGTGATTATTGCTATCATCAATTAGAAATAGTCAAGTGTGTTCTCCATCATTAATACTTTCAATCTGCTTGATGCTGTCTGTAATGAAAGGCACAACTTTTATCTTTGTTGCTCTGCCCTCATGCTTATGCCATCATTTCCTTGATATTAATAATTTACATCCTCTTAAATCCTTTGACACAAATGCTTTGAAAATGCTTCATATATGCTATAATACTTCTGGTGTTTTTTATCTGCTAATTTTGTTTCTGAAGTTACATCAGTAAAGGAGGGAAAGCCATTCTCCATTTGTAAACACGGTTTCAGACAATAATGTCTGGGGACTTTATGTTTAGAACCATCCAGGTGGCAGTGAGTGTGAATTTTGCATTTTGATTGAGATGGCTAACATTGATGTGAAAACAACAAAACCCCCCCAAGTTTGCAGAAGATTGCCTATTGACTGTGCATCTGGCAATGTTGCAGGTATATAATTTTTTCCATGTTGCACTTAGAAAATAACCAAATATAATGGTTTCTGGCTCTAATCAAGTAGAGTTTCTTCTGTGATGAGTAGAAATTGATGCTTGCCAGAAGTATAAATTGGTACAACAACCAGAAACAAAAAAGCAGTGAGCAGTTTCAAAGTTAAATAATTAACCAGCAAAGATACGTACAATCAATTCTGCAAGCAAGTTATGTTAATGCTGAGGTCTTAGCACTTTCAAGAGTGCATGCTTGAAAATTATAGTTAAATACATGTGCAAAATAGTTTTATGACCCATTTATTCGAGCAATTACTGCATTTTTGTACATAAGAGCTAAATAAAAAGGAAAAAGGATAATTCTAAAAGAACTTGATATTAATTTTCTTCAATAAGTGGTGCTGAAATGTTACAGCTGCATTGTATTTTATCCTCATTCTTTGTGCAGATTTCCTTTTATCACAACTGAATCATTCTTGTCTTCCTCTTTCTAATTTAGTTCATATTTACAGATTTTATCATCCACTTTAGTTTGCGATGAAACTAAGAAGCCCAGAGTCTGTACTATGAAAATGGAACAGTTTTAACTACTGGAATTTACATGCTAGTATTTTTGGTTTTCTGTATTTGTTTGTTTTGCAAGTGGAATTTCTCAGAATTCAGTCACGAGCACAGGATCATTCAATGGTACTATTCATCACCTTCATTAATGACCAAAATAAGAATATGCTAATGAATTTTTTGGTGGCAGAAGGCTAAAAAAGGAAGAAAGGCAATCCTTGGGGACTTGAGGACTAGGAACAGTGTGGAGGTTAGAGTAAAATCCATTGCACAGGAGGGCAGTCCCCTTACAGACCTTGTCACAGAGTTTGCATGGGCACCTTCTCATCAGCTTCTATATTGATTAAAAATCCTTTCCCCTCAGAGCTTGCACAAGAATGAGAACATGCACCACCTCTACTATATGTGATTTCTCTTTCTAATGGCAGTCACTTAAATTCTACCTCTGCCATCCAGGATATCGTTTGTGTGTCTCCAGGACAGAACTGTGACTCCTGAACCAAGACTTTGGCTCATGACCAAGTCTGTCTGGGCTTTTCTCCTTCACTGCCTCCAAGTTTCTAGGCAAGTTCTACATTCAGGGAGAGAAAAAACTGGGCACCTTAATTATTTACTTATCCAACATTTCCAGTGGGCCTGAGGTGACAAGAGTGGATCATATGGACTGTTTTCTCAAGAAAGAGTCCTCCTTGAAGGCTAGGTCAGTTGGCTTACTTGGTTTCTGGATCCTATTCCAGTGTTGCATAGTCTGTGGCAAAGCCAAAGTCTTGATTAGCTGTTAATGGAATGTGCTATGAATAGTTTGGGTTGGAAGGGAATTTAAAGATCATCCCGTTCCAGCCCCCCTGGCTTGGACTGGGACAGTTTTCAGTAGGCTGGGTTCCTCAGAGCTCCATCCATCTTGGCCTGCCCCAGGGCTGGGGCATCCACAACCTCTCTGGGCAATGAGTTCCAGTGTCTCACCATCCTCATAGCAAAGAACTTCCTTCTGATATTTAGTCTAAATCTACTATCTTTCCGTTTGAATCCATTCCCCCGCATCCCATCGCTACATGGACTTATAAAAAGTCCTTGTCCATCTTTCTTGTAGGCTCCCGTCAGATACCAAAAGACCACTATTAGCTCACCCCAAAGTCTTCTCTTCTCCAGGTTGAGTAAACCCAATACTCTCAGCCTTTTCTTGTACAAGAGGTGCTCCATCCCTCTAACCATCTTGGTGGCCCTCTTCTTGACTGACTCCAACAGGTCCATCTCTTTCTTGTGCTGAGGACCCCAGAGCTGGATGCAGTAATCCAGATGGGAATAATGACAGCCACCCATTAGAGAATTTTTGGCCATTCCTTGCTGCTGTTCTCAGGCAGCAAGCATAGCTCTGGGAAGTGCCATGCTGCTCTTGCTTACCAGCAGTGAAACTCTAACCAAAAAACTTCCTTCTGTGTTTCCTTATTTTCCTTCAGGATTACATCTATTTACTGTGTCTTTTAACCTTCATCCCCAGCAAGCAGATACAGAGTTTAGGGAAGTTTTTCAATAACCTGGAACTTGGCCCATACCTAATCTTCCCACCCAAGAAAGATTAATTCATCCTGAAGAATTAATTTGGCTCTCCTGCTGTGAAGAAGACCCTGTTAGAAAAGATGAGCAGTTTATGGCATAAAAGTAGAGCAAAACCATAACATTTCTAATATAGTAAAGCAAAATGCTTGTGATGAAGAGATATTTTGTGCTGGAAAGAGTATCCGTGAAAAACTGAGGTCAAAAATAAGAAAAACCTCCCAGAGTTATAACACTGAGGTTTTGGAATAGTCTTCTTGTGTGGCCAGTGGAAGCAAATAATGTGATTTATTTGGAGATGAAGCTTGACAGTGTTATTAATGGGATTATATTCAGGTTTACATGTGATGGCAGGAGCTTGGACTTGGTGACTTTTGCTGTTCTTTTCCAGTTCTTACCCTATATTCAGCTATTTCTAAAGTTGGAGAGAAGTTTGGCCTAATTTCAACAGTCAGAGAATTCATAAGGGTTCAGGCTGCAGAGGAACTCCCAGTTGAACTCCACATGATGGTCTTGAAGACAGCAACAGCATTAGATAATACCCTTACAAAAAACCCTCCAGTTTCTCCTCCTCACTCTGTGTGGGCTGATTCAGAACCCCTTACTCTTCTCAGAACAAGATGGCTCATCAGTTCTAGATTTCACAGTCTGTATTTATTTATTCTTATGATTACATTGTCTATCAGCAGAAGTAGAACCCCTTTCTCCTTGATTTTTTAAAATTCCTTGATATACTTATAGATCAGTTGTATCTCTTTTCAGTCTTTATCTCCAAGTTCTTATTATCCTCTGGAAAGAGACTTTCCATTGTCCTTTTCACGGCCATCTGGAAAGGACTGCAATCTCATTACTGACTTATTGATAGAGCAATAACATTCATATTATTTGAATTTTTCTATCAGGTCTTGAAAAATTCAAGTTGAAAAATAAGTTTACAGAGAGAATTTGCTTTCCTACCTCTATTCAAACTGTTTATTTTTAGCTGAATATTACTGAATATGGAAGCAGTCCAGTTTACATCCTGGTTTGATTTCCTGTTTACATGAGCCAGTCTGGTGTCACCATCGTATTTCTGGACCACTCTGGAAGCTTGTGTGCAGCCTTCCTTCCACCTCTGAGGAGAGCTGCCCTACACAATGGAACTATTGTTGTGCTCTCTGATAATGAAATATGAATATTGTTGGACACAGTATATGCTGGGCTTATATCACTTTGCTGTAGTGCACAGCTATAACAGCAAACCTTTCACTGAAATGTGGGGAGAAAACTGAGGTTAGAGAATACAGTCGGAACTGCACCCATATTCGTTTGAAGTTAATATAAAAAACTGATCTGGTCATATATAGGGTGGCTCCCTGTAGTATAATTTTTGTGGGCTTGAGGGGGAGGGGTGTCTTTAGTTTTAAATTTTTTTCCATTCCCATCTGGTTTTGTTTCCCAAACTATAAAGCTTACTATTTCCCTTAGGAGAGTATTAAAAAATGTTTATTTTTTAAAATATACTAAATACTTGAGAATCTGAACTAATCATTATGACTACTAATGGTCATAAGAGCAGGCATTTCATAGGAGGGACTCTCAGGGAGCTCAGTTTCACCAGTCCATCTAATGGATTAGCAGTCTCTGTCCTTGTTATTATTATTTTCATAGGATTTTCAGAATAAAATGGAATAGCAAGTGCATCCGGAGAATGCTTATGTCAGGTAAAAGGGCAGTGTTTAATAATTTTGGTTCAGAATCTGTCTAGCAATTTTTTGTTTTATTTTCAGTAAAGATGCATTTTAGAGAAGTGAGAATAGTTTAATGTGTAGGGATGAATATAAAACTAGAGACAAACAAGTCTAAGGTTTGTTTAAGGATGATACAAATATTGCTATGCTAATGGATAAGAACCCTGAAATAGAACTGGTTAATTCTTTTGTTCTTGAGGTGATTCACAATAACTAAATGAGATAAATGAAGCAAAGCTCATTCTGGTTTTAGTAATTTTTCAGGTTCATCGATGCAAAATTTCATACTAAGATTTTTTTTTCCTAGGGATACTGCAAACTTCATTTTTATTCAATTACCTGTTCAAAATTACATTTTGAACGATGCCTCCCATCAGAAAAACCAGATCTTTCCCTGGTGTCTTTTAAACACGCCAGTTTTTTAAACGATGCTCTTTCTGATACGTGCAGGCAAAGGCTGGAGAGCACAGGTACCTAGCATGCCCTGTGCACAGGCTTGCCTTCTGCTGCTGCTATTTCCATTTCAGATGTGCTGCGGCTGTGCCTGGGGAATACCCTCGAGGGAAGCTTTGTCACAAGGAGGCAAATGAGGTTTCCCGGAGTAGCCACGGCGGTGCTGCAGCTGGCCCGCAGCAACCCCCGCCCGGCACCCTGGGGCAGAGGCGCTGCCGAGGCACAGGACAGAGCTAGAAATGGTGTCCAATTTTAATAAGGTCAAAAGATACAGATGGAAAATGGCTCCTGATTTTCCTGATCCAACAGCACAAAGCAGGTCTCCTACTGCATTAATGGTGACATGTATAAATAACAGTCATCAGGCCTCTCAGGGATGGATTTACAGTGAGGCTATATCAGCAACTATCAAAAGGGGACACAGTAATTAATTTGAAACCCATATGCTCTTCATTTTAATACTGTTAAAAACTTGTAGAAAACCTTGATTGTACTCTGAAACATTTTTTTCCGCTCACAAAAATCAAAGAAGTAACTCACTCAATAATCTTAAATTAAATTAAATT
Source organism: Petroica traversi (assembly GCA_025920805.1). Classification (NCBI taxonomy): domain Eukaryota; kingdom Metazoa; phylum Chordata; class Aves; order Passeriformes; family Petroicidae; genus Petroica; species Petroica traversi. The sequence goes on from JAHLSL010000061.1 coordinate 4,159,463, forward strand.
TAAAAAGCAACAACAACAACAAAAACTCCAACAAAATACTCCCCCCCCCAAAAAAAAAAAAACAAAAAAACCCACCACCAAAACTCCACCCCAGAAACATTTTAAGTGTGGACAGTATTTCACAGCTGTTTTATTTTTAGAGCTGGTCATGGTAGAAGATTGTGCTGATGATCACAATGCACACACTTATTTTTGTTTCAGTTGCATGCTAGCGATGCTTAAAAACCACTTTAAACCTCAATGCTGCTTCAGTAAGTGCTGCAGCAAGAACAAAGTTTCTTCTATGTACTGAAACTGTGTTTGTGGGGGGGGGGGGTGGAGTGTATGTTACAGTTAGACAGGATTCCAAAATATGCACTGATCATGGAACTCAGTAATTCTGGTCTAAAATATTTATTATCTGCATAAGACATGTCACATTTAAAGTGTTTTAGCAATATCACATGATGAATCCCAGAAGATGGTAAATAAATAAATAAATAAAAATTAAGCAAACCAGGTAAAATTAAATTGTAGTAGGAGTATTTTCAATTGTAATTACAGGAGTCTGTCATTGCTGAACTGAGACTAATAGAGGCAAATGTCAAGAAATCCTGCAGTCACATGGCACTTAACGAATATGAATGGAACATATTATACAGACACTGATCAGGTCTTTATGACTCATTTAAAATGAGATTAGTTTCAGGTTTAAATCAGAAATTCAATTTATTCATGCTATATATCTTACTCAGATCTGTTGTCCGCAATGCCTTTTGTTTTCAAAATTAGAATTTTGAGACTCCATGGGGGTTGCTGTCTTTTAGTTTGTTACTTATAATCTAAGTGGTTTAATTGTAGCTGAAGATCAGCCAGAAAACTTGATACATTATTTTTATCCTCTTCGGAAACAAAACTGACTAAATACTGAAATGTTTTGAGGATAAGAGTATACAAAAAGTATGTGTACTGATATTCCTGGATGTTTCATTTAACTATTTTCAAACAGCATGCAACATTTTGACATTTGTGGAAAGACACATTGCATTTCAGTTTGTCAGATCAAAGACAAATGTTTCGCTTGGACTTAGTTTTTATGTGTACCCTTGAGCTGTTCAACAGCTTCCTGGCATTTATACTCCATGCTTCAGTTCTTTCATGTGCTGAGTCCCTAACCCAAGTTGTGCTGACTTCAATGGTAAAGACATTTCTGCATCTGTAAGTATAACAGTGCATTGTTTTTGTCGGAAAGCAGAAAAACATTGGCAAAATTGTTTCCTGTGGAAAATGTAACTTTTACAGAAACAGCATTTTCCATTGAAATACCACATTTTTAGAAAACTTCCAACTAACTGCACTTAAAATATATTTCAGTGTTATTTTGGAATCTATAAATGCTAGCACCTATTTTTTTATCCCAAGTAATTTTGATTACAAAAACTTTTCAGACAACCAGTATAGATAAAATTATTTGAGCTTTCATGTATCGGATGTATTGATCATAAATTAATTATAATTTCAGTATTAAATTATTCATTATACAGCACATAAAGTATTATGGTGCATTATGGTTCTTTTGCATTACTGCGAATAGTGAAAGTCTAAGAGTCTGCAGATTATTGCAAAGGGGAGAAAAAACTAGTGACAAAGTGAGTTATCATTGTAATGTAGTCACACAAAATTACAAGGAATACACAAGGTCTTGTTTTGCTGGACAAAGGAAGAATTAAAACCATAGGAGGTGATGCCCCTACTCAGAGCTGTAGGGATCTTTCACCCTTCGCTCCCACCCCAGGTCTTTGATTTCTTTCTGAAACAACTTTTGGGTAGATGTGTGCTGGGTTTTGGACACAGCTCCAAGCCACAGAGGCATTGAAGCCCAACAGCTTTGACGTGAGTCTGTGCTCCATCTCAGCTGGAGAGAAACCTCTGAAAGTTGGTAAACTGGGATGTGTGGTACTCCCACCCATTGACAGCACCTTGGTATGAGACCAATTTACACCATGTTTACCTTGTGGGAACATGAGAAGCCACCTTGGAACAGAAAAAAGTGTCTGTCTTCCTTCCCTGAAGCAGCTGGAGTAGTGCACGGCAAGGCAAAATGAGATTCTAGCAGAGGAGTTGCTTCTCTTCAAGGACCAAACTTGTATGGATTGTTAAGACAAAAAATAGAATTTACTTATACAGATTTGGCTTGAAACTTCCTGTTCTATCTCTAGGGTGAGTAATTCATGCTGTGTGACTGTTTTTCCACCCCTCTCCTACAGCTACACAAGTACGCACTCATGCACACATGCTGCATTGGTCAGATGTCTGGGGTTAACCCAGATAGTATGAGCATCAGATCAAAAGTCTTGGTTAAAATGCTATTTTTGCTGC
>JAHLSL010000061.1:4166820-4246964 GCA_025920805.1 Petroica traversi
GGGCTCGGCCGGCTCCCTGTGCCCACCGGCACCGGGGAGCTCGGCGGGAGGAGGGAGCGTGTCCGCCTGGATCCTGCCTCCTTCCTGCCCCCAGCCCCGGGAGGTTTGTCACCGCGGCCCCGGCCCTTCCCCGCTCCTGGGGACGTGGTGGTCATCGGCTCTTGCAAAATCAGCCGGGAGGCTCCTCGTCCACCCGCCCCGCTGCTTCCCTGAGCACATAAAGGGGACAGAGGCGGGGCGGGGGGGCTGCGAGCGCTTCCTCGCCCTTGCAGCCCCTTTTCTGCAGCGTTGCCGTCTATTATGTCAGCCGGGGATAATCGGGCACTCCTTCCCTCCTTCCCCTTTTATCTGCCCGCGTAGCAGCCTGCTTGAGATTTCTCTTCTTTCCGAGGAGATGTGTTAAATGCATTGGTAGTCCTCGGAGGAATATTCATCTTCCCTTCACTAACATCTCCCATCCCCCATCGCAGCCCTGCCTGTATCCCTCGTCCTTTCTTCCTTCCAGATCAGTTCACCGTCAGCCTTTGGTTAACGTGTGCGCTCGGGAAAAATGTCTATTGGAGAATTAGTGCTTTTCCTGGTTTATTTTAGCTGTTAAATCGGGGCTGTTACATTAGCTCCGGAGTTTTGTCTTTTGAACTGGTGGTCTGAGCTGTGAACAATAATTTTGATTGGGCAGATGTTGCTGGCACTTTTGAATATAATTTAAATACTTCAGATCAAAATGCAGTTTGACCCACAGAAGAGCTGAAGGAGAGCTGGTTAGTCCCCTCCGTATCTGTCTTTGTAGCTCGTTTTATTATGCGTTGCTCTTTGCGATTGAAAGCACCTCGTTAGCTGTCAGTCTGTGCTACTGGTCTGGGAACAAAAAAAAAAAAATAAAGAAAACTCTCAATGTAAGTGTCGCATCGGAGATCGTCCGAAATGTGGGGAGGAGGCCGCGGATGTTGCGCAAGGCGAGGGGCGTTGGGAGCGCTGGCAGGTCCAGGGGTGGAAGAGGAAGTGGACTTTGGGAAGTAACGAGTTCATCCAGGGTGGGGAGGGAGCCCGTGGGAAATCGGCCACGCTCTTTGGGCAGGATTTGCAAATACTAAAAGTATGCTGCTGAAACATCTGAGCGTGTGGGAAAGGAAGAGAGAAACGTGTGAAATGAAAAACGGGCGTTGGAGCGATAGGACCCTTCTAAATCTTTACATGAGAGTTTAAAGATTACAGAATTTGACAGAAACTTTTTATTAAATCATAGCTTTTGTAATATAACCACTATTTAACACGAATTGATATCTTGCCTTGTATTGATGAGTCCATCTTGTTAATGTAAAGTATATATACTTTACAGAAAGGCTGGCCTAGACTGGTGCAAAATGTGGGACATTTAAAATAATCTCTAGGTTAAGTACTTTGTTCTAGATCTCCTAATCTGCCTCTACCGCTTCATATCTGATAATTATCCTGATGTTTTAGCTTTGTTGTCGTCAAATGGTATGCAATACATATTTTTATAATTCTTTCTTTGAAGCGGTGGCACCTCTGTATGGAAAAATGGCTTTTGTTTCAATTTCTCTATTTGACAGCGTGTTGCTTCTGTAGCTTTCAACTGAATAGGCAGCGAGTTTTCCCATTGCTTTCCTGTAGCAGCGAGAAAAGAGAATTCTGGTAAAAATGGGATTATAGGAACTAATGGGCAAGACATTTGAGGAGAAAGATGTATTACCTGAAAGAGTGTTAAATGTTTTGGGGAGAATTGTGCTGAAAATTTCTTTTGTCCTCTTAACACTTTGTATTTCAAACTTTCCTGTTTGATTTTTGTATTAGAAGTTAAAGGAAAACCAGGAAATTAGGATGTTGATCTTCAGCTTTAATATTCACCTAAAGCAGACGTAGATTAGTCTGGTGACAAGAATAATAATTGCTAATTTCTAATTTTTTTTTTCACTGTGAATGTATTGGGGTATTTTGGGGTTTTTGGGGTATGTGTTTTGGGGTGTATTTGGCCTTCTTAACAGAGCCATGCTTAGGTCCTCTTTGAAATTATTGAAAAGGGAGAAGGAAAGAGAGGTAAAGGGGATATAAGCTTCAGTATTCTGTTTAGTTAAAGAATTAGCACATATTTTTTGAGGGGTGAGAAGGGAGGAAGTTGTGTGTTCTCATTTAAGTGCAGGATGTTCTGTGGCTGTAAAATAGTGGCAGGTTTGTGGAATAGGAATTGCTGTTACTCATCGCTTCATTTCCAAGTCAAACTGGGATCTAAAATATGAATGGAATAGTGGGTGAATGCAAATGAAAACAGTTCTTTACCTTTAGGTCTTTATTGCCTTTGAATGTGTTGAATAATAGGCTTAGAGAGTTGTGTATAGGTCTGAGTGAATGAACTGAAGTACGTGATGGGTGCCAGGAAGTGCTGGAGGAGAGGGACGAGGAGCTAGAGGTGTGCACAGGTAGGCTGATAAGCCTGGCTGATTGCTACTGAAAGTCCAGAGTGTAGATGACTAAGACTGCAATTTAATAATGCCATTGACATACCTGGAAACAACTTCCTCTTGGAAGGTGGAAAGTTGATTATTACCCTCTCCAGCACTGCCTCTCCACCTCCCCCCCACCCCGATAAGAAGATAAATTCTATCATCTGGGCACCAGTAGCAAGTTTGTTACTGGAAATCAAATGTATTTAATTAATTTGCACTAGGAAGTGAGCAGGACTTATTAGTAGATCACTTCAGCACTGTGGGTGTGCACAGTTAGAATTAAATGAAGTGGATGGTTTGAAAACAGGACAGACATATCTGTAAGCCTTGCCAGTAATCATGTATATGTGGATATGGGGGCAAGTGGTCTTTTTCCTAAAATAATACAGGTTAGAATTTTGCTACTATGCCTGCAGTACATCCAGGAGTATACTTTTTTTCTGGATTTTTGCTGACATTGCTATTTGGGTAGAAGGAAATAAGTATAGATTACCTCCTCTTAGTATTTCATGCTGTACAAATACAACCAGCATGGTCTACATTCTGATTTCTGTAATGAACATGTGTCTTGCATCAAACAAGGGTTGGAGAAAAGAAAACAACTATTCTAAAATTTAGAAAGACCTTGATAATTATTATTTGCTGATTTCCTTTTAAATTTTGATTTACCCACATTTAACATATTTTTGTTTTCTTACGTTATAGTAATGACAAAAGCATTCTGTCACTCTCATTTACCTTGTTTGATGTAGGTTTCCATTGTTCTAGGAGAACAGAAATATGAAGTGTGAAGATTTACCTTCAAAAATCAGATGTTGTATTTCAATTGTTTTGTGGTGTATGATAGTCTTGCTTCATCTTTTGAGTTATCTGTCTGGCTAATTTGTTGTCATGGAACAGTGTATGGCTGAGAATGGAGTTTTTTTTGTGATGCATACTGTGTAGGGGACCCTTAGCTGCTCTTCAGAGGTAGTGGTGTCAAAATGGTCTTGTCTTAGATCGTCAGTCTAAATAGTAATGGGTTTTTTTTATCAACTTCATTACACCTGGTCACAGATCTCTATACCTTTCATTCAAGAGGGCACAGGTAACTAACTCAGCTGAATATCGTGTGTCGGTGTTCTGTTCAATCTGTGTAAGTTGAAACTTTCAGGTTTGGAGACAGTAAAGTACTCAAGGTGCTGTTTAAAAAGTGAGCGGTGGAATGTGCTTGATATGTAAGGATAACATATAGCTGATCATAGGAAGTGCTACACTAGATGTTATAAAACTTTCTTTCTGTGTCTTTTGAGGGTTTTGTCTTTGTTTGGTTTGTTGGTGTTTTTTTTTTTTTTTCAGGAAAAGGCACAATTTATAAAGGCTGCTTAAAATTAATGAACAATTTACACTGTACTAAATAACTGGTTAAAACTACTAGGATATGTAGTGAAAGTCCACGTGCTGATGCCAGTCAGACATAGATTTTGCTCTGGTTCTCTAACAACATTAGGGATACCAGAAATATCTATTCAATTGTAGTACATCGGAAATGCTCTTCCTAAAAGCTTGTCTGTGTATTAATGTGCATTTTCATAAGCCTTTCTGATTCAAATGCTATTAGTGCACCTCTTGAGTATCTGTGAAGATACCTTTCAAATTTATAAGGCAGGCCTATAATCTGGAACCTTATAAAACATTTATCTCTTTTTACTATCGCTGCATTTTTTTAAGATCCCACTGTACAGACATTTTTGGAAGGGATGTTTTCTAGTATCTATTTAATGAGTTTCATGCTTGTAACATATTGTGAGAAACACGAATGCTTTGTCATATATATTATAAAATATATGCTGCCTTTGCAAGAGATATTATTTGTATCTGTAAAGGTTAAACTGGAAAAAACGCTTTGGCAGAATCAACTAGATGGTAAACTGTTTCTTGGAACTTCAAAACCATGATTTAATTGGTGTAAGCAGAGGTTTGTATGGAATTCTTGTAAATTGGGTTATTTTGAGAAAACATTGACTGTTTGGAGCACTTATTTTCCCTGAAGTGTGACAGAAAGAGTAATTGCTTTGGAGAAAATGACCCGTAAGTATGTTGTACTGCTGATCAGTTAGAGGAAACTCTGCTCTTAGCAATGTGTTAATAGGTCACAGACAGCTGTCACTTTAGATGTGCCTTGTGCATTTCTGTAATTTCAGGGTTAAATAGTTGATCTGTTAGTAGTCACCTTTCATATTATGCTTAAATTTGAGTGTAACTGTATTTTTAAAGTTTTGTTTCCATTAATTGTATTTGAGCTAGATGCTGTTAATTTGTATGTGGGGGGGCACACCCCAGCACATTACTTCATTGTGTGTGGTTATAGTCATCAGGGCCATTCATAAAGCTTCCTTTACAAGGACCAAATCTGGCTGGAGCAGTGTGACTGAATAGTCATTTCAGTAAACTCAAACTTCAGAGGCTTCTGAAATTTTATGAAATACTGTTCATTCAATGTTATATGAAAATATAATTTTGCATGAACAATCATTCAGTTTAATGTTCAGCTTTTTTGTCCCCTTCCGAGGAAATGAGTGCTGTTTCTGTTTCTTCAAAGGTGCCATTCTGAATTTTCATAGAGGCTGTTGAATACAGCCACAAAGCTGCTGTACTGACCCTGGGGTATAAGAACTTGCAAACTCTGCCTAAAATTGCAGTTCTTTCAGGCACATGAAACTAAACCAAGTCAGTTAGGCAATGCTCTGGGTTATGTCAAATAGCCAGTGTGGTAATAAGTTCTGTTTGCTCATTTTCCAAAGACAGCGGTGTGTAAGTGTGCTGTTCTCATGGAATAAAGGGCTGTGTATGGATTTTGTGGAATGTTAAAGAATTGTTCAGGAGGAGCAAATGGTAATGTTGACCTTGCACCTCATGGCATACTGCATGCACTCCAAATAATTTAAACAGATCATCAAATACATACTTTGTTTTCATTCTTCATTTCTACAGCACCTTTTGCTGTATTTAGTTATACATGTATATAGATAGATACATATCAGTAGATACCTATATATGGATATACCTCATGAGACCATAATTCATCAGCTGTAGATCCTAATCTGTAGTTCTGAAGCTCCATGAACATGCATATGCATATGCATGTATTGCATGGTTTTTTGTCTGTGTACTACTCTGCACGTGTCACTGATCTATAGTATGAATTTCTTGGTTCGGATTGCTCGTAATTTACTTTAAAATTGCAGTATGTTCAGGATCTTTTTCCTTGATGCTGTTATAGCTAAGTATTAGTTATCAGCTCTGTGAGCAGGGGGAGGTTAAGCAGATATTCAGATTATCAAGTGTGTATACATTTGTTGATAAGTAGAACAAAAGTCTGAGGCTTCTATATTAATCTCTTAAAGCAGTTAGTTTATAATAAACAGAAATTATGTTTTATCTTCTTCAATGTTACTATTTAAGATTCTTGGATTTTCCGTTGAGTACTGCTACAGGATTACTGTAGTATGCTTAGTACAAAGGACTTTCTGGCATAGGGAAAATAGTAATGCATTTCTTAGTGTTGGAAAAATGTGAAACTATAGGAGTTCGCTAAGCATGCATTTCTAGAACTGAAATCAGAAGACAGGCGATGGTTTTTTCTTGCTCTTGTAGAACAGCCTTCATTTAGGGAGAGACATCAATGTTAAAGGTCAGATAGGAACTGAGCAAAGCACAAGTGATTTAGGTAGAGCAGGAGCTCTTTGTGCCACTAGGAAGTGCAGTGTCTGCATCCTGGTGTATTCTCCTCAAGCTGTTGTACTCCACAATTGCTATGGTTATGCCAGCCCAGGCTTGGATAACTCAGCTGTGTGTGTTTGTCCTAGATGAAGCATAGACATGCATTTCTCCTTTAACTAGCACGTGAATGTTGCAGAGAGCTTTAGCCCTTTGGTTTCTTGCTTCATCTGACAGAAAAACTTGCTAATATAAACTCCTGAATTATTTGTTCAAATTGGAGCAAAGGGAATGTGTTTATGTGAGGAGAGCACTCTGGTATGGCTGTGGAGTTTTGGATCTGGAACCCCAGAGAGTGGCTGCATTGTTGAAGTTGTATCTGGAGTCCCTCTGCATCTTTGGGAAACCAGTTTGTGTTCCGACCCAATATTGATGAGACAATAGTGTACAAAGCCAGTAGCTTTACTAGGGAAGCTGAGAATGCAGCAAGGTAAGGAAAGTTGTAAAAGCAGAAGAGCACAGTCAGGCCTGTCAGGGTTTAGGACTCTTTCTGGCTTGGAAACTGTTGTTTTAAAGTATCTCTGAATACTGGTGTCAGGATGTTTCAGTCCCTGGGGTTTGCAAGGAAAGTTACAGCTTGTGTCCCTGAGGGCCTTGTTCTTGCTATCCTTTTGTCATCAGCTTTAGAATGAAAAAAATCTTACACAGCTAAAAAGATCAAGTAGAGAAGAATGTTTCCCAAAAGGTACCAGATAAATAGAGGTATAAATGGATGACCTAGTTTAGTTGACCTAATTTTTGCTCCTATCTGTCCTGCTGCAAGTCAATACTTTTAATTTCTCTAAAAGGCAATTTTATTTGTGTTAATTTATGGGAAGACTTAAAGGCAATATTGTCCTAATAGAAGTGTCTTGTGAAAGTAAAACCTAGAAGAATTGAATTATCAGCTCTAAAAAGTAGCAAGGCAGTTACTTCAATGGGGGAAAATATCTGGCTTTTACAAGAGGACTGAAGCAAGGAATGATGTTGCCTCATGGGCTACACATGTAATTAGGAACAAAAGCAAATAGAGAAACATGTTTGATTCATTCAGATTTCTGGAAGGAACCATCAATAATTTTGAAGGAAATCCTACCAGGATTCTTCTGACAGTTCACTTTCTATATTAGTTTTACTTCTGAGCTCCCTTAGTTCTGCAGAAAGAATTGAATTGCCTGGTTTTAGGAATATGCCAAAGGCAACTACATGAGTAGACTGAAAGTTTTAAGTGCTGTATGGATTGGTTGGATTGTTCAATTTTTAATTTGCTATGATTTGGAGAAACCTTAACACAGTTGTTAAAGGTATCCATATAACTTATGTTCCTTCCTTTTTGGCAGAAGGGCTATATGCTTCATGTTTTACATGTTGGAGAGCAGGCCTTGATTTCTAAACATTATTGAAATTTATTAGTTTTAATTGCCTGATCTTTGCTATGATTTTTGGTGTCTAAAGTCACGGGTTGGAAAGCATCAGTCTCTAAGGGGAAGTTAACTTAGTTCAAACCATATTGCTTTAAAGAGTGTATGTACTACTTTAGTCTCTTTCATTTAGTTATGACACTGAACTTGTCATTTTTGCACAAACTTTTTTTGCATTAACTTCCTTTATAGGTAGTCTTTTAAGCTGTAGCTGGGTTTGTTTTTCTAAGCTCAGGGTACAGTGGTGTCCTCTTGAACAATTTTACATCTTGCTGCATTTGTCCTGCTGTCTTGTCATTCTTGCTGCCTCGTGTGGATGACATCTGCTTTTTGTTTTTCTTCTGAAAACACACAGATGTTTTGTACTCTTTGTGATCATGGGAAGAACGGCCTCTATGTGGATCAGTGAGAGAGTGGGGTTTTTGGGGGTCTGGAGAGGTAAATGACCATCTCTCAGCTGTGCAGCTGGACTGCAGTGGGAACAAGAGGCCAAGGCTTGTTCCTCGGGGCAGTGAAACAATCAAAGGGAGGCTGAAAGGAGTGTGGTACATGAGGGATGTCTTATGTTCCTGCTTCTGTTGAGGCTGGGCAGTCAGAATCTCTGCTATTGTTGCTATCCTTGCTATCTTTCTTATTTTAGGGTCAATATCATGGATGAGAAATTAATTTCTTGTGCTGAGCTGGATTAGTGCTAGGTTCTGGCTCATGCACATTTTTCTGGACTTGCTGACATGATTTCCAGCTACTAGTCACATTTGAGAATCTCAGGGGCCTGTTCCAGAATTTTCATCTTGTTTTCCATTTTTTATTGGATTTTAAAGTACATTTTGTATTCCATTATGGTAGTATGGCATTATTTTTATTCTACTGGTAGTTCTTGGAGAACACAGCTGTCTTTGAACAACTGGGTTCCAAACTGAAAGGATGTTTCACGAGTTTCCTGTCCAGTGTTCAGAGGACTTGTCAGTGTAGATTATGCATGCTGTTTAAATGACTGATTGCTGTGGTTACTGCACTGCTCTTGAGAAGCCTGAATAGTGTTCTACTCTGTCCTAAATGTTTCACTTCTTATTTAACTATGTTTGACTCCTTGTGATGGAACAGTGTCTTTTTTTTCCTCAAGTATGCAGGTAGCACGTGTGATACTTGAGTACTGCTTCCTACTTAGACAAATGTTCTTATTGGTTTAGTTGTCCAATTGTCTCACTGCACAAAACTGAGAGGTCAATTAATATAAAAAGCAGAACAAACAGAGAACAAGTGATAGGAATAGTGCACTGCACTTAAACTGTGGATAGGCTGGGTTGGAAGTTGATGACTGGTTGCTCTGTGAGTGAGCAAAATTAATCATGGAGATGTCTCAGTGGTAAATTATCATATCCTGCATATTTGCAGTGCACAGTTCTTTTTTACTATTTGCACATGTGTAGAAAAAGAAGTCTTAATTCTAACTTTATTTTCTACTTGAATCTTTACCTTCATGCATGGGAAGCAGGATTACAACTGGAATGCTTTTGCTATTACATACTCCCTCATGTGTATTCTGATAATTTTAGCAGATAGGTAATTGTTAATTGAAATGAATACGGTTGTCCAGTAGGAATACTCAAGGGAAACATTTAGCTCAAAATAAAGCTGGAAAATGAAACACTGTTCTGGAGGGAAGGGCTTATGTAGGTTAGTTGAACTGCTTCAAGAAACTGAGAATTCCTGCAGAGTTGAATTAATTATAAATTGCCTATAGGGCAGCACCCCTGTTGCACAAACTGCTAAAGGAAGGAAATAATCTCTTAGATACTGTGAATGTCCCCAGATAGCTTTAAGAATTCAACAGTTACTTCTAAGATTTCAATTTTAGTAGTTTGGGTGGTTACACAAAACTGTGTGGATTTTTATTATGACCAAATTAGATGGTAAAATTAATTTTAACTAATTTTCTTTGAGTTTGCATAAACTGAACTGGGATGTTAATGGACATATAGGGAACTATATGTAAATGTTAATGGAGAAAAATGACTGATTTTAGGCAGGTAGAAGGGACTTGGAAAGTATTACAGGCACTCACTGGAATTTACTTTAGTAAGGAAATATGGTATTTTATAGATGCTTTATTTTTCTTTTATTTCTGCTTCATGAAGCCTAGGCCCAGAAGGAAGAAATGTATGTTGTTTCCTTTAACAGGTCTTTGCTACATAATTGCTTTAAAGTGCTACAAAGACATTTAAAGCCTTGGACATGAGTCTTTTCAAAAGGAATGCTCTGAAATAAGTTGTTATTAAGCTGCAGGTTAAGGCCTATCACAACCTTTTATATTTTCCTTATAAACCGATTAACTTTTCACAGAACTGCTGTGGGAATTGCCCTGGCATTCTGTAGTAACACTGCTACAGGTGCTTGTTCAGCTGGTGCCATATATTTTCTTAATATTTCTATTAAGATGATGAAATGTGAACTTTCATTTCTTTTCCCTTTTGTGGTGAAAATGCAGCTTGCAAATTGTCTGAGATATCAACTTCCTATTTTTGTTGTTCTGAAAAGAGCAGGTGAAACTGTGGCAGAAAAGTCTAGTTGTATTTTTTACAAATTACAGAAATCTATAGCCTGTTGATAAATTATTTAAAGCAAGAGACCAATAACACTGAAAAAATGTGTGTATCCCAAAGTCAGCAGGCTGTTGCCATAAATCAATGTGATTTCCTAAAGGGATTTCCTTCTAAAATGCTAGCTAATTCCTTAACTAGTTCTAGTATGGAATAGCCTGTGAGCTTGCATTTGGCACCTTATACATGACTAAACACTGGTATTTTTGGTGTGAAGTTATGTCTTTCTGGCATGGCAATTTAAAAAGCATTAGCACTGTTTAAATTGGTGATCGTGTGAAAATGAAGGCAGCATCCTGTTTCTCCAGCCTTACTGTATACATAATGGGCTTTCCTTCCTGTGTTCATAGAAAAAATATTCCCTGTCTGGTACAGTAAGATGATATAATCATCCAATGAAAGTATGTGGACATAAAAATCTCAATGATGATGTCTTTAGCTCTTATGGAAAAAGGTAAATTCCAGATACATTAAGTGTATATGAGGTCTGGATATGTTTAGAAGTGAGAAAACCGGCAATGAAATAGCGAGAGTTCAGTGAAGGGATGTAAGTAGACAAAGAACTGATATCTTTCCAGAGACAGTACCTTTTGAACTAAATATGACCATAATATTTTGCCAGGTAAAGGATCTTGTAGGGCATATCAGGGAGGCGCTGGAATTGGCTTTTGTAAATAAATGCAAAAATTAGTTTCTTCTATTATTTGAGTGCCATGTGGTTTATGTTTTATTGGGCTATGATATTTCTTACCACTATAACACCTCCAGAACTTGATGCTGAAGTCAGGAGTTTCCCAAATTATGTACTGAGGATGTAGATGGAATAGTTTGCATGAAGCATCTGAATGGGATGAATGATAACAAAGTAGACAATACTTACTTAATATATTGGGATTTTTATTTCCCCCTCCTTGCCTTGCTAACAGATTCTTGTTAATGTGGTGCTAGAATTTGGTGTTTATTGGTGACAGCTGAGAGGGTGGAATGTTGTTCTTATGGGAATGTGGCTGTATGGATTTTGCATGGCCAGATTTTGGTGGGGGCTACAGGGTTGGCGTCTCTGAGAAGACACCAAAAGCTTCCCCCCACATCCAACAGAGCCAATGCCAGTGGCTCCGGGATGGACCCATTGCTGGCCAAGGCTGAGCCCATCAGTGATAGTGGCAGCACCTCTGGGGCCACTTATAAGAACACCCAAAAAAGTTATTGCACAGAATTAATTGCAGCCAGAGAAGAGCAGAGTGAAAATATCTGAGAGAAACAGCCCTGCAGACACTCAGGTCAGTGCAGAAGGAGGGGCAGGAGGGGCTCCAGGTGCTGGAGCAGATTCCCCTGCAGCCCCTGGTGAGGCAGCTGTGCCCCTGCAGCCCAGGGGGGTCAGTGGGGGAGCAGAGATCCACCTGCAACCCTGGAGGACCCCACACTGGAACAGGTGGAGTCTTGAAAGAGGGCTGTGACCCTGTGGGAAGCCCACCCTAGAACAGACTCCTGGCAGGGAGAAGCCCCTGCTGGACCAGGTTTTCTGGTAGGACTTGTGAGCCTATGGGGGTCACGTTGGAGCAGTGTGTTCTTGCAGGACTGCACCTCATGGAAAAGGGATGCACATTGGAACAGTTCATGAACTGTAGCTTGTGGGAAGGGCTCATGCTGGAGAAGTTTGTGGAGAATTGTCTCCTGTGGGAGGGATCCCATGCTGGAGCAGGGGAAGGACTCCTCTCCCTGAGCAGTGGCAGGAGAAAAACACGGATGAACTGACTGTCGCTCCCATTCCCCAACTCCCTGCTCTGCTTGGGAGGAGGATGTAGAGCCTGGGAAGAAGGGAGGGGTAGAGTTTTGGGTTGTTTTGTTTATTTTTAATATTTATTTTACTTTTCCTTATTTGTTGGAAATAAATTCAGTTAATATTCCAAAGTCAGATATGTTTTGCCCATGTTAGCTGTCAGTGAGGGATCTCTCTGTCATTATCTCAACTCATGAGCCTTTCATTTTATTTTTCTCTCTCCTGTCCACTTCCAGAGGGGAGTGGTAGAGTGGCTTTGGTGCGCACCTGGCACCAGCCAGGGTCATCCCACCACAGCAGCTTATCAATTTCATATGCCTGAACTGGTTATCTGTTTGGATGGAGATTCCAACCTTCTCTCCTTCCTGTGGTTGGTAGGTTAGTGGGTATATGATTGTCATACTGTGTGAAAAGTTAAGTGCATAAAATCTTTTAATTTACAAGGTGAGCTTGAAAAACCCTTAAAATTCACATCACACCTTGCATAACCAAAGTTATCTGACTTGCTTCTGGTGGTTATCTTGAGGCCATGGGAGAAGGAGTTTTCTGGAAGAAACGACAGAAATGCTTGCTCATGTAACTTTCTCTTGTATTCATACTCCTGTCTTTGATTTGTCTTTAGTTTATTGGATCTAGCTTCTGGACATTATATAAACAAGATATACTTCAGGAATTCTGTATTTATGTCAGCTAGTTGTTGAATCATCCTATGAAGTGTGTAGTTTTCCACTGGGCATAGTACTTCTGTCAGATTTTATGCAAATTGCAGCATGTATGTTTGAGCTATATCAACTCTGATCTGTCTTGGCTGATTTAATTCTGTTCCTCTCTTTATGTTGTGATTGGATTTTACTTTTTTTTTTCTCATTTCTATTCATGATCCCTTATCCCTGGGCTCACTTCTAGACTAGAAATTCTTCAGAACAAGCATTAGCTTTATACAGGTTGTCATAGATTTAATGAGCTGAAGATAAATGATTGTCTATAGTATAGTTTGGTATCCTTTTAAGCTATGTGGGTATTGCATGATTGATTGTTGGATTATAAGAAAGTATATGTGTGGGGTTTTTGTCTTTTTTCTTAATTCAATAGTCTAAGTAGAGCTGGCTGGTCTATTTGGGTCTTGGTTTTGAATTCAGAACAGAGTAGCATAGCCACACATTTTATTGACCTTGTTATCCTCCTAAAGAGAAAGTTACATTTATAAATGTTACCTGACTCTGATAGTCACTGGTTTTTTAATGACTGTGTACAATGACTGTGTACAATGTGTACCAGACTGGTTTAAATGGTCTTTGTAAGAATCTTCATGCAGTGTCCCTTATGAATTTTCCTATTATGGTTTGTTCATTTCACCAGGATTAATATTTCAGGGTTTGTTTTGGACCAGGTAGTATTGCTTACAGATCCCTTTCCTCAAAAGAGCCACTGTAGTGTTGAACTGTTGTCTAAGCTTGGTTATTACAGAGATTCAAGGAGACCGAAGTCTAATTTGAGTATTTAGAGATAAAAAGTGAGTCCTGACAGCTAGAAGGAATGCAGTCAGTATTCAGAGGGAATAGCAGTGCAGCTTGCACTGGGGCCAGGAGGCAATCTCCTGGTAAGTGGTGTACTTGAGCGTGCTCACATCCTGTGCTATTCACCATAATGCATCTATAAGAAGCACTTGCATCCTGATAAGACATTGTGATACTTCACTGCTCCTGTGAATTAATTTGCTTTGGCTGTAGAGTATGTGTTTCTGTATTTTGCATTTTAAAGCCAGGACTTAGCAATCCTGTATGTCTCATCCTATTACTTGTCATGCAGTTACTGTCTCTTTAGAACAAACGTGTATTCCTGTCTGGGCTTATTAGCATTAATAGCTGTTCTGGTTGCCCAGTGGAATACTGATGCACAATGCTAGAAACTGGGAATGAGAAGAAGGTACCCTTTAAGGAAAGTCACAATACAAGGATTAAAGAGGGCATTGCTTTGGAAAAATGCTACTGTTCCTTAAAGTCAAACTGTAGCAACAGATGCAGAAGTTGAGTTTGTACTTCACTGATTTGTTGAAAATTAATTGAGGTCTTTTAAAGGTATGGATTTGATTTGGAATGCTGCCACTTCCATTAGGGGAAAATAAGATTGAGAAACTTTGAGTCCAACTAACTGTGCTTAAATAATTATCCTAGTAGTAAGTGTAGGGAGTTCTGATATTTGGAAAGAGTCATTGTTTCTCCTGTCCAAATTTCATGCAATATCTGCAGCCTATTTTCTGGCTAGAAACACTGCATTAGGCAGTTCTCAACTGTAGGAATTTAGACGTTCGGGGTTTTTTTTACTAAAGGCAGTTTCCACACTGAAAAGCAAGTCACATAATTTTCATGGCTATAAGCAGCAATGCAACTTGTTCCTTTTAAGCTGTCTAGTGCTATGTAGCTTCATTTTTCCCAGTTGCTTTTTTTTTTTAATAAAAAAACCCTCCCACTTTTGTTTAGTATTTTCTATCTTTGTGAAATTTTAAATTCCATTCTTCCTTATCTAACTTTTCCCTAGAGTGATAGATCGGAGGAAGTAAATTTGGCAATGCAACTTTCCTCATTTCCTGTATTTTATCTACTTATTTTGTCATTCTGAAGAGCTGTGACTAGCAATTTCACAAACTTGGAGATTTAAAATTGGAGAAATGACACCTAATTACTAAAATCGTACTAAAATGACACCTAATTATTAAAATAATAGAAATTCAATACTCAGTAAAATGCTATAAGACATATGTTTCTTGAGGGAGATAAAACAACATTTTGATGAAGGCAGCAGTTAGGAGTAAAGGTTAGGAGGAAGCTGTTCAAAAAGAGGAATTTGTGGAGATTGCATTGCATTTCAGTGACCTAAAACAGGAAAGGTGTTCATGGCTTACTTGTGTGCAGGTTGGCATCCTGCTGCTCTCTACATGAGTAATGTGAGTTGAGCAATGTACTGCGCTGAAAGAGACTCTAAAAATGTGGAAGAAATTCTGCTTGTGCCAGGAGCTGTCACCAGTGTTTTAAACTCGAACAAGGTCTGACTCCAGTCTCTGCAGGCAGTGGGGCTTTGTGGTGCCAATCCAGCAGCTGCTGCTCTTCCAGAGTGTCCACTGACAGTGTCTCACCAAGTCACATTGGTAATTCTGTGGCTTAACTGAAATAGGTTCTGGTTTTCCAGAATTAGAATGTGAATTTGACCGCAGCTCAGAATTTTTTAAAATGTAGATGTAAGCAGAGAAGAGAGGAATACTTGACTGAGTGCTGAGCAGCTTTCTTAGTCCTAAATGGGCAAGTGTGGGCTGCAGCCAGTGTCCCTAGCAAGTTCCTGTACAGACAGCATTTTCTCTGAGATGAGGAAGGAAAGACAATAAAGGAGATTAGTGGCGTAGGAAATAAGATTAAAGCAGCAGAACTGGAGTCAAAAGCTAAGACAAGAAATACTGTTAAAACTTGATGTAACAGTTGGAGAAAATCTCAATATATCATTAGCTGTCGTCATTGATGTTAACTATTGCCTCTGGTACAGGAAAAACAAACCAGCTGACTCTTGTCTGTAGAGTGGAAATGAAATTCTGTCCTTTTGTTAGTTCACTGTACCAGAAGCTGAACAGGCTTGCACTAATGAAGCATGGCTGATACCAAACTTAAAGAATCCCAAAATTAGAAAGAAAGTAACCTCTCTATCCTTATATTATAATCATGGAGATCATAATAACCTGTATTTCTTGTATTCAATTTGTTAGGTTCTGCTATATATGATGGAAAGAAGCAGATAAATAGTGGTTTGTACATTTATGGTTTTAGCTAGAGGGAAACTTCTTTAAAATCTGAAGTATTCCTTAGAGTTGTATCCAAGGTGCTAACTTGCCATTTTCTACAAGGTAGAAAAGCCTAGAATCTACTTTAGCTGCTTTTTCCTTTTTCTGATGATTTCTTAAAATAAGAAATCTGTGATTTCCATTGAGTCTCACTAACCCTTATCATTTGTAATTTACAGGGTTTGGGTGGTATCTAAACATTTAGGTACAAAGTTAATAGTAATGAAATCAGAATCAATAAACCACGAAAAAAGTATTGCTTTATAAAGGGTCCTTGTGTGCTGAGGTGATGGGTTTGTTACTTGAACACAGTAAATTAGTTGAATATTAATAGTTGTGATGTTTGATACAATAGAATAATATGAATGTGTTTGTCTTACACTCCCTGGAAGGGATCTCAAACTGTTATGAACATTTTTTGGGGGTTTTGGGGGGAGATGTGGGGTTTGTGGGGTTTTTTTTAGTGCTCTTGAAATTAGAATCTACTACACATGGTACAATAGGTACATTCATAATTGGGAAAGAAGATGAGTAGACAAATCTGTAGGTCAGTGATGTTGGTGCCAAGTACAACTGTATGTGTCCAACCAATAGTGTTAGCAAGGTGGATTAAGATATGAAGTAAATAAGGCTTACAGGAAATGCTGAGGAGTTGGAATTTGGCCAGGATGTTCCCCTTGTTGCCTTTTTTGCTGTCCTCAAAAACTACTTGTTCATTAAACTTATCAAAACAATTATCTTGGAAAGAGATGGACCAGCAAGCACAGTGTTATTGTAGGGCATATATGCACATGGGAAATAAAACCTGGAGTTATTTCTGTATTGAGGGCAATTTTCTTGAGATTTCTTTGGATTTGCAGCATAAGAGCAAAAGTGTAAAATGGTCTTAGACTTGCATGGGCAAATGGGATCTGAGCAGAAGACAGACAGTCAGTCCCTTAAAAATAACTTGGTTATTAAAAAATGAGCAGTTCAAGTGATCATAACTGCAATTATGGTGGATGGGAGAAAATAATAAAGTGAATGAGATTTTTTTTTTTAATTCTTTCCAGGCAGTGCAATGCAGTCTGGTGTACATGGTGCAATAGATATATTAGTAATGGGGGAGGAAGATAAGGAGATAAATTTTAGGATCATATGATACTTTTCAAGTTCTTTAGAGTATTAAAACGATGTAATGTGTCAAATCAAATGTGCACCTAGTCTAATACTTTACTGTGACTGGAGGATACTGTGAGAATGTCAGGAATTAAATGGAGCCATCCTCCCAGTCTTTCTCAATGGCAGGTTCTGAGTAGAAGCTCAGATTGTGTCCACAGTAGCAGCAGGTTGATGAGCACAGGGCACCAGAACCCATCCCTGGTCAAGTCAGTGGCAAGTACTGATACCTGGTTTCAACAGCCCCTGGACTGCTTGCAAGTGTTTTACTTTTTTAGTTCTGTATAATTTCCTTTTGTTCAACTTCCCTAGTTTATTTTTTTTAAGTGCCTATTTCTAAGAGAAAAAGTTGTGGTGAATTTTTTTTTTTAGCCTTTTCCTGTCTGGCAAGAAGAACAGATGTAAGCATGCAGTAGCTCTAAGTGGTTCTTCAGGATGTGTCTTTAGCCAGGTCCTGTGCATGTTCAAATTGGCTTTAAGGTGTTTTTCTTGCAGTGGGATCGAAAGATTCTCTGGCAAACTGATCCAATATCTTCAAAAAGAAAGAAATCTATACTTCATACCCCTCTGAAATACTTCATTTCTTGTTTTTCAACTTCATCACCTTCCCAATCTCCTCCAAGTGTTTTTTTTGTGCGTGCTGCCACTACAGTGATAATTTCCTTGATTGTATAGGTTTCTTGCATTCCTGAGTGCATTAGAATATAACATAAAAACTTGGCTTGCTTTTTCTCACCTTTCTTGTTTGTCTGTCTTTTGTAATGCATAATGCTGCTTCCCCTCTGGCATGCCCTTGCCCATCAGCCCAACATAATTTGTAGAGGTGTCCTTTGTTTACAAGTATGTGGTCCTGCAGTCAGTTCCTTTTATATCAGTATTCTCCTTTTAGACTTAAATTTAGACACCCTTGAAGAGGTCAGACAGCTGCACTAGATGATAATTTTAGGTATCTTCCAACTGAAATATTCTATTCAGAACTTAGTTTGCCTTAATATCTAGATATAGTGCAGGTGAATAGAAAGACCTACCCATTTCATCTGACAGCAGTCACTTAATGTGCCTGAACTTTGACTTTTGCTTTGCCATTTATTTAGGGTGTGGTTGTTCATGCCTATCATGGAGGATTTCACACTGCTCTGTAATAATTGACATTATTGCTTCTGAGTCTAAGCCTCTTTAAGCCTTACTTACATTTTAGTAGAGGTAGGACCCATTCTTGTGTCTTTTTTTTTTTTTTTGGGTCTAAAAACGTTGGTAAGTGTTTTGGAATATTTCAGGAAGTAGGAAACAGAAATACTTATATCTTTCAGGTTTTTTTTTAAACACCCATGTTCAGCATGCTATTGAAAAATGTGGTGTTTTATTCAGTGATGTTTCACAAAAGAGTTCTTAGTCATAAGGTTCTTACCTCTATTGACTGAGCTTTGTGTCTAGGGCTACATGTGTTCTGTGTCTCTTACCCACAAATGCTGCTGTTACTGGCTGCTTCTGTTGTGGCCCAGGGATGCTTTATAGGAATTTCCTCCTGCTCAGTTGGCCTGATAACCAAGGAGTGCCAGCTGCCCTGTTTCTGTTGGGATCCAAGGTTTCCCTCTGCCCAAGAGGACACTGACATCTAGTGGATGGGCTCCCCTGACACACGGCAGGAAAACTGCTGCTCAGTGGCCATCTTTCTTCTAAACTTTTACCTAGTTTTTCTCTCATTTAGATCCTTGGGGTTGTTAGGAAAAAAAAGAAAAAGCTCAGTCAATTTTTGTGTAACTTCTGGAGTTTAAGGAGTAAAGTTTGTGCAGTCAAAGTGTTTTGTTGTTGTTGGGTTTTTTTTTTTTTGTTTTTTTTTTTTTTGTTCCTTCAAGCCTCGGTTGTTTGTAATAAAATGATTCAAGTTATGGCATTGGCCAGTTGTCCTCCCAGCCTGTGAAGAATGTAAGTTACCTGTGGAGCACAGCACAAGGCAGATCATAGAATCATAGAGTGTTTTGGATTGGAGAAGACCTTAAACATCATCTAATTCCAATGGCCCTGCCCTGGGCAGGGACATCTTCTTGCTCAAAACCCCATCCAGCCTGGCACTGAGCACTTCCAAGGATGGGGCACCCACAGCTTTTATGGGCAATCTGTTCCAGTGTCTCACCACCCTCATAGTAAAGCATTTCTTCCTAATGTCTAAGCTAAACCTGCCCTCTTTCAGTTTGCAGCCATTCCCCGTGTCCTTGGAAAAGTCCCTCTCCATGTCTGTTGTTGGCTGCTCTAAGGTCTCCTTGGAGCCTTCTCTTCTCCAGGCTGAACAACCCCAACTCTCAGCAGGTGTTCCAGCCTCTCACCGCTGAGACAGACGGTGCCTCTAAGTTGCCTTCAGTTCTGTGCCTGTTCTTTCTGTGCAGCTTGAAGCTTAATAATTGCCTAACAGCTGCCTTGCAGCTCATCCTGGACATCTCTTAGTTTAACTGGGAACCAAGTAGCAGAAGGTTTAACAAGACCACAGTTTTTCCAGGAATGTTCCTAAGCAGAGAACAGTGCTTAGAAATCAAACTTTCTAAAAATATTCATCAAAATGTTAGTATTTCTTTAAGGACAAAAATAGGCATTCTGTTTCTGAAGTAATAAAATCCACATTTCTTTATCGGAGAAAATAAACACTGCCTACAACTTGACAGCAGGAGATGCCATGCTAAAGTTTTGCTGCAGATTATTGTTTGATCTTTCAAGTGTTTAAACTATTCTGCACTAGTACTCGTTAAACAATAATGCAGTGGGTTTGGATTTGTTGACCATCTGGTAACTTTGTAAATGTGGTCAGAATAAGACAGTTTCAAGGAACTTGAATTAGGACTTAGAAAAGCTTTTCAGGCCCCTTTAATGGTACAAGAGTCATAGAAAGTATAGACTGATATTGCTTAGGATGAGGATGTTAGAATTAAATGTTCAGGGACTGTTTTTAAAAGGAAAATATTGCTTCCTTGTCCAGAGTAAATGTTGAATTTTTTTTTCCCTTGAAAGATGCTAATATTTGCTAGCATTCTTTGGTTACTTTGAAAGTATCCTCAAATGAAACCAGACTATTACAACCAAAACCATTGCCATAAAAAAGAATTCATGTTTTATATGAAGTACCAGAAAACAAAAGCTTCTAACACTTCTTGTGTGCACTTTGGCAATGCAGGCAATAGTAGAACATGAATGTTTCTGTCCTAAGAAGAAAATTTCATTAATTTCAAGTTGAATTAGTTTTACTAATTTCAGACCACAAAAAAAAAAAATTAAAAACATAGCCCATCAAAACAGAAAAATCATAGCTTTGACTAACCTGTTATGTTAATTAAGAAGAAAAACTATTTTTTTCTATGTCCTGTTGTCTGTTGAGAATTTATATTGTCTCATCTGTAGTTTCCAGCAGGCTGGACTAACTACTGAATACAGGTTAGCAGTAACTATTCTTCTTCCTTGGTGACTTCTGTTAACACTCAAGTTGCCAGTTAGTTATTTGTGATGTGCCTTTGTGTTTCCTTCATTATAACTTCTAGCCCACAACTTTATTTGGCATTTTTGAAGTTTATTCTTTTTTCTTTTACCCTGAAAGTTGGTTCTCTTGATTAATGTTGTATTCCCATCTTCATCTCTTACTTTCTTCTGGATTATCATCAAATGTTCGTTAGTGTGCACTGCTTTGCTGGAGAGGTCATGAAGGAAAATGCCTGCTTGGTCTGGGGAGTTTTTATGAGAAACTCTGCTTGTGAAATCCCTTCAGTCAGATGATTTTTTTTTTTTTTTAATTTTTCCTTGTAAAAACAAACTAAAGAGACTAGTCTCGACTGAATTCCTGTAGAAATTCACATACTCTTCTTTGGAATTGGCACCATATCAAGTACTTATTTGAAGCTCAGATTGGAACAGTTTCCTTTTCCAAGAAAGGAAGTGGAGTCACATATTCCACATAGATGAGAATTATAGATAAAGATCTTGAGGTGGGATCTGAAGGTGTTCCCGTGCGTTTCTGAAATACCTGGAAGTAAATCTGTCATCCAGAACCCGGAGGTGTTGAATAAAGTTGTTTGTATATCAGATAAGAACCCCGTGCTATTGTTTACCAAACAAACTATCGACTTGTACATTCTGGATTGTAAATATTAATCTTTTTAAAGCAATGGCAGCTGAGGTTTATTTTAAATTTATCTGCAACTTGATTGACAAGGCTCTTTTCTGAGCCAAATTAATTCTATCAGTTGACTTGAGGATCTTTTTATTTGTTGAAATTTGGTACTGTAGATGGACTGTATTTTGCACTAGCTATGTAATAAATTTAAGTTGTGGAGTACTTTAAATCCTTTAGGTGATTGAGCATATACTTCATATGAGGTAATTTTTTCTTAGCTCTTCAAAATATAAAAATTACATTTATAATTACATCATAAATGTAAAAAAGGTATCCTACAACTATTTGGAAAACGATTTAAAATTTGAACTGTGTTTTTGATGTACAGAATAAAATTTATATACAGGCTTTATTGTAGAAGTGTGAGGAGTTACTGGTATAAGTTTTCAACCCTT
The DNA here is from genome assembly GCA_025920805.1 of Petroica traversi. Classification (NCBI taxonomy): domain Eukaryota; kingdom Metazoa; phylum Chordata; class Aves; order Passeriformes; family Petroicidae; genus Petroica; species Petroica traversi. Next base: position 4,188,357 of record JAHLSL010000061.1, read on the forward strand.
GTCTTAAGAGAATGTACACTGAATGTCTTTTACTTGACCCTTTAGCTACAAGCTTTTGTGAGTCTTCAGAATTAAAAATTTCCTCAAAAATGTTCGTGATTTTAAAAAGGTTAAACTTCAAACTGTTTGATCAAAACAGTATTTTCATTTACTTTCTGGTAACTTCCCTATAGTATTCTTGTCTTTGTATCTTGTCAAAATACAGGCCTGCCAAAGAGGCAACTGTTTCCTTTGTAGCACTTTTGGATTGGCATGGCCTGAGAATACCTGAGATTAAGGTTACCATGGAATTCAAAGTGTCAATGGTATGTCAAACAGTGAATGGTTGTGTTGGAGAAGCACGGCAGCCTTTTCCTTTTCTTGAAGTGCTTATTGAACGAAATATGAGGTAAGTAAGAAACATTTTCCTTGAGAGGTAATAATGTATTAATACTGTAATATGTGCTCAGTGGTAGTACTGTGTAGCTACCTGTGTTACTTTTGTAGGAGACAATTGCATATGATACAGCATGTATGGAGAAGATTTAAGGACCTTTTCTTCCATTCAGCAGAAACAAATTAAATTGTAAAGTTCATATTGTTCAAGCATTTGAACATTTAACAGTGCTACTTGAATGTTCAGCCATTAAAGCAAGAACTTTAATGGAGAGAAGTAATCTAAAGTCATGTGTGGAAATAACTGGTAGTCTGAATTTGTTTCTGTACTACCATTACTCCTTTGGTTTCATTTCAGTAGTTGCTTTAAAGCTCTTTCTGCCAGAATTAAGAGAATTTTGTTGGCAATTGGGTTCCCTGTCTTCTTTTTGAAACCAGAATTGTGTGGAAGGTGTGTCCTTCTGAGTTGTTGGGGACAAATTCGTTAGGCAAAAATTGTCAGATACTGCAAATACAAATATATAAAAAATAACAAATATAAACAGCACAAAATTTCTTTGTCTCTCTGTAAATGTTGTGCTGGTTATTAGCTAGGGTTGTAACAGTTGAAATCTCAGTACAAGTTTGTGACTTTAATGAGTCTACTTCTTTCTAGCTCTTAAAATGCTATTGAATTCTATCATAAATGGCCTCTTTATAACTAGCACATTCCTTGGCTTCCAAACACAGTCTCAAAGAAAGAGTGAAAATAGTTGTAAGCGTGTTTTCTCTAGACAGTAGAAATGTATTTTCTATTTGCTGTCTTATCTTATTTTACAATCCCTTATGTACTCCCTCTGATGTGTTGCTGCACAGAAGTACTGATTCAGTGCTTATAAAAATTTTTCTTATTTCTATTTATTAAACAGTGGGCGTTTTCCTTGCCAATCTTGAACTAGCATAACTGTATTATCAGTATCCCAGCTTTACCTGCAGATTAGTGGGGGTTCTAAACTGCTGAAGGTCTCTAAAGGTGCTGTATCCCTATACAAGGTTCAAGCTTGCTTTAAAAAAAAAAAAAGTTAGACTTCTGGTGAAAGACAAAATCAGCATATTTTTAAATTGGAATTGTATTTAACACTAAAAACGTGTCACTGAATAGCAATTCAACTGTATGCCAAAGGATGTCACTGAAAGGAGCAGCACCTCTGAGCTCTAGAGGTGTTTCAGGAAGGTGATTTGGACTCAAATCGAGATGTCATTGCAGTGTTTCTTGACTGCACAAACAGCTCTGCTTTTTACCCAGAGCAGTTGTTGGTTCCAGCTTTTCAGCTTAAAGTCATTCTCAGTGAAAGTGTTACAGGGCAGGGTCTGTGTTACAAATAAATTGGCAAGACATGGCTGTTAAAACCCTTTTGGGGAAGCAGGACATAACAGCTATGGCAGACCTTTTCTGAGGGAGGGTGTGTGAGTGTGTGCAGATTTTTTAAAAGGCTTAAATAAGGTTTTAATAAGGCTCTAAGACTATTTTCCTGTGCATTTATTTATGGCAGCTTTGGTAGTGGGGGACTAGCAGCAGGTAGGAAATTCTAGTTTACTTCTAGAGTGAAAGCTCAGTGTTTCCTGTTTCAGTTGTAGTGCCTTTTTTTTTCCATCTTGTATGAATTGCTCGGAAAACAAACACTGACCTCAAGGAAATGTGTTCCAAGGCGTGGGAAAAGAGGAAGGGTTTTGCATCTTGTGAAGGAAGAGGGAGGAGAATTTGGGTTGATTCCCCCCCCTTTTCTTTCGTGCTGAGCAGAAACAAAGCAAGATACATTCTCCATGGATCTTAATGCTTCATGCCACATACTGTGAAGTCACAGGCAAGGGAATGATAGAGACTTTGGGGAGCAATATATGATGATGAAATATTTCAGGGAGAATTCAATATTCCTCAAGGACAGAGGCTAGTACTTATTTAGATCCTTATGCTGTTTATTGATGTGAATTGTACCTCACGTGTATTTGCTATGCAGGTTTTCCTGTGAATGCTTATCACAGGGTGTTTTTGAGTGTTTCAGGGTGTTATGTTGGTTGAGACACAAGCACTGAAGCTGAAGTGCCACAAGGCTGTCACAAACAGTGACTGGTCCAGCCCCTCCTGTGACCGTGAAAAAGTATGGCTTGTGTTCCATTTAGCTGCCTGACTGACCTAGAATAAAATCTCTTTAGGGTTGGAAAAAGTCTCAATTTCCCTTTAGGTGATTTCTTGTAGGTTTCCAGGGGTTTGTCCTGGGTACATTGTTACTTTGGTATCTTTCTCTTACAGCAGAGCTGCTGGGTTTTGAAGTAAGTCTGGGCTGTGTAACTAAGATGAGCACAAGTATCTACTTCATCTCTCTTCCTAGTGAAGGACTTGGTGTGTAGAAGTCTTGGCTCAAATGTTGCACTGACAGTGTTAGTGTCACATCCAGATTGCCAAAATTTTATTACTTCAGAGGTGGAGTCGGCATAGACTGTCAAGACAGAGTGGACTGTAGTCACCTCTCCTGAGTAATTCAGTGGCTCTTGAAAAGAGATTTACCTAGACTTATAACCATTTTTTGCTTTAAGTCAAGATCAGATGTGGTGCTTTTAATATACTTGTGCTATCAGCATGCATAAAGCCTAATACTGAAGAAATAAGAGGAGAATAATGAATCCAGTAACTTGGAAATTATTATTTTAAACAAGGGGGTTCCCTGGTGTATGAGTTTTATTTGTTTGTTTCTCTAACTGCTTTGCTTCTGTGTGTGGTTTGGATTTATATTGTGAAGACATAAAATCATCTTGTTGCCAAAAAAATCTGAGGCTTATTTCTGTTTTGAATTATCAACAATTGTTCTAGACCTGCTCTAACACTGTTAAGAAGCCTCTTATTTGTAGTGTGTGCTACTGTTAACCTTTTCTGGTTTTGCATCAAAGTGCTTCCTAGACTTGAATCCAAAACAGACAACTTTCTAATTGTGTGCTTTCATACTAATAGAAATTTTCATGTTCTTCACTCATAGTCTATAAAGAACTGTACTGCATCATTGTCCAGCATGTTTTCACTTCTTGTGTTCACAGTAGTCACTGCAGTAATGTGAGTGTGCTGAGGAAACCGTATGGTTCAGAGATGGGAAGTTATAATTCCAGTTCTTAATGAGTGTGCTGCAGGACTTCCAAAAATATCTCATAACTTGCATTAGTAACCTACTAGCTAAAAGCAGATTATGCGTTTTTAGCTAGTAACCTACTAGCTAAAAACAGTGTTCTGCTTTGCTCAGTTATTTCCTTGCTTGTCACCAAACCACAGATCTACTTAGTCTTCTCCAGCCTTGTAAAACTGGCAGTAGGTATGTGGCTTAACTACTACGTTGAAAATAAATTAACTGCAACTGTAATTGATAGTTCTGCTAGTTTAGAGTAGGATTAACATTCAGATATTATAAAAATAGTTTCTAAAATGAGGGCGAGGAAAGGAAACTTTTGAAGCAGTCAGCCCACATTTTGATAGTGTCTGTGTAAAGCTATCTTTAGTTATTAGCAGTGTGGGAGATGTGTCTGATTCTAACATTTTTCTTACGGAAAATGTAGGTTGGAAATATGGGAAATGTTGGTCTTACTCTGACAATACCTAATTCTGGGGAGTAACCTGCTGGTTTGAGTTTTTTACCTGTTTCTGGTTTTAATGTGATACTGAAGAAAGTAGCCTCAACAGGCTGCTTGCAGTATTATCATTTTTTTCCTTCTCTGCATGAGGATGTAGCAGCATTGTCTTCATTGGCTGATACTTCTTTATGGGATAGAAACCTCTAGTTAGTGCAGTTACATGAATTCACCTCTTTCCTGAGAAATTATCAGCGAGTGAAGATGTGAAATTAAAAATTTCTTGAGTTGGAAGGCATCCACAAGGATCATTGAAGTCCAACTCCTGTATAGAACATACTATGCAATCTAATACTGAAATGATGCTGTTTTCAGTTGTCTGGGTAATTTTGGAGGGGTTTTTCTTACACGTAGTTCCCACAAGCTTCCTGGAATGCAGTTGGGTTGTTGGACTCATCATTGTCCTGCTATGAGATGTAGAGCTCCCAATGGAGTTTATTACCAGGCTTGTCAATAACTTCAGCAGAGATTCCCTTGGAGCACCTAGAGCTCCAGGGTTAGGTGTTGCCAGAAGAGAATGCCAAGGCAATGAAAACTCTTCCTTCTATCAGTTCAGCTTGTAATCTCCTTTCAGGGCGTTGTTTCAGAGACAGGTCCAGTGCAGAGCTGCTAGCCTGTTATTTTGCAGCAAAGCATCTGTGAGTGTTGAGATACAGTGAAGTTTTACAGAACCAAATCCTTCTCCTTTCATTATGTTTGACTAGTGTTTGGGAAGGTTTTTCCACTCCTTCATGAGGAATAGAAATCTTGCAAAATCAGCAAATTGCTGTTTGAATGCTGACAGGAATCAATGGGGAATATTGACATGAGGCACGAGTGTATGCTGTTTTACAAATACTCCTAAGACAAAGTGGTGCTCACTGTGTTCATTTATTCCTTGCTATTGCAACCTGAAACTGCACAGGCACTCCTGAACAGTCCATTCCTCGCCTGAGTTTACTGCTATCAGCTGGTCTTGGTGTTTCCCAGAGACCTCACTAATGAGAAAGCACTATAGGAAAATTCTTGTTGGATTTGCAAGGACTTGAAGTTGAAACACTTCAGGAACCAAAGCAGTTTTAGGAAGTCAGAGCTCCATTTGAGCACTGATACCAAAGTCTGCATTGAATTGTCTGTTGCCAAAGGCATCTCTGGCATTTTTTTGTTTACGGGTACAGTACCTGAAACCTGGGTTATTTGAGTATAGATAACCAGAAGACACTGATTTTGAAAATTTTGTGGTAATTTGGCTCACATTGCTCCATACAGGTACATTTTTCTCACTGTGTAAGTGCTGTCATAGTAAGGTGTATTTAAATTATTTGAATGAGACCAGAATTGGACGTAATTCTTGTGGTTTTCTTCCCCTCCTGTTAGTAAGAAAAATGCATTGTCCACCTCATGATAGAAATAGCTGTCTTCTTTCATGAAATGAGTGCATGAATACAACAGTTTTGAAGTGTTTCCAAGCATCTTCTTATATGTTCTAATTTTTAAGGTAACTTTTATGGACGCTTTTCTTTAATTGTTTGTTGCTTTGAGCATTTCTTAATGCGCTGTGGCAAATTTTGCAGAACAGAATATGTTCCTGTGTGATTGGCACAGTGTCAGGAGACTGCCAGAGCTGGCCAAATAGAGCTTCCTGAGCCTGGTTTATGGCCTGTTGTCACATGGCAAGTGGGTGTCGTGGAGCGCTGGGGCAGCTGGCATCTGATACTCTGGTATGTCCTGCTCCTGGGGAATGGTCAGAGAGGAGAGTCAAGAGAACAGCTCTGTTGTATTATCTCTTCTTTTGCCAATTAGAAATGTCAGACAAGGCTTAGGAGGTGGTTTGAGCACTTGAGATAACAGAAGCTCTGGTGAAATATTTGTCATGTTCCCTTTGAAAAGAAGCCTGGAAAAGGAGTCAAAGGAGCTTTTGTATCTTAAATAAAGTTTGTAGTTTTGAGGTGAGTTCTTGAAATTTCAGTAGGCTGCATTTATATAGCATCCATAGAATCCATAGAAAGCACTTCTGTGATATTAGGCAATGTGTCTTTAAAGGCTTTCTTACAGTGAAAGTCCTGAACTGATTGGACAAAGTTCTTCTTAATATGGTAGGATTCCACATGTTTGGTTTGAAAAGCTGGTTTGTCTTTTTGTAAAAATACTGAAGTAGATTTGCAGTACAGATTGTAAAACCACTGTGAAGTTGGAAGCATGTTTCTGAAACTTACATTGTTTTAAAGACTCATCTCCCCACTGTCACATGTGGTGTTTGTCACCACCCCACAAACCACTTCTGTCACACAATGAATAAGCAGAATTAAAATTGAGCTTTTCTAGTGACTGGAACTAAAGGCCTTGTGAATGCAGTTCTTAAAGTGTATATTTATGGCTCATCATGCTTACTCTTTGACAATTTTGTTCTTTGAAGAACATACCAGTGAAGATTTTTGTGGTGCTGGAAGAGCATTTGCACTGAACGGGCAAGTGTCAGGAAGTGCCCAGTGTTATCTGCAGAGGCACCAGGCTGACCTCCCATGTCCCTGTGGTGATGTCCCAGTATCTTCAGGGAAGCATTTTGGCACTAGACTGACTTAACCCAAATGGGTGCTGCTTTGTACTATAGCAAGTTGTTTATTAAGAATTAGCTCAAAACTGGGCTGAGATGGCCCTTGCTGGCTGTCTTGTCAGCTTGGTGTAGTTTAAATGGAATTATTTTCTCTTCTGTCCTGTCATTACCCCTGTCCTGCTGCTGAGTACATTCTCCTCCTCCTGGTCACTCTGGGCTGTAACCTGGGAAGCACCGGGTCCCTTGCATCCCACAGCAGGCTGTGAGCACACTGCAGTGGCCTTCTGCAGGAATTTTCTGTTGCACGTAGGGCAGAATCCTCTGCTGAGTCTGGCACTTTTCCATTTCTGTGGTAATCTGTTCAAAGCTCAGTTTTAAAAAGTCTTTCCTTACTCTTTAGTCAATTCTTCTTCTTCCAAAGCATGAAATAGGTATTAGTCTATGCAGCAGGTACCACTGTAAATCATAAAGAATGCTCCTTACTAGTTTTGATTGCTCTCAGGACAGTACTTGGGTATCTTCTATTCCTCATGTCACAGAGCAGCTGGCAAACATGCATTAAAAGCATGGATCCTGAAGTATTTTAGGACAGATGTATGCCAAAATCAACCTGTATTTCATTTCCAGGCTTTGCCTTGGAGCTGGTCTTAGCTACTGCATTCTGGTCTGTTTAGCAGACTGCAGAGCAGGGGAGATTGAATCATGTCAGGAAGAAGGCCATGCTGGATTCTCATAGCATTGCTTTCTAGAAAATGAAAGTTGCTCCTAGGCACTTGAGCCTTTTTGGCACAAGTCATGAATGTTTTGAGTCTTCAGGTGTATAATGATGCATTGAATATAGAGGGAGAGAAACATGCAGAATGTCTGTCCTTCTACCTGTGCAGAATATCCATCACTGGAGCTGCTAAACTTGCTTGAAATTATTTTCAGTCTTCCTCCTGATAGTGTTATGCACCACCACCATGTCAGTGTCAATAGAGGCTGGCTTTGCAACCAACAGTGATAAATTTCTGGGTTCTTTGGTGTTCCTGTTTCAATCTGGATGTCTACACAGTTTAAAAATAACAAGCACTACTGGCTCCTCTTGTATTTATTTTGTTCAATGAGAACTTCTCAGTTTTAAGGTTGCAAAGGCCTAACTTGTTTGGAATGATAAAAGCTGTATTGCTCTTTTTATTTCCTAGGTTTCTGGAAGGAAGGGGCTGGTTTTTATTGTTAGAGGTTTTGACTCTCTCACATTTCCAGGATATGAAGTAGATGGAGGGGGGGAGATGACATACTGTTGTGAATACAGCAGACCTCCTGGCACTCATCTTAATTGAGAATAGCTTGTGCCTGAGACACAGGGACCTTCTTTCTTTGAGCTTGAAACTCAACTGGAGTTGGGTGTTAGGAGCTGGCACCAGTTAAATGTACAATTTTGCTTTCTGTTCAGTTGTCAGTGCTGGAAGCTTTGTGCCTCAGAGCCAAGTACCAGCTGTTCTGAGCCAGCCCATGCTGTGTTCTTCCTTCAGGTATCCTGAGATGTTTCTGTTTCTCACAGGTGTTCTTGAATCAGTTTTTACTCCACAACAGGGCAATGTATTGTCCAAGTAAAATATGCCCATAGGCCATGCTGGTGCTGTAGTGGCTTTCCAAAGTTCCATGTCTCATGATGCATAAAGCTGGCATCAACTTGGATATAACCTCTTGATATGCTAAAAGTACTGGGTAACTGAGTGTTTAAACTTCATCATAAAAGGTGAATAGTGAATATCATAAAAGGAGAGAGAGATTTTTTTTTCCGAGTGATCATCTTCATCAATGAAACGAATACCTTGTGATAGTTATCTTGAGGCTTGAAAATATAACATGAATCTTTTATTCCAGAGGTTAAGAAGATTATCAACAAAATACAGAACAGAGAAGATCTACCCAACAGCCACTGGAGAAAAAGAAGAAAATGTTAAAAAGAATAGATACAAGGATATATTGCCATGTAAGTCTGATTTACATGTTAATAGAGGACAAAGGAAAGGGCTTGTTACTCTCCATGTATTTCTGAAATTTGCTTTTGAGTTATTACTCAAAGGCAAATTTGGAGATAATTGGCTGAACGATGACATCCTTACAATTTTTATTTTTAACTTGGAAGGTAAAGTGACTGGAATATTCTTATATTTTATCAAGAGAGGTATTAACTGAAGATAAATGTTCTGTTTCTGAAACTGTTTTGAGCTGACATTTTCATTTTAGCTCAGAATAATTGAGAAATTTACTAGATGCTTACATATATGTTTTTCTTAGGAGCATGTTATTCACAGTAGAAAACAAACAAATGTCAGCATAAACTGTAGGTGAATTTTTAAAGAGGCTTAAGGAACCTGTTTTGAAGTACAATAGATCTTTCTTGCCTGTTTGTATCCTGCAAATGGTGTTTGAGAACTTTCAGTGCAGGATTAACTTTGGTTTCTATTCTGCTAGAGTCCAAATGAAATTCTCTTTAATGTGTGGACACAGAAAGCTAAAGTCAGAGCACAATTTAGGTTTTAAAACCACCAATGTGTGGATATTACGGATCAGTGGTCTGAAATCACAAAACTGTTGTTACATGCTCACTTTGTGTAGCTTCTGAGGCCGTGTGTTTCAGAAGCTCTCACTGTGCTTCTTGGACTGAGCAGCTGACAGTGAGATTCAAGTGTAGTCTTCTGATAAATGCAACTTCTCTTGTCCCAGAAGGTCAGTAACAGGTACATTTTACTCTGCTTATTAGCTGGGAGAAAATATTTAATAGGTAGAGTGAAAAAGAGAGGAAGTTGTTACTGCCATCTTATTGACAGTGACCTGGCATTTTGGTAGAATGTGAACAATGTAATGTAATCTTGGTAGCATTGGTTGAATTGGTGAGACAGCAGCACTGCAACTACAGCAACAGATGAGCACATCTGCCATCTGCATGGAAATAAAACCTGAGTCACTGGGATCTGGAAGGAACAGAGCTCACAGTGGGGAAATGAGTGAACTTCAAAGCTGACATTAGAGAAAATTGAAGGAATATTTTTAGTTTAAGTGAATGTCTCAAAAATCCAAAGGCTCCAGCAATGAAGTGATGGGAGACCAGCTTGAAAAGAGATGCAGGAGAAAGGCCTAGTATTATTGTCTATTTCTAGTAAATCCAGGAAACAATGTACATTTGTGACTTGATCAAAAATTAGTGCTGTATTTATCAGAAATTGGTACTGCTACTAGAGGGATCAATACCTCAGCATTAACTCAACACTGGCAGAGTAAAAGATGCATGTTCCCATTACAGTTACTGAGCCATCCTAAATGGTAGTTAAATTCAGCAGGGTATTCACTGGTCACCTGAAGAGCCAATAAGTTATTGTGAACTAAGCCTTTAAGTTCTATAACAATATCCAAACACTTAATCTTCAGAAGCTGAGAACTTCAGTTGAATTTTTTGGGGGAATTCTATTCCAGACCTTAGACTCTGTAACGGATGAGCTGTGGTACACAGACAGGATGGCAATGTTGACATTTGGAAACTGCTCTAGGATTTTGGATCTCCTGTGCTGGAAAGACAGGATCCCTCATTAGCCTGCTACTTTAATTAGTCTGTTCTGCCACTTAAAAGCAGCTTCTAGTATAAAGTCCATGACACCACTGCATGCTTAGAGAGTGTTCTTGCTTTTACAATCTGCATATCGGAGTGTAACACAGTGCAATGTGTTTCAAGGGTTTTTCAAGGCCTTTATGTGTTGTCTTAAGATTTGTGATCTAAAAGTTTTGTAGTTTACACTTGTGCTTTTTTAAGAAGAATTACATGGTAACACAAATTCTTTTGCATGTTATGAGGACTCTGGCAGAAAAAATTCAGCATATTGCAAGCTTTTTGGGAGAGCTTTCTGTATAGAAATAACTCTTAGCGTTTACTTCTTCTGGGCATGATTCCCTGTTTTATTATCAGTGATGTTTTGACAAAACAAGAAAACCAACTAACCATATTTTCCCTTTTGAAATGTATTTGTTCTTTGTCTTTTTCTTGAATTTAGGTCTAATCAAAGGTTTAGCAGCTGTTCTGTGGTTGAGCAATTGACCCTGGGAGCAGAAAATAACAAATTGCTTGAGCAGCTGCTGTTTCTACAGATACTTCTGTTGCCCCATTTAAAGATAATTTCTTTTTTGATGTGGATTTCCAACTAAAAGAGCCTCTACTGTAGGGCTAGTTTGAACAATTTTTATATAATAGCTAATAAGTGTTGTTATCAAGAAGAGCTGGAAGGACTGGCAAACCTGCCAACCCCCTATACCACTTTAGTAACAACCAAGTTATTGTTGCATTAAAGATGCCATTTTTTTAATGCCAAAAAGAATACCAAAATGTTTAGTGTATTCTGTTAACAAGTAATAAGGCTAATTTTATATTGCTGAGGATTTTAGTCTCCAAAGACCTACTGATTTTATTAGAAGCTTTCTCTGAGATAGTCAGTAATGTTTGAGATGGAAACTTGACATGTCCAAAACCCCTTAAATGAAGGAATCTGCTGCTTTCTAGTTTAGAAGTGCTCCAGCAAAGAGCAAGCCCAGTGCTTGGGGCATAGGGGTCAGTCTGTGCCTGGGCAATAAACCCTGGTGCCTGTTTCCTGTTGTGATAACTGATGGAATCCTCCTTGGCAGAGACTTTGAGAGCTGCCAGCTGCTATAACTGTACGCTGGTGGTTTGTGCTTTCTGCTTCCCTAAGTGTATATTAATTCTGACCACCATGATCTGTATTAATGTTGTGTAACTGCAGTTTTGATGGCTTCTGATTAATTGCATTTTTTCTCTTTGTAATGAATTGCATTGGAATTCCAGGAGGTGCTACCCTGTGAACTTGAGCATCAGAAGCACATAGCAGTAGGAGCTACTCTGCTTGTCTCTACCTGGGTTGGTTTACCCATAAATCAAATGTACTGATTTGCTTGTGTGACTTATCTTTGGAAAATGTTCTTGAATGTACTATATTTGTATTATATTTGCTGTTCTATATTGATTTACCTGTGTTATAATCCTTGTTAAAAAAAATTTTTTTTTTAGTTGATCACAGCCGAGTTAAACTGACCTTAAAAACTCCCCCACAAGATTCAGACTACATCAATGCAAACTTTATTAAGGTATGTGATACTAGTTTACCAGTTCTTTAATTCTTTTTAAGCTCTTTTTTTTCTTGTCAGTGCAGTTTTAATATTCTAGTCTAACAGAGGACTTTAAAGCTGTGAGGGAAGATATTCTTTTATTATTACTTGAATAAATTTGCAAACATGATGCCATTTATAACACAATCTTTAAAGCTTTCATTTTATTCCTAACTGGAAATATAATGTAAAGTACTTCATTTTCAAGTGGCAGGCAAGCGAATTGGAGATTTATACCATAGGAAAATTCAGATGCAGTTATTTTAACAGGTGACATTTTTACGGACCATAAATGAGGTGTTTGACAAATTATATATGTTAATATATATTTTGCTCTGTTCATGGAAGAGTGTGGCAATGGAATTACATCTAATGTTCTTAAAGAGAAGCCAGAATTTGACTAAAAGCCTGATACAGTTTTGTTTCAAAGTATTAATATCTTGAACTGTCTTTGTAGCTTTATTCTGATGCTGCTTTTATACAGTATTTATTTTTCAGAAACAGTTGTTCCTGTAAATCTTCCTGCATGAATGTTTAGCTTGAAAAGCTGAACATTAATATACTGAAAATTTATATAAAACAAATTCTAAAATTTTATATTTTTTAAATTTATTAAATGGAGGAAGGAATTTAAATTTGTTCAAGAGGATGCTTTTTTGCAGAAAGATTTTCAATTTTTCATCACTGAATGTTTGAGTAACAAAGGGATTTAATGGGAATCTTCAGAATCTGAGCACACAGAAACTTATTTCCTGTGACAGTCTCTGGCAGTGCTGTAGCTGTTGTAATCTTGGGCTCCCTTGAGATCCCCAGCAAAGTTCCCACTAATGTAATTAGGACTCATGTCCCTTCCTGTTGTCTATATAAAAAAGATATTCTAATTTTACACTATTATAACCCAAAACGTTTTTTTACTCAGTGCAGATAAATGTTTTTTATAAGCACTAATGGTTCCTTTCTGCAATCCCAGGGAGTGCATGGGCCAAAGGCATATGTGGCTACCCAGGGACCCTTAGCCAATACAGTCATAGACTTCTGGAGGATGATATGGGAGTACAACGTTGCTGTAAGTACCTGCAGAAAAATTCAGTGTTACCTTATTTCATGGTACTGTGATTGTGTAGTTTTCACCTGAGCTGGCTATTATCAAAATATTGACAGTCATTTAGATTATTTGCTTCCCAAATCTTGCTTTTTGTAGTTAAATAGCATTAATATGATTTATTCAGTTTAATAATGTAAATTCAAAGTAATAATTTTATTGAATGAATGTTAAGTACTTTATGAATAGGTTCTTGCTTGCTTACATCTGTCATGTAGGAGACCTTACAATTCTGATTTAATATAGACTGACAAAATCAAATACAGAAGCAGTGTGAGAAACAAAAAAACCCCAAACCACTTACATTTCTTTTGGTGCTAATTTTGTGTTTCTTACTGGTTTATATATTTGACATCTGTTTAAACAGCTTTTGTCAGGAATTAACTTTTAAATACTGTGGAAATTGGATAAGTTTGACAAATTATTTGTGAAAACATTTTGGGGGAGGGGGTTTGACTCACTGTAACAAATAGCTTACCTGCTGGTACATTTCTATTGTGCTACTCATGCTTTCTGTAATAGCCTCACCTAAGAAATTTGATTGATGGTTGGGTTTTGGGGGTTTTTTGAGGGGGGTTGCTCATATATTATGCATTCTATGTCACTTTTAGCAAATATAGCTATGTTTCTTTCAGTTGGGATATGATTCTATATTTTTATAAGTTTAGAATTTACAGACAGACTGAATAAATAAGGTAGTTGTATAGAATTACAGTGAATTTGAATTGAAGTGTTGTGTTAATGACTTAGATTTTGTGAAGGATGAAACTTGGTTACTGTTTTAGAATTCAAAGAGCATGTGTATGCAGGAAAGAAAATATTACTAATAATTAGTCTCTTCCATAGTAACCACTTAGAATGTATCAGTATCTGCCTGATAGAAGCAAGTGGTGGAATGTAGGTTTAAGTTACATGATCTAAAAACATCTAACTTGGAGCATCTTTTTTTTTCTTTTCAGATAATTGTAATGGCCTGTCGAGAATTTGAAATGGGAAGGGTATGTGTCCTAAATACAAAAATAAATGAGCTTTGCCCAGATGGGACAATAGCTGTGAAGCTTCATATGCCAAATCTGTAACTGTAATAATAATGTGCCAGATGAAGTGAGAATGCTTATCCTTACATTTCTGTATATAGGAAAAAGTTCACGAGACTGCATTTCTTTGCCCCATTTGTAGGGTTACATGATTATTTAGGTGTCATCTCAGTGGAATATGAATTTATTTACAGAACTGTACCAAGGGTTTGTTTCTGGCCGTGCCACTGAGGAAAAGTCTTGCTCTTTGTGGGATGTAGGCCAACTATGAAAATCCTGAGTCCTTCAGAATTTCCTGTGAATTGATACAGCTGCAAAAACAATTTTTTTTTTAAATCTCTCTCTGTATTCTTATGACCTTAGAAGGAAATCCAGAATTGTGAATTCCCAGCTTTCACAAAAACTAAGCTTTCATTGCTCCCATCTGCATGATGGTTATGCATGTGGTACAGGCAGACATGAAGTTTACATCCTAATTTACGAAGTATTTTGCCAGTGTTTATGTTGGTTGTTTGAGGTCTTGGTTTTGTTTTTCTCTTGTTATCCAAAAGAAAAGTTATTTTACTATCTTAAATGCCCAGAACAAGGCATTCAGGGTTGTGATTTTGTCTGCTTTGCTTCTGTTAATCATCTTTCAGTACTGTGCATGAATTAAATTAAAATTCTTTACTTTAACAGAAAAAATGTGAACGTTACTGGCCTCTGTATGGAGAAGCAGCTGTAACTTTTGGACCATTTCGTGTTTCTTGTGTAAGTATAAAGCTTTATAAATTAATTTTCAATTATTTAGTGGGTTTGTAACTTAAATCTTCAATGAACTGTAGGGCTTTTAAATTTTTCATTACTAAATTTTACAGAAATACTCTCAGAGGAATGTGCACATCTAAGCTGTGTGGTTTTTTTGAACCCTCCACGATAGTTTCGTTTTTTTAAAGAAGGAAACTTGTGTCCCTTGGTCTTGTATCTCTTTTTTTTTGCATTACTCCATGAGCTTTATATGCTGCTAGAATGTCAGAACTGTAGTCAAGAAATCAAAGTCTTGTGCAGTTTTTTGTCTGTTATGACTTGTGTGTTCTGAATGAAATGAAAGTAACACTGGAATAGGTTATTTTTTAAAGGTATTAGCATGAAGTGTTTTAAGGTGTTCAGAAAGAGTTGCATGCCTGTTTATTCAGCTAGTAATACTACTTTGAAATAGTCTAACAACAATTAAGTACACTTCAATTAATCTTGTCAGGAAAATAAATACTTGCAAATTTTAGTCTATAAAGATTCTGAGTAACCTTTTCCTATGGCAAGTTGATTTAAATTTGGCTGCTTTTTGCCTTGTTCCATGTGATATTGGTGAAAGGGGTTTGTGTGTTTGTGTAATTGACTTCTTAGCTACAGCTGAGAATGTGTTACCTTCAGGTACTCTGGTGTATGAGGGCTGCATTGCTTTAAAACCTGCAAAGTGTTGCAGTAGTTGATGGGAAACGGTAAATTCCCAGGGGCAGATAGAAACACATTAAAGCAGATATGCTGTCTCCTAAATTCTCTGTGGAAAGTTGTAATGCCAAGCTTTTAAAGGCATCTTTAAATTATGATGTTACTGATATTTAAAGTACAATAATATTGTGTGATTTCTGCAGTATAAACTTTCCTTGATATTCCAAAGGAAGATTTGAAAATTCTGTGAGCTAGAAACTAGGGTTTTTTTTTGCCACAACCAAGATAATTAGTGATTCTTTTAGATGCACCCTTAATTGAAAATAAAGGAAAAGGAAAAAATAAAAGAAGACCTCACAGGATAGAGTGGTAAGAGGCTGAAGTTTATACAGCAAACGTGTTATAAGAGGGATGGTTGTGAAAGGCAATCTGTAAGTTAAAAGTATGGAGAAGTAAAGCAAAAGAGGTGCTTAGAAATATTCTTCCATGGTTTATTGGTGACTTTGGAGCAGACAAGACTTTAATTTCGAAACATACATTTAAGTAAAAGAAATGCGTTTTGCACATCTTGTGCAGCAAGCTACCTTGCTGTTGTGTTAATGAGTGTTTTGATTACCCCTCTCTTGAGGAAAATTTAAATTAAAAAATTTAAATTAAAAAATACCCGTGAGTTTCAAGTTTGAAGTTTTAGTTATGTCCTGTATGTTGCATAATGATTTTTAATTTTTTTTTCCAATGCATTATTGTTTTCTCATGTTTAGGAAGCTGAGCAAGCAAGAACAGATTACTTCATTAGAACATTATTACTT
Source organism: Petroica traversi (assembly GCA_025920805.1). Taxonomy (NCBI): domain Eukaryota; kingdom Metazoa; phylum Chordata; class Aves; order Passeriformes; family Petroicidae; genus Petroica; species Petroica traversi. The sequence continues at coordinate 4,204,449 of JAHLSL010000061.1, forward strand.
GAATTTCAAAATGTGAGTACATAGTCACTTCTGGTCTCACCTTCAGTGGTTTCTCAAAAGTCTCTAAAATGATACAAGGTCAGAAACTCATGAAAATATCTTCACTTTTTTAGGTGCTGATTATGTAAGTAAATGATAAAGTTTGGAAATTAAATTAAAATCTTACTGTGTAAAGGAGGAATAGTGAAACTCTTTGCCTTTTATCTATGTTCCTGTTTACCCAAATGGCTTAAGCTTTTCTTATAAACTTACACAGAAATGTCAGATGTCAAATGTCAGGCTTTATTTGACTGAAAATCAGCTGCCAGTAAACAAAAACTGTAGAGCCCTCTTGCAGAAACATGAAGCCTGACAGTCTGTTTTACAGAATACTTGTCATTTTAATTGTCGGTCTGCATTAATAAATTATTTATTACAGCAGTTATGACAACTGCTTAATCATGAGGGGAGTAATTTTGGGGAATAATTTTTGTCTGCCATATCTTGCTAGGAATGCATGAACTTAATCACTTTGTTTCTGTTAGTGTTCATAACTGAAGGGGCTGTGGGACTGTTCAGATAATAGAAGTTGTGTGTAGTAATCAGGGTTTGTGATATTTTTTGAAATGGTGCTCTTCAAAACAGAACTGGATACCAAAAACACCAAAGCAGAACCTGCCTTCCTTTTAATACCTGAGCATTGTCCTAGCTAGTTACACCAGAAGCTGTAGCTGATGTATATTTTGCTTGCCTATACCATGCATGGAAATGAAGTTTGGCTATGGACTTTGGGAAGCTGTGTCCCAATTAGAAGCCTCTGTACTGCTTAAAAACTGAGCAGCACAACAAGCTACAGTTTGTGCTGAGCTTTTGATCTTAGCAAGGAAACAGAAGTTTGTGCCTATGAGGAGCAATTTAATTGAAAGGGTTAACAAGATGTGTTGGTATTTGATATGTGCATCTGATAAAGTGGGTTTTCTTCAGATTTATGTAGCAGATTTGCTTGAGGATTCCTGTATAATTAATTACAGACTTTTCATCTTATTCTGAAGAATTCTAAGTGTAGCCTTGCACTGGGGAAGAAAAAGTGTATTTGTGGTACAAAGTAATAGCCTTTTAAGTTTGCTTTCCGATTTTCCAGGATAAATATGTTTTGTCCCTTCTGTAGCATTTGCAGTGGATTATCATACCAAAAAAAACCAGTGCAAAAGGATTTAAAGTTTCCATAAATCTACAGAGTTATTTTAGTTTCTAGAAGGAAAACCAGTTTGACTGAAACTTGATTATTTTCAAGAAAGAACTTTGGTTGTTTAGCTTATAAGTGGCAGTAGAAAAAATTTCTATAAAGGTTCCTTTAAATTTTTAATTTTCATATAAAAAAACTTTTTTTTCTTCTGACCATTCTGCTAATGTGAAAAGCCACCAATCTTTTTAAAAGTAATTAAGGGAAATTTCTTGGTGGAACTTAATCAATAGCTGTAACTCTTCCTTTTTACTGGTGACCTTGGTTTTACACAATCATCTAGATTTTAAAATCTATGCTTTCTTAGGCTGTGTTTTCTCTTGTTTTAACTAGCTGTGGTGTTTCCACAGAGCTGGGAAAAGTCAAGCATCAAAAATAGATAACTTTCCATGCTCAAGAGGCTTGCTATGTTGCTTCTCACATAACTAAACAGAAGGTAGTCTAGGTCTTGAAACTTTTAGTCTGTAACATGGATCAAAACCTTCATGCTCTCCAGTGCATTTACTTTGAGGGGTGTACTGGAAGCCAGAGGTGTGACCCCAGCATGGAGAGGGGCAGTAGAACTGGCTGCTGGTTCTGCTGGTAGCTGCAGGGGCTTTGGATAATGATGAGAGAGGATTTTCAGGGATTCAGGTAGCTGAGTAGCTAAGCTGTTCTAAAGCCTGCCTCTTACCTTGTCTTTAGTACTATTGTAGCTCCTGTTGCTAGAGAAAAAGTGCATGTTGCAAATGTGATCCATATTTAGATATGGCCTTGTTTATTTCTACTGTTTTCTTAATTTCCCTCTGTGAGCCGGTGCACATATGCACACACTTTATTTTGTAATGTCACAAAACAACACCTTTGCCCCCATTTTTTTTTCCTCAGGGTAAGTTACTGAAGTACAAATAGAAAAAGGTCACATGAAAGATTCTCCCTTTCCAGATTCTAGCTGTAAGGACATAGAACCTTTTTATATGGTGCATCATTATTAACCCATATAATATAGAGGTGCTCCTGAACTGTCCCACAGGGCATCTTCTTATGCTTTAGCAGCACTTCAAATACAACTTCTGTATTTTTTTGAAGTGGTATGAGCTTTAGGGTTCTTTTGATCCAGTAAACAAATTACTTTGCTTGTCAAGGCAGAGGAGCCTTCTTTGGTACAAACTCAAACATGTGTTATCATTAACACCTTTCTCCCTGCCTCCCCTTAGGAGACTCGAAGTGTCTATCAATTTCATTATGTTAACTGGCCTGACCACGATGTCCCTTCGTCTTTTGATTCTATTCTGGACATGATCAGCTTGATGAGAGAATACCAGGAACATGAAGATGTTCCTATTTGCATACACTGCAGGTATCAAATATATTTATCTTCTTATTTTTAAACACTTCTGGTTTTTGAAGTCTAAACTTTTATTATGGGATGCACTAGTTTTGGTTCTAAATAAGAATTTATTTATTTTTTTATTTAAGTTTAAAAAAATTCTCATGTCAAAATTTAATTCAAAATCATACAAGCTTCATTTTCTTAAAACTAGTGCCACAGTGAAAATTTGCTTTTACTTCAGTTTAAGACAGAATATCAAACAGAAAAGAATGAGCCTTTGAAAGAAAACCCATTTTGAGGTTAAGATGTAAATCCTCATGAGGACAAAACAGACTTTGAAGATCATTAAAAATCAGCTTGGGAGTAAGACTCCATTCTCAGTAGGAGAGAGTACATAGCATGTGCATCACTAAGAACTCTGTCTGTCTGTGTTCTGATATGACAAAAAAGATCTTTAATGAGCAGGCTGTAGTTCCCAGTTTGGAAGTCTTCTGTGTTTCACCCTTGGCCTAAAATTTGGCTAACAGAAGAACTGTTTAGACTGGACAGCTATGAAAATATTTTGCTGAATTGACACTTTCTGACAATTTATCTAGAAATCTTACTTACTGTTTTTAGTGCTTTTTAAAGCAACAAAAGTTCATGTATTATGTCAGGAAAAATTGAATTCAGATTTATAAGCCAGGACATGTTAAATTCAAGGGGCTTATTAACTCTTTAGAGCTTAGTTATTCTCTTCAAGGGCTGCATTCTTTTTTGAGTTGTCCCTCTTAAGTGAGGTCTAAAACCATACACTGACTTAACACTGAAGTCTGTTTCACTTTGTCCTGTTCTTTTTGAATCTCAGTGTAATTCTGACTGTTGATTCTTTACAACAGTATAATTATAATGTAGTAAATATGCATGAATTATAACTCTGCATGTGTGAAACAGAGGAATTCTTACAATTAGGAAAAATAAATAAAATAGTTTGCTGTCATTCTTAAACTTTCAGATTTATGTTTTCAGCTAAAAAGCAGAAAATATAGATGTGGCACTAAATCACAGAAATGTGACAAGTCTTTATTCTGTTCTGCCATTTTACATAATTTGCCATTAAACTTGGAGACCACACCTCATAAAACAGTAGTAGCTGGGAACAGAGTGGCAAAAGAAAGAGGCAATAAAATTGTCAGCACTGAATCATCTTTCAGGACTGCAGTTCCAGCTGGCTATGGAAACATGCATTAAAAAATCCGATGCTGCACTTTGCACTGCTGATTTTTTTTAATTGTAAGATACTTTAGGATCAGGCTGAGTGAAATTGAAATGATAGTTGGGGGATTTGGGTTTTTTTTTTTTTAATGTGGACTCTTGAAATATAAGGCTTATGGTGATTCTTAACAAATTTAAATATCTAACACCTATCTGTTTATGTTCATAGTGCAGGGTGTGGAAGAACAGGAGCCATCTGTGCCATAGATTATACATGGAATTTGCTTAAAGCTGGGGTAAGGAATCCTAAAGGAAGTTTTGTGACATTCTGTAATTTCATAACAGTGATTGATTGAACTTCCAAGGGTTCTAAAATAGGGAAAATTTTAATACATTCTGGAACTCTCTTGATAGGTTGGATGTTTAGTTTCATTGCATTCATGCTTTAGAATGGACTTACTTTCCTTTCACAGCAAGTTTTTATCTAAAAAGGTCACTATAAAAGTCTAATTTTAAAAGAGTATATTTAAATATAAATTGATTTTTGAATTCAACTTTCAGTCTCTCTGATTTATCTTGCAGCTCAAATATAAAGGGATAACTTCATTCTGGGATTTTTAGGTTATGAAGCATCATTAACGCTGCAGTGTCATATTAATGACATTGAAGGTCTCATTTCAAAATGCTTGAAATGCTCTCATTTGGTCTAAATCAAAAGTCAGTTTGGAGCTGCTTTGAAAAAAAGTAAATTGTTGCAGTGTGGAGAGAAGATGTTAGCTTTACCTGTAAAGGTTACACTTATTTTTGGATGTTTAACAGCTTTTGTATTGTTGCTCTGACAGCTATGCCATCGTAATTAACTTCCTTCTGTATTTCAGAAAATACCTGAAGAATTCAATGTATTTAATTTAATACAGGAGATGAGGACACAGAGGCATTCTGCAGTGCAAACGAAGGTATTGTTTGTTTTAAAATGAATGTAATAATATATCATTATTCTTTGTAGGATCTTGTGCATTAATTTTTACCTGGTACCTTTTATAGGAGCAGTATGAACTTGTCCATCGAGCCATAGCACAACTGTTTGAAAAGCAACTGCAAAAATATGAAAGTTGTGCAGACTGGAAGATTGCAGATGGAGTGGTAGGTGTCTTTCCCATATGTAGCTGTTAGCTTCTGATGAGAATTCTCCTGTGAAGTTGTTTTTAAAATGCTCAATGGTGTGATCTTATTAAGATCTCATGTTTTTTAAAGTACTGCTTGCACTGAAATAGATTAGGGGAGAGAAAAATAAGTTTAAAATGCCTTTGTCAGGAAGCTTCATACACATTTTAACAAAGGAGAAGAAAGCGGAAAAAATATCCTTCATTGGTATTCACAGTATTTGAGGATTTTTCTGTGTTTCTGACCTTCCCCTTTAAATTTCATGTCCCCTATAGGTTTTTTCTCTTTTTTATGTTTAGGTGTATTTTCTTGGTGTTGCTGGGCACAATGTGAAAAATGGCTTTTTAGCTTAATATATTCTTTCTCTCCCACAGTCCAGAACTCTCTACCACCCTTTGTTCCTGGATTGTGTTTTGTTTATTCACTGATTTTCTGTCCCTTCAGTACTTAATTGGTGTAGATTCATAGCTCTCTAGAGGGATATGAGTGGTGTCTTCAGGACTCTTTGAAATATCTGGACGCCATTTTAAATCTGCTTGTATTAATAAGCATCCCATTTATTTTAGGGATTTAGCTGTTCTCTGTTGTGCTTTCTAGGAAGTCTAGAATGATTTCAATTCTTGGATTAAAGGCATCCACCCTTCTGCTAACTGCTAAGAATTTATATCAGTTCATGCAGTACTTAGGAGGTCTGTAGTCATGACAAGAAGCCTATTGATTAAATGCAGTATGGATGGGGCAGACTGGTTTTATTTGTTACAGGTTTAAGCTGATCTGTGATTTTTTATTTTTTTTTTTCCCCTGAAAAATGAGTAAGACAGGGTTTAGAATATGCAGATTGATTAGCTTTGTACAGAAGTGATTTCTAAATACTTAAGTTTTGATCATGAAATAATAGGTACATCAGTCTACTGTATCTTCTGGTTATTTGACTTAGATCTGACCTGTGTCTGTACTCCTATACAGGATCAAAAATGTCTCTTATTTACTTATCTTATACATACTAAATGACTTATATATTCCAGAAGATGAGTAAAGCTGTGGCACAATATGGTGATACTCTCTCTGTAACAAAGGCAAGTGCTGACTTTAACACAGCTTGAGAGATTTGCTGGCTAACAGAACAAGACCTAATAGAAAATGGATAGGTAATGTACATGGGGGTAAGAGAGGGATAAATCCCAGCTCTGAAAAGGCAGTGATGAATTACGAATTTTGAGTTTTACTTGGATATGATCTTGGTTTATGATCAGCAAGTTGTGAAGGAAACAGAATTTTAGCAATTACTTGGAAACTCGTAAGAGCAGAGAATGTAATGTTGTGTGTGCGTACCTTGCAGCTTGGCCACTGACTGCATGTCAAGTCTGCTTATCTCAGAAATGTTACAGAATTAGAACATTAAACAACTGGACAAGGATCAAAAGTGTTGGAAGGCTCCTTCTAAAGAACAGCCAGACTGAGGTGGAGAAAAAATGGCTGAGGTTAGATACAACAGAGGCTGAGTAACAACAAAAAGCTGATTCCCACTAACTTTTTCAAAGGGATACCTCAAAGTGAGACCTCAAAAGCTTAATAAAAAAGTGACATTTATATAAAAAAATGCACCATGAAACTGCAGAGCTCCTTGCAGCTGAAAGCCTGTATCTTTGGTGTGAATATCTCACCATCTTGGAATCTTCTTCCATGAGTTTCACTAACCTCTGACCTTAGAAATTCCAGGGTTGCAATCTATTGGAAAACATTCTAGGGAAGGATCCCTGTATGCCTGCTCTGGTCTTATTCTTCCCTGGATGTTCCCTTTTGATCGCTGCTGGAAGCAGGGCTAAGAAAATCTTTTTCTGACAAGGCACAGCTCTTTTGTGTTGGGAAATGATGCTTCTTCCTATTGTTACTTGAATAATTCTGCAGAAAGGTTGAGGGGAAAAAAGTCTCATGGGTGAAGCATTTCTGTATCTAAAAATTTGGTACTTAAGTTTGCTACTGTCCATTTTTTAGAAAATTTGCCTTCAAGGAGTTAACTGGTATAGGCTTAGCTTCTGTTCTGGATTTATAAGGGAAACTTCACTGTTAAATGTTTTCTCCTAGTTTTAACCTGATTCTCAAAACTTTGAAGCTCACTTGAGGCATCACTTTGATATTCTGACAAAACTTTTTTACCTCCAGGAGTGTTATATAGCATCTGTTGTACGTAATGTCTGATTTTTCCCAGAAATTTTCTAGTTTGCTTTCTTTTAAAAAGCAAACAAGCATTCTGGTGTCTTGGTTAAAAACCTAATTCTGAGGCTGGAAGTTTTCAAGTAACTTTATTAAATACAATGTAATATTATTTGGATCCTTTGTGCATGTTACTCTGCCTGCAGGCGCTACAGCAACTATGAAATCTTCAATATGTGAACGGTTTTAATTATGTCCAGTGAAAACAATCCCAAATAAAATTCATGTGCCTACTTTGGATATATTCGTAAAGGAGGAGATGCTGCTGAGCTGAAGAGAAAATGTCATTTATTCTGTTTTGATAATACTGTGAAGAGCTGGAGTGCTCTGAAGGCTTGGTTTCATGGTTTTGTTTTCCTGTTGCTGTTCTCGTTTCAAGCAGTGTTTGGAATGGGTTGAGTTGCAGAGGCTCTGTGAGCAGGGCTTGCCAGTAACATCCAGGGAAAGGTTAATCTGATTGGCAGTGAGGGACAGCATTCATGGGGAAGTAGCTCAGACACAATCCCGAACGTGTGTTCCTGTGCACTTGCCAGCTTTGCCCTGCTGGAAACAATACTGTAAAAAGTCAGCAGCAAGGCATGCAGTGTTTGAAAATAGACTATGATAGGGTTAGAATTTCCATTAGAATTTGATAGATTCAAAAGCATGTATAAAATGCACACATGTGCTTTAATGTAGTAAATGTATATTCTTACCATATAGTTACACCTATTGTGAATGTGTAGAGCTACAAATGTTTAACATAACACTAAGTATTTAAATGAAATTAAATAAGTAAAGCTCTGCCCAGATACCAATACTTTCAACAGTACCTCTCAGCAGCCACATTTCAGGGTGAAAAACTGCTGCTCAGGAGCCATTTTTTTGTGATAAGAAAAGAATTCAGATGCTAAATTTGATAATCAGAACTATTCCCCTCCCCCACTTAGTAGTACTTTCAAGTTACTAAACAATTAAATTGGAACAGAGTCTTGGACTGAAGCCCTTCCCACTAAAATTCTTGATCTGATTGTTATGTATTTCAATTCAGTAGCTGTGCTTCTCACCATCATTGGCTTTGTTAGTACTGCTGTGAAAATATTACACTTGGTATTGTGTTTGGAAGCTTGGAAATATGTGAGATCATTAGGCTTGGTCATCTGATAAGATATCAGTCAGATTTGTATCAGTAAAATATTTTATGAGTTATGTGAGAAGGTTCTTCATGAGCTGAAGTGAACTGTAGTTGACTTGGAAAGTCTGACTCATATGGAATTTTGTCAAGTTGGATGTTCTGTTTGGAAGTCAGAAAGAAAATTGGCTAAAAGACAAACAACCAAGCCTACTATCTCTTCAAAAATATTTCTCGTTGAATTTTGTCTCTTGACAGTACCAAGCATGTTTCAGCACTGCAAGTCCTTGTTTTGCCTTACCCATGAGTAGAAACTTGTGTTAAAAAACACTTTCTCCAAAATCTGCAGTTCTAGAGCTCTCCAGGGTCTCTTGCATTTTGTGCTGTAAAACTGACAGAGTTCTGTTGCTGTGGTTGATTGCACTTTTAGAAGTCATGGAGGAATCAGCTGCTATAAGAAGAATGTTGTCATTTGAAACATTAATGGTTTAGAAACTGTAAGTGAAAAGACTGTGCTGTTCATATTCTCTTTGCTGTTTGGCAGCTTGGAAGGATATTTTTTGTCATCGCAGCATTCTAAAAAATCATGTATTTCTTCAAAGACATTTATCTTGTTGCCTCTGTCGGAATGTTTTATTTAATCTGAGTCACTTGAGTGTATCATTTCAATCTGAAGTATTTCTCTTTTTATCTTCTGATGCTCAGTGATTCCCATGCTGCTTTATGAAAAGGGCAAAAGGAATGCCTCAACTCCTTTTAACGGAAAACATGAGATTACTTCTGGAGGAGTCTTTGCAGTAAATTTGCCAGTATTTTGCCAGTACAGAAAGTTTCTGAATGACATTAAATATTTCCACTGTGAGTTCCAAAAGAAAATGATACATTGCAATTCCTGGGCAAAAGGTTTTGAATTGTAGGCAGTGTGTGTAAAATCTCAGTCTAAGACTATGATCTTAGACTGAGATTTGCTTGAAGTTAGTGACAGCACTCTTTGGTGTTTGAGCCAGTGGAGGAAGCAGGGGAAACCCCCCCCACCACCATCACTTTGGGAGGTGATAGCACAGTTTGGATTCCCTTAGCAAGCTGGATACAGACACTGCATCTGCTGTGAGAATTCCTTGTTCCTCTGCATTAATACAGGAACACAAGTTACTCTGCATTTTAGTAGGCTAGGGGCAATCTACACTTCAAAGTATTTGAGTTTATGGTCTTGTCATTTGTTAATGTAGTCTTTCTTAGGTAGATATTCACACGTCTGTATATGTGCAATTTAAGAGAGCATCTAGAAATTCCTAAATATGACCATTTACACCTGATCTCAGTAGCTATTCCCTCAGGGGAGTAACTCCAAGGGAACTCTTGAACTGTTAAGCATTTGATGCATATAGACATAAGGGCTGGGGATAGATCCTATTGTTTTGTGTACCCATGTTTCAGTGAGAAGCCTGACACTGTAGGATAGTTGTCTTCTGGGAGTAAGCAGAGTGCTGCACTGAACATTTAGTGAATTGCACATTTGTTAATCCATTTTAAAACGTTATTCTGTATGATAACCCCTGTGAGCTATGTATGTTGTCCTGGTTTGTCTAAGCTGATACTTTTTAAAATTCCCTTCCTGAGAATGCAACATCTGTCTAGAGACACAAGGGAGTGTTGACTGATGTTGATAAGCTGTGCTTAGGAAGGATATGGAAAGCTTTTTTTTAATACCACCATCTGCTCTTGTCAACAAATGCAGTCATCCAAGTGAGATATCCTATATTCACTTTCAGAGCTGAGCTTCCTCGTTCCTGCTCCATGCCAGTTTTTCTGTATGTTCACTTATTTTGGTATATGACAGGCAAATCTGAGTTGGTGTCGCTCAAGGTTGATAAACACTTAATAGCTTATTCCCTATTTCTTGTATCACAGAACTGAGAAAAAGTAACAAGAAATAACTTCTCTAAAAGTAAATGAGACCATCACAGAAACATCAATCCATTGAGCTAATTAAGGAAAGTAGCAAAGTACCTCTTTTTTTTTTTTTTGGTGACAGTAATTTCTGTAATCATTCTTGCTCCTCATTCAGTGTAACTAAAACAGTGAATGGATCTGGAGTTTGACCTGATGCACAAGTGAAAGTTTTGAACACCTCTCTGCCTGAAGCCTTCCCCGTGTACAAAGTTGGGGTAACCATTGGCTTTTCTGGTGTTAAATTTAAAAGTACCATTTTGTGTGTGCTGGTATTCTTGTTGGGTTTTCTTTGTTTGGGTGTTTAAATTCTTTTTTCAAGGAACAGTTTTTGTAAACTCTGTGGTTGTGTATGTGCCTTGGACATTTGAGTTTATGTACGTTTTTGTAAGGCTTATACATACGTTTGTTACCAGTAGCAAAAATACCTTTTCAGCTACTTCTGTCTCAACTAGAAACAGCTTCTTACTGTATATGTGGAGTTTTAAAAAGCTTTGACATATGTTAGCTTCTTTAATAAGCTTTTTCTTCTGCCTGTGAGAAAAGCATTTCTCAGGAAACATTCTGTTCACAAACACTTCACTTTACAAACATAAAAGGACAGGGATGCTGCTACTGGTTTGTTTTCTGGACAAGTTAGTCTAGAGCCAACAGGCACACCCTTTCCCTTGCCAATACCCTTTAGAAAGCTGAATGCATAAATAAAAATGTGTTCCTGAAAACTTCTGTGCTAGTGGAACTTAACTGGGAGACTTTTCTGATCTGTTGTAGGATGGAGAAGCTGGTGGTGAGGGGGAGGAACTCTTGTGAAGTCTCACTCCTTCCTTGTGAAGTGTCTGCCTTTTGAAACTGGGATGTGCTGTGGTGCTGAAGCAAGACCAGCAGCCCACTCTATTCTCAGGATGCACTTGTTTAGGATGCATTCATTTCTAGCTTTGGTTGTTACTTGTGAATAAGGGGAGCCTTTTTATTACAATACCAAGGTATTTGGTGCTATCCATAGTAACAAATACATGAGGGAGAGATTCAGTTTGCATTGCACAACTGGGGGAAGTGGGGAGGAACATGGCACAACCATTGAGCAGGAAACAGAGTTTACTGTTGAGTACTGAGAGCCTCAGCATCTTTGGCACCCAGCTTCAGAATGAGGCAATAAAACTAATGTCCATATTTGTTAAACATAGAATGATCTGTATAGTCACTCATTACTTGAAGTCAAAAAGTAGGAAATTACTTTTTTACTTATTTGAGAGGTGGTGGTAGAGGGGTTGGATGTTCATGCCCCATGGTGATGTTTCCAGTGCTGGGGACTCCACATCTGGATGCAAACCACTGCAGATATACTAATTAAAAAACAACCCACATTCATGTTTTCCCCCAGTCATGAGCTGCATCCAAAGCAGCAGGTGGTGGGCAGCAGGTGAAGGGAGGTGATCCTGCCCCTCTGCTCAGTGCCTGTGAGATCCCATGTGGGTACTGCATCCAGCACTGGGGTCCCCAGCACAGGAAGCACCTGTTGGAGTGACTCAAAGATAAACAGAGGGATGAACAGGTCTCCTGTGAAGACAGACTGAGAGAGTTGTGGTTGTTCAGCCTGGAGAAAAGAAGGCTCCAGGGAGACCTTATTGTGGCCTTGCTTATAAGCAAGGGGGCTTATAAGAAAGGTGGGGACAGAGTTTTTAGCAGGGCCTGTTGCAGTAGGACAGAGGGTAGTGGTTTTAAATTCAAAGAGGGTACATCAGGCTAGATGGAAAGAAAAAATATTTTATGATGGGGGTGATGAAGAACTGGAAGAGGTTGCCCAGAGAGGCTGTAGATGCCCCACCCTGGCATTCCTGACAACATTCGAGGCCAGCTTGGACTTGGCTCTGCGTAACTTGATCTGGTTAAAGATGTCCCTGCTCATTGCAGGGAGGTGTGAATTAAATGGCCTTTGAAGGTCCCTTCCTACACAAACTATTCTATGAAAACCAAACACCCTTGATTGACTGCAGTGGGAGCTTCAGTTGTGTTCATTTAAATGTGAGTGGCTTTTATCTGCTAATTGAATCTTACTCCAAAAAAAACCCTGATAATTACAGCCAGTGGTCAACAGGACAATGAACTCCCTGTGCAGTTTCCCTGAAAGGGCTAACACAATCCATTCATTAAGGAACAATAGGGTATTTCTGCTGGAGTAATTGTGCAATATTATATTTGACAGCAAGTTAATGGGGGCAGTTAAGGAAAAATAGTAAGACAGATCAAAAAAGATAATTTTTTTCTTCACAGGTAAAGCTCCACTTAGTACACTGAGGAATAGAATTTGATAATAAACTCTTCACAGTAGCCAACCACAGTATGGTAACTTTTAAGACAAGTAATGGAAATTAAAAACATATAACGAATTAATCTTAATTTAAGTGGAGTTAGTTAACTGTTAAGGCAACTTATAGTTTATCTTCCAAAGTAAAAATTGCTCACTGAATTCAAATGCAACTATCACATCTGAAGGAGAAATTTAACAGTCTTGTTCTGTAAGACTGAAGGTCAGTTGCTATCCCCAGTCTCAGCAGGCAGGCTGGCAGATAGCAGACCCTTTTCCTGAATGTAGTATTGTGCTTTGAAATGTCTTACCCTGATTTGGGATATTTGTTGTTTTTTTTAATATTGGTTTTCAAAAGAGAAATCCTGCAAGAAAAACTTCTAGGTAAAATAAGCATTAAAGTTAAAACAGCACGATGGTTCTCCTTGGTTTTGTTGGTTCTTTGGCTGTGGCACGTGTTTTGAAATGTTATGTCAGCTTTAGACTGTTGCATGTTCTGTTTTGATTTTTAATCATTTATGATTTTGTCCTTATTTTTGTTAGTGGCTGGGTTGTAGTTACACAGTGTTCATAGCCACTCTTGGGGTGCTGTGCTTTAGGTCTGTGGGGAAAACAGTGCTGCTGGTTGTTTGCAGCTATTGCTGAGCAGTGTTTGCACAGTCAGGAACTGGCAAGGGCCCAGCTGTGGAAGGTTATGAGTGACTGCTTTTGTATCGCTTGCTTGATTTCTTTCTATCTTCTCCCACTACTCCTTTGCCTGCTAAACAATTTTGTCTTGACCCACAAGTTTTCCTGCTGTTCCTCTTTCCCCTCTAGAGGTGGAGTGGAGAAATGAGAGTGGCTCTGTAGGTTTAGCTGCCTGCCAGGGTTAGTCCACAACAGTATTTTACATGTATATACATGTAAATGTGTATGGATTTATAAATACAGGCATATATAAAAATATATGGTTTTTATATTGTTTTATATTTATGGTCCTAAAGGGAAATTAAAATCTTCATGCTTTGCTGAGTAAGTTAAACTTTCTTGAACACAAATGGGAGATTCTTTGAAAGTGTTTTAGATCAATATGTTAGGTGACAAGTGGGTAAGATCTTGTTCATTTTCTTACAGCACTGTAGATTATTCTTATCTTCACTGGAGTGATTGTACAAGTGAAAATAATTAGACTGACTGGAAAAGAAATTCTTTATTTTCTAATTATTCATTTAATTATTCAATGTGAATAATTGGGAAGGTGTATGAGAGGTTGCTCACACCTAAAGAAAGATCAGCTTTTGAGTATTTTCTCTAGTGGATTGTTCAATGGCAAGCAGACCAAAATCTTCAGTCAGAAAAATTTGAAGTTGAGTACATAACATAAAAAATAATTTTGTGCATTTAGAATAATTTTGAAAGTGATCTCTATATGATAGCCAAAAATAGGTCATATTGTTATATATTACTGGCAAAAGTGTCCTTACAGATCTTTGGACCTCGCAGTTCAAATATTGTGTGTATCAGCTTTACAGCCATGAGTAAAAATACCCTTTTTCTTTTAATCAGGATGAAAATAATACAGAAAATGCTGTCAGTTCTTCAGATGCTGAGAAACAGGATTCTCCTCCACCAAAGCCTCCACGGACCCGCAGGTAGTTAACTGTGTTCCTGTACTATTTTAAGCTGAAAGATGAATAAAAAGTAGAATAAAGCTACTGATACCATAAAGACTTAAGATCAATATGTTGTGTTTATAAATAGAAATATACATAATGCAAATAGAATTCTTGTGATTAACTCTAAATTTAAGCTACAATATCTTGGTGAAGTCTGTGTTTAAATATACCGGCCTTGCAATGATTTTCTGTGAGTGGACACCTTTACTAGTCAGATATGTTAGATGTACTTGTGGTTTAATTCTGCTAGGTGATAGTACCAAAACAAACTTAAAATAGCCTCAAATAATGACTGAACCCTCATTTTTGGAGATAAAACCATAATGGAACATACCCATTTATTCCAGAAAAATCTCAGACAAGTACTGCTTTTGACTAGAGTATGGCAACCAAATGCTGTTTCTATTGAGAAGAAGAATTGTCTCACCAATCCTTTCATTCAGCAGAGGAAAACCTTTTCTAGCTCTGCATAGACACAGCTTTACAGAAGCCAGAAGTAAATTTGAACCAACAGATTCATCAGCCTAAATTGGGTACCCAACCCAAGATTTAAGGCAGCTAAAGAAACAACTCTCCTGGAATAGGTGTCCAAGTGTCCCAGCTGGTTTGTGGAGAGTTTATAGGGGCCTTTGGCAGCTGATCTTGCCTGTGTTACATTGCCTGTCGTTAAATAGACATAAGGTGAGCACTTGGGTTACCCTAAAGTTATCGAATGACATAAGAAACCACCAGCCAGTTGATATTCTTGCATAACATTTAGGCATAAGTAAAGTATAATTCCTTTAAAATAAAGAAAGAAAGAGATGGAAGTGAGTTGGGATTTTTTACAAACAAATTACATGGTTGGTGTCATGTAGGCAATATATTTTTTACCTTATTTGGATTGATGGTAATGTGATTGTATTCAATTATGTAGCTTAAGATGATGACAGAGGAGTCAGCCTGTGTTCATGATGAGTTCCAAGCTCTTGAAACTTCATCACTGTGCTTAGAAATATGATTTCTACCCAACAGATAATTTCCTTACTAGTGTTCCTTGAAATAATCTTAGGTGTACCTTAGTGTTTATAATTTTTCTATATTCATGTAATAATAACATTTGTATAATTCATGTAATTCATGTTTAAGCACACATCTGTCTTATCTGCATTGCATTGTTCGTTACTTGCTGCATTAAGTTAAAATCTTTTAATCTCTTCTTAAACCCTGGGCTTTTTTTGGGCCTGTTTCCATAAAATCATACTTTCCCATCTGGCAGGCAGATTGGTTTCTTAGAGGTGAATAAATGGAAGCTTTTAGCAAAGCTGTTGTCTTTCTAACATGGAGATTATTTTTGAAAAACAATTAATTAAACCCCTCCTGGAAGATGCTTCTGAGGAAAGACTTTATTTGCTGTTAGTCACAGCTGCTCAAAATACCCATTAATGAGCATGTTTTCTTCATGTGGGGGGTTCTTTTACAAATCTACACCCTGATTCAGTCAGGACATAGAGCCAGGTTTTGTGTATTGTGGATGTTTTGGCATAGGTTAACATCCTTTTCCTGGGGAGGTTGGGAGAGCAGAATCAGTGAAACATTCTAATTTAATCCCCATATGCACAAGGAAACATTTTTAGGTTGCCAGCCAAATGTGTACTTGAGTTTTACATGCACTGTCTCTGAAGAAGCTACAAGCAAGTTGCTAAAGCTACTATTTTTGTAAATAAAAAAGCCTTTTACATTCTTTATAATCTATGTTGTAAATGGCTTTCTAATGTGAATTTAGTAAGGCAAGCTGCATTTTTTTTAAGGGCAGGTTAAACCTTTGCTTTGTTTTCTAAAGCCAAGAGGGTTATAGGGACTGACAGTGCAGAGTAGTTTGGGCCAGGTTGGTTTCAGGTGAACTTGCCTGAGATGATCCTGACTGAGCAGGACAAAAGTTGAGGTTTTTTTCTTGGCCTCAGAATGCTTGTTCTCCATATTGTTACTGGTCTAAGTCATGTTTGCTTAGACAGTGAAGTTTCTGGTACCTGTGAGTTGTTTCCTGACAGCCCCAAGTCTGCTGGATGAGATGATGACATCTCTGCAGCTCTTTCCACTCGGGACATGGCAGAATTTTTCTGTGAAGGTGGCTTTTCTCACTTCCTCTTGTTCTGTTTGTAATATTATTATGAAATCATCTCAGTATCTTCTTTAGACTTTAAGATCTCTTCTTCTGAAAGTGCAGCTAATATCATGTAAACTCTCTTGTCTGTGCTAAGGATGAGATGTCACTAAAGACTTTTACCGTGCAAGGTAGGAAGCTTATTCAGAGAGGTATAATTAATCCTTTTAGTCCTTGCTGTGGCCTGGACACGTATTGGGGATGGAGTGGTACTTTCTAGGCTGCTTTCATATCTTTTTCTTCTTGGAAGTTACAAGTATCTTTACGCCATCGATATTAAATTGGTATTTTATTTACTTAGCTCACCATGCAGCGTTTAGCTGTACTTATTTTGCAGAGGTTTTGGAATTGTATTGCCTTCCAATCTTTTATCACCTTGTAATGCTTTAATGTAATTAAACCTGCTGTACAATATGTGAGTGTAGTCATTTAGCTTAATATCTCTCCATTTGATGTCAACATAAAAAAATTCTAATATTACTCCTTGATTATTACAGAGGTAAACAAGAACAACTCATTAGTGCATACATCAGCACCTTATATCCTAGAAATTGCTTGGCTTGGCAGTTGATGATCTCTTCTTGTGAAAGTCACCTTTCTTTAGAGGACTTGAGGGAATGGAAAGTCTTCATTAGACGTTTTAATTATTTTCAGGTTAAGGTAGGAAGAGGGCATAAGTAAGGTTTAACTTCGTTAGATATGAGACTGCAAAATCTTAAGTTTCAAGTTTACAGCTTAGGACTGTACTTGATTTTATGTGACTGATGTGTCAGAATTCAGAGGGAGCACCTTAATACCATTAAGTATTAGTTCTTGAAATATGTGCTTAGTAGTTGATTTTAAAGTATTTGGGAAAAGAGACGGTTTATTTTAGCTAGGCTTGGTTGCAAAATGTTCTTTATTTTCAAGTTCAAATGCAGTTTGAAATCAAAGCTTAGACATAAACTCATAAAAAGCAAAGATGGTTTAACAGCTTTTTTGTATGCAGTGTTATGAAGAGCTGTGTGCTGCTGTCTGAAGGAGAAAAGGTGAAATTTTGTAGCAGTTTAACTCTTCATCCCATTCTGTTAGGACTTCAGTCTAATGATAGTAAATACATTTCCAGGGTTATGTGTTACTGTCTTTCATTCCAAGGTGAAAACCATCTCTTTCCATCTCCTCCAAAGCTAAGATAATACTCATTGATGGGTATTTCTTCTTAGCTATTTCTAATTTGTATGCCACAATTAAAAAAACCAAAAAGCCTTGGTAAGTAAATTTTAAAAGATAAATTCACCAGCTGATTGTTTTTATTAATTCACTGTACTTTTATAGAAATTATTTGTCGTGCATTTGCAACAGCTTCACTCACTGGACTGCAGCTTTTCTTACATGTTGATGGCAGTGATTTAATGCTAAAGTGGAATAATGTGGTTGTCTAGCTTCGGCCTGCGTATGTTGAGTTTAATTTTCCTATTTTAATTATGAGGGAGGATATAGAGCTTGGTATCTATTTTTGGTTGTTCATAGCAGCTGCATTCCATGACCTTGGCATCACTCCCTTTTATTTGAAACACCCTACAGTATGCTGCATAGAATAACCATGGATTACTTAAGGCTTTTTTTCTTCTGAAAACTGGCCAAGTTTCATTTAAATCTGAACCCATTGTGTGCAGTTTTAATACTATAGCTCTTTTCCATTAGGAGTAAAATGGATTAGATTTTAAAGCATTCTAAAAACTTATAATGTATTACAGAGAAAGCAATAAATGGCTTTTTAAATGTATACATTTTTGGTTGAAAGCTGTGGGAAGGCTTCTTATTTTGACATATTAGAGTACTTTTGACAAATTGTGTGTAATTGTTACTATGACAAATAATTTTTAAAAGTTGTTATTGTCTAATTCATGGTTTACCTGGCACCTGAGAAGCCACTGGCACTAGGGCACTGCATCAGCTGCTCAGGCTGTGTGGCAGTAAAAGTGCATGAAAAAGCTGCTGTGGTCACCCAGGGAAATTCCATATCCAGCTGTAAATGAGGAAGTGCCGAGGTAGTGGCATTCCAAGATAATCAGGAGCAGTTGGATCTGAAGAGGCACTTAAAGACTGAGTCATGACAAAGCTTTCTATTTTTTTATCACACTGTGAGATTTTGCAAACATGTTTTTTTAAAGGAATAGTACAAGAAAGCTTACTTCTCCTGCTTGAATGGCCTGGCTTTCTTTGGTTCACTGACTCTTTTCTGTCTCAATATCCTCTTTCATGAGCTTTCTGTTAATTCCTGGTATTTTAAATCAATCTGGTCTTACTGACTCCTGTTGTTTTCAACAGCATTAGTAGTTTATCTTCAGATAATTTTCTGCCTCTGGGGGCAGAAATGTCTCTGGAGCACAGCAGTTGAAAGATATGCCCAAAGACAGCATTATGCAGCAGCCCAAAACGCCCAAGATTCACAAGAGTTTTAGAAAAAACTACTGCCAAACAGATCTTCTGAATGTGTTCACATCCTAATATTTCTGGAAACAAGCAAAAACATCATTTGAAATGCAGAACATGTGCAATAGTAATATTAAAAATGTCAGTAAAATGGAAAAATGTTACCTATTGGGATCTATTTCCTAATTTAAAGAGAAAAAATACATTAGAGTGCTATTTGGACGTCTCAGTTGCTGAGGACAGTTATCCTTCAGTATTAATAAGGCAGAGAATGATTTTGGCAAATAATTTCTCATTTTTTTCACTGTAAGCTCTCATTTAAGAATGAAGAAATGACATTTAGCTTTATATGTTATGGGACCATTGTAGTAGTTCTGTTGAGATGTGTAGGAGGAAGTGGTTTAATCAGCTTTTGGGCTGATTTTTGCAGCATTTCCTGTATCATCAGTTCTGTGGATACATCTAAGGGAACTGATGGAATACACGTGAGGCTCTGTTCACCAGGTGATCAAAGGGTAGAGTGATTTTATTGAACAGTAATCGGTGAAGAATTTAATGAATTTTGACTGGTATTGAAGACTTGTAACCTTGTTATATCTAGTTTAATGCTAATTTGCTCCTTTAGCTAATTGCAATGCTTAGTTAGGACTGTACCAGATAAGAAATTAGTTTTGCTGATTGCAAATAACTCTGGGTCAGGAAAATCAGGTCAATCAGGGAAAACCATGATTTTCAGTAGGAGGATTTAGTGGAGATTACTGATGAGTATCACTACTGGTAAAAGGGGGCATGTAAACATTTGTGCAAGTGCCCTCACTCCCCTTGCCCCCCTCCCCCTTTGGAACAGAGGAGAGAAATCCAAGATGAGGGAATTCTCTTGTCCTTTGTGAGTATTAAATTGGAGCAAGACTTACATCCCTCCCCTTTCCTGTCTTATCTTTACTAATTCAGGCAAACAACTTATTATCAAGCCTGTCCATTTTCAACAACATCTAGAGGCAAGAGTTCCCACATTACTTCTGTTAAATTGCTTTGATATGCTTTATATTTCTCCTGTTTTAATGTAAAGAAAAACAGTAATGTGGAAGTGAAGGAAGGAGAGGAAGAGAAGGAATTTGAGGCCCAACTCTTTCTGACAGGAGTCAGGCAAGGAATGGAAGAGATCACCCAGAACTGCAAGGGGATCTGGGGTTTTCCAGATACAAAGATACAGGAAGTACTAGAAGATAATTTGGAAGCTGGGAAGCTTGCAGTGCTTCAGGGTGTTAGGATTTTCACAAACTGAGAATCCAAATGCTTCTCTTTAGTATGGAATCCCTTGTATAAGGATTTTAGTTCTTCAACCCATAGTGCTATAGCTTGATGCTAACAGAGTCACAAGGATGAAACACATGCTGTAGCCTGTCCCAAGTCATGGATGCTTTTAGTTCTCTACAAGATTTGTGAGACAGTCCCTGGGCTTTTTGGTTTTTTTTGTTTGTTTTTGTTTGAATGTTTTTCCTATATGTCATGATAGTCTCAAGAATTTGCACTTGTTGAGTCCTTCTTAGGCATGGTTTGGAAGTAGGGGAGCCAAAGTAGGACTTCGATTTTGCTTTATATGTGGCATGCAGACAAATAATGAGAGCCTATCTGATGCTTTTCTCTTGTAGACAGAGTTCTTGTGCAATTGTGTGGTCCTTCTTATGCTGGAGGGTCTCATGACAGCAGAGTATAGGGGCAGAATAGAATTCCCTCCTTCCATGTGCTGGACATGCTGCTTTGGATGCAGCCCAGGATATGGTTGGTTTTTGACTGGGAGTTGGTTTCTGCACCCTGCTGGGTCATGTGCAGCCTCTCCTCCACCAGCACACCCAACCCTTCTCCACAGGGCTGCTCTCAGTCTGTCCAGTTGGATGGATGCCAGGGGCTGCCCCAGCCCAGGTGCAGCACCTTGCACTTTGCTTTGCTGAACTTGATGATGTTCTCATGGGCCCAGCTCTCGAGCTTGTCCAGGTCCTCCTGGATTTTTAAAGGAATGGAAATGATAGAAATGCTTTCATCTGTTATGCTAAATGTTTGTAGTCAACTACTCTGCATCTAATCTGACCATGTGCTTGAAGAACTTCTGCCTTTAAGTAGCTTGAGATGAACTGCCTGTAAGTGCTGCAGTCTTGCTAATATGCACTGTAATTTGGATCATATATTCTACTATGAGTATTTTTTGTTGTATGTACCTCATGTTGGCCACATTTGGTTTGCAACTAATAGAGATTATTAAATACACAAATGTAAAAATAAAATCCTCCTGGGCGTGTACAGAAAAATAAAATTGAAAGAAAATATGCAGTGTTAAGTGGGCTGTAAGGATTTGTTTTCAAAGAAGTCTTTCTTGGCTTTATTGAAGTTTGAATTCCATATGTCAAGTTTCTCAGAGCCACTTAAGGAAAAAAGTAGTGAAATGCTGCCACAAGAGGGCCTGACTTGCAAGGTCTTTGCAAAATGCTTCTGGGAAAGGATGTGAGCAATCTTTGAGCTATCAGTGAGGATTAGTTGTGGCCTGAATTAATATCGTTGTGATATTCCAAAAGATATTGAGTGTGTTGGCTTAATTCTTGCCTACCCCACTAGTCACATTCTATAACAGTTGTCTATGTGCAATGGAAGCTCTGTGTTGAGTGTGATACTGGTATTACAGCATTAACTACTGCACTGGGAGACAGATATCTAAAATCTTGTCAAAATCCAGAAAGCTTAGACAATTGTCTTGGTTGTTTTGCAGTTGCCTTGTAGAAGGAGATGCTAAAGAAGAAATCTTGCAGCCTCCAGAGCCTCAGCCAGTACCACCAATCCTAACACCATCTCCCCCATCAGCTTATCCGACAGTCACTACGGTGTGGCAGGACAATGACAGATACCATCCAAAGCCAGTTTTGCACATGGTTTCATCAGAGCATTCAACAGACCTCAATGAGAATTATAATAAGTCCACAGAACATTCAGGGAAGAACGAACCCAGCGAAAATGCAGAGAAGAGGCTGGAGCGCAACTTAAGTTTTGAGATCAAGAAGGTACCTCTTCAGGAGGGACCACGAAGCTTTGATGGGAACTCCCTGTTGAACAGGGGACATGCAATTAAAATTAAGCCTGTGTCATCCTGTGTTACTGATAAGAGCTTTACGCCACAGGAACAGATTTCAGGGGATTCATTTGTAGATGCTTCTCAAAACTCGTGTTTGGAATACAGCGTGCCACAGCCTAACACAGCCTTAATATCTTCACCAGAAAGTCTGCAGAGTCAGCAGGGGTCTGATGCCCCACCCAGACCAGACCGTCTGCCTCTGACAGAAAAGGGACACGCCACGTGGTCACTCCATGGGCCTGAAAATGCACTGCGTACGCCCGTGTCTGAAGAGTTGTCTTCAGACACCTTGTGTCACGGTGTTAAAACTCTGTCTCTAGTATCAAACACCCCAGTTGAACATCCTTCCAGTGATACTGTTGATCATACTCCTCTTTCAGTTCGAGCACCCCTCTGTTTTACTAATCCTCTCCATGCAGATGATTCTGACACGGATGAGGAGGACTTTGACAGAGTCATGAGCAAAAGCACGTCCAATGTGTCAACCGCAAGTGCCACAGTCTCTGCTGCCACTAATACTGAAAACATTTCTGCCAGAAAAGTATTGCCAATGTCTATTGCTAGGCAAGACTTAACAGCTGTAACATGTTCTGAAGATGGCAAAGGTAGGTTTCACTGAGGTGCAGAAGTGCTGCTCTTTATCTAGCTGCATCTGTAGAGTTGGACAACATAAATTTCTTTGCAATGCAATTTTGTAAATGTAATTTGAATTAGTGCAGTATGGCAGCTTCAGAGAGGGCACAACTCTTTTCCTGACAGCTTTCAGTTTGCATGTGAGCTATTTTTGGTATAAGGTACTACAGACCATGATTAGCTGTTTCAAAAGCTGTACTGTGAGCTTTATTGTGAGCATTTGTTTCATGCTTTATTTATAATGCCTTCCTGTAGATTTGTATGTAATTGTAGGTTTCTCTGTTACTATTTGGTGCATATTTTTTCTCTACCCAGTTTCATGGAAGTGTCGATAATAATTGGGGGTTGACTAGTCAAATAATTTTCAACAGGCTTGTGCAAATACATAACAATTTCATGCTTATTGGTTGATGTGCTGTTCCTAAAAATGTAGATGTAATCTCTTTCACTGTGTTGGTCTTTGAAGTTGCTCAAGATTTGACTCCTGCATTTTAATAGTGTTGTAAATATTTAGCTGTGCTTTCCTCTTTTTCTGTATGTGGCTGGCAGTGACAAGCTAATACGGCTGTTCATTTAAAAATCCAAGTGATGCTTTATTAGCACTTTGAATATTATTTAGTGGCATTTTATCTTTTACTACTTTTTTTGGGTGAAAGCTTCCAAGTTAGAACATGATTTATTGAAGGCAAAAGGGTCCCAAAATGTGCAGATTTCAATCAGGCTGGCACACTTAGACAAGATAGAGGGCAGAGCTGGGAAGAACAGATTAGGCCTCAGTAACTGCTTGTGCAAAGCCCAACAAAACCAGAAGTAAGGCTGTGGAGCTGAAGGAAGAACATGAACTTCTGGATCCAGCTCAGATTCCTGTGCTTGGAGCTGCTTACAGTGATGGCCTCATTTCAGGACTCTGCCCAGACTTCATGACTTTCTGAAGTGAAACGGGGCTCAGTGTATGATGAAAGATGCAGAACCAGCTGAATTGAAAATATTGGCTTTGTGAACTAAATGTTCACCAAAATTCATATATCCAGAGACATGAACTGTTTTGCAGCCTTAAAAACAATCTGTTTCTATAGATCTTGATATATAGATTTGTTGATATTGTGAACTGTATCTATAGATCTGTAGATTTGGGGACATTGGTAAATACAGGACAATTCTTGCACATGCCTGTATATTTTTAACACTGTGACTTAAAAGATGTTTTGCAGAGCTGACTAAGTCCTTTAGTCATAGTTATTTCAACTTTGCAAGCAGTTCTCTTTGGATTTGATTTATAGATTTTCAGGCTACTGTATTTTTCCTTTTAGCCAGAGTTTTTTTTCTTCTTTCCCAGAACAATCATTGTTTATCACTGTTTGGAAATTATCACCTCTCTGTGCATCTCATTATGTAGATGCAATAAGAACATGCAAATAAAATAAGTGATATGTCATAAATATGATAAAAAATTGGAGAAATGTCACTCTAGAACTTGTTTCATGTAACTGTGTATCAGAAACGTCTTGAAATAATGGTACAGCCCTTGTGCTGCTGGTATGTTGACAATTTCACAGGAATTTATTAAAATTCTAGCATTAATTTTTTTATCATTTATCTCTTGTTAATAAGGGTGTATCTCTTCCCTGTTTTTGTGATAGTGAACGCTTCCCACTTTACATTCTGGTTGCAGGTCTTATAATCCCAGTGGGACTCAAGAATACAGGGTTAGATTGCTTTGCACCAGTGATCCTAAACCCTGTTTACAGTGGCTTTCCCATTTTCATACTGGCTCAGGACTCTTCTGTCTGAAGCTGGGAATGTGGCTGCAATCAATCCCAGTGAAACTTGTCTGTGAACTTACCAGCAACCTAATTGCCTAACCATAACTGCTGGTGTGCATGATCTTACCACACAGTTAAATCCTCTTTTTCATTCAAATGAAGTGAAAAGTAGTTGTGCCCTGAGGTAAAAGGAAAAAAAACAAACAAAGAGAACAATAAAACAGAGACAACACCCAAAACAAAACCCTAAAAACTCACTTTCAAGTAGTGCATATCCATGGTGACTTTATTTGCTGGTTTTATAGAGGCTTTCTGTTAATGAAGGTTTTCCTGTACTGTACAGTAAACCTGAGATGGAGCAGGTCTCAGAAGTCACTTGGAAGATGATGGCTTGTAGAACTTGATGGAATTCTGTGCCTGTAGCAGCTGGGCATGCTGGCAGCTCAAGCTTCATGGCTTCATTAGTTGAAATTTGTCTTTGTATTTTTGAATCCTGTGCAGAGTACAGTTGTCAGATGACATTTCTTATGGCAGCAGCTACTTTAAATTGTTTTAAACTTTTAATTACAACTCCAAATTTCTTAGCAGGTCAGAGAGAGGCTTTTGCTGCCAGAATAGATTTTGTTAGTACACTCCTGGGAGGTGAGAGGGAACAGACTGGGGACAGGATGTGGTACTGGCACCAACAGTAGCCATCTCATCTGGCTCCTATTTGCCCTTCTGCCTAGTAAACCTTGGACTAGGCTGCTTTAACTAGTTTGTGTCAGTGCTGTGGGAGCCAGTGGGCCTCAACATGGACTTGGTGAGAAAAACTGAGACCAGAAAGAGTGAACAAAAATTGTTCACTGGAGTTACTGAGGGTTTTTTCCTCCAAATTATTTAGACTGAAAATGTGTTTTTGTTTTTTTGCTTGCATAATACACAAACTGATCCCACGCCCTTAATGTGAAGTTAATGTTGTTAGATAAAGTTGTTCCACAGTGTCAATGTTGTAAACCTAACTTGGAGCAAATTTCTCTCTTACTTTAGATTTTATACCAAGTTTAGGATTGTCTCATATATGAAAAGATCAAACTTCTAAATGTCTAGGAGAAAAATCTATGGTTTTTTTTAACTTATCTAAATGTTATATTTGATTTAGATGCTGATGCTAGTGAAGATTCCTCTCCCCCACTCCCAGAAAGAACACCAGAATCATTTGTATTAGCAAGCGAACAGAGTGAGTTTTTGATGTTTGGTGATAATTGGAGATAAAATGTGAAGGGCATGTCAGTATTGTATTGTCTTTGAATACCCCTGATTTTTGGTTAGTCTGTTGGAGCAAATTGTAAAATGGAAAGAAATCTAGCATGTATAGCAGCTTGAGGATTAATTTTTACACACCCTTGAACACAGAGAAACTATTTTAAATATGGTGTTTATGATATTTACGTAATTGGAGCTTCAGTATTAGTAGAGCTGGTTTTCAGTCTGAAGGGTATGGAAATGAGATGATACAGTGGGGAAATGCAATACAGTTAGGGAATTTCCCAGCAATTTTAGTTTCCTACTGCTCCCAGGTAGGGAATGGGTAAGCACATGAACAATGTTTATCTGATTCCCCTTTCTTGGGCAAAGGAAAGATGATGACACCTCATTCTGCACTGCATGTAGTGAACAAGCCCAGTTTGTCAAGTTTAATTTAGTTCACTCTTTGACTGTGTCAAAAGGGTAACTGCAAGAGAAAGCTGACACTTAGAGATGATGTGCTCCTATAGTTCATTCATCAAGCTAGTAATGGCAGAATACAAAACAGATTAATTGAAATGAAGTATTAAATAAGGTTGCTTTTTGGTACGTTCCAGAAAACCTTAAATAATGTAGTTGTTTACTGAGATTTCTGTTTAACATCATTTTGAAACTCAAAAAATTTTAGCCCAAATAAATCTAGATATTTACAGCATAAAAATATTGAAGTTTTGTAAATGTGTTCTTTGAGCATCAAAATCATAAGTAGTTCAGTCAAAGTGATCCTTTTTTTAGATACTATGGACCTGCTGCTTTTCACAAGGAACAAAGCTGTTTTCTTTAAAAAAAAAAAATAAATCTCTCTCTCCAGGACTGGAATCACTAAAACTTCCATTTTGTTTGACTTTTTGCATGGTGTCGGGAAAGGACAAGCGTAGCTGTCCTGACATGTATGTTTATTTAGGAGATCTGAAAAACACATACTATTACTGCCCAGCTGATGTTTCAGAAGTTCTAAATTGCCCTTGAAAAGGAAGCCCATTCCTCTGTTGATTAGGAACGCTCAAAGGAAACAAAATGAGCATGCACAATGCAAGCACTGCAGTCTTGTGCTTTGAGTTATATTGTGGCATTTTGCCTTATCTGGAGCTTTTCAAGAAAAGATATTTTCATGTTTTTACAGGTATTTAATCTTAAAAAAAAAAAAAGTTTAGAGCACATTTCTAATGCTGTGTACTGATGCCTCATCGTGAGGAGAACTGAAGTGGTTGAGTTGATTTAATTCTTCCTAGGCACGCCCTTGCCGAAGCCGGGTCTGGCCGCGCAGTCGGAGTGGAGCGCGTTGCGTGATCAGCACCTGCCTGAGCAAACAGCCTCCACAGTAAGTGCAGGGGACAAGTCTGTACTAATCACTCATTTCTGGTTTGCTTGGGAGCTACAGCAAAAGTAAAATACATACTTGGGAGAAGCTGCAGCTGTTAGTCATCTTCAACTGGCCAGTTTTTCCTCTGCCTGAGCTGCTGAATTGATGTGAAGAGCATGTTTGCTTTCCAAGAAAATTATCTCATTTTCTAAGGTCAGCAATACTTTTAAAAGGAGTAATCCTAAATATATCTTAAACTATGGCCTTAAGAGTGTAAATATGCTGCTTTTAGGGACCTTACTGTCAGCTCTTAATGGATCTTAGGTCAATTCAAACTAGAAGAGAACTGCAGTCTCTCATCTAACCTGCTGCAAGGCCTTGGCACAGGATAATCAGAGCTTTTTGCAGTTGGGTCTTGAAAACCCCCAGAGATGGACACTTCTTATCATCTGTGGGCAACCTGTTTCACTGCCTAAAAATGGTTTTCCCTTAAGTCCATATTTATTTTAAACAAGCTATTTTTTGCCCATCAGATTTCACTTTTCATTCATCCAGCTCACAGTCATCCTGCGTGAATAGCTGGCAAAATTCTAAAGCGTACAAGTCCTTTTACATTTGTCAGTTTCTTCATGTGCCCCCAGTATCTCACTTAAAAATGTGACAAAAAAGATAGATGTAAATTTTCAGGGACTGTAAATGTAATGTGAGAACTAACTTACCTAAATTTGCAAGTAAGTTGTAGTGTCAAGTTTTCAAATTTTTATTAAATGCTGAGGTTCTAATAGTAAATTCTCATACTAACTGCTGTAGTGTTTTTTGTCAATGTTGAGTCAAGTAAAAAATGTAGAGGCAAATAAGTATTTCTATGAATGTTATATGTTTTTGGTGATGTTTTCATATTCTTAAATTTTGGAAGTGGTTTATGTCATTATTTTATATATCTCTTACTAACAGGGTTTGAAAACAACTTCACCTATACTACCTGGTAAGTGTTGGAAAATATTTTGTAATTCTTTTTTTCAAAATATATTTTTCTTATTGAACAAAACTTTTCCAAAATTTGGTGTTTGCTCTGAAGATATCCAAGTAAAATATATTATACTAAATATATTGTTACCTATGGTGTCTAAGCACCTTTAGTTTAAAAAAAACATGTACAGATGCTTTCATGTTGATGTAATGGCACTGTGAGCTTTTGCTATAAATAGATGTTATGTGGGATTTCAGCTACCCATACAAACTAATACAAAATAATAATCCAGATTTGGAAAGCAGGAATATGTTGTCACTGAACATCTGCTTCATAAACAATTTTCAAGTATCACTTTTAGGAAATGAGAAATTGGCTATCAAAGCTTTGGTTTTGTGAATAATATTTGTTTTCTGGACTGTAATGACAAGTGGCATTGCCACAGTGGTGACCAAGTGAATGCTACAGTGAGGGGTCTGTGTGTTTTTCAGATCGTCCTGAACGAAGCAACAAAACACCAACTGACATTTTACCTCAGATTTCTTTTTCTGGTTCCACTGATACAAGAGGTCAAATTTCAGAATATCCTGCAGAAGTAACAGATATTGGTAATTACATTTCTTTCAAAATAAAATCACTAGATACTTAAACAGGGGATTACTGGTTTGAAAAGCTGCTGCTACTGCCACGCTCCAACTCACTGAGATGCAGAACCCAGCCTGCCTAGACTCTTCAGCAGTGCTGAAGGAGTTTTCCCCTGAATAAATTATTTGTTAATTATTCACTTTGGAAAAAACCCAAAGTGCATAAAATACAGATTTTGTCAAATGGGTTATAATTTTTGTAAAGCACTGAAAACTTCCAGAAATAATACCTGATAACTGCTTAGGTTTGCAGAGAAGGAGAAAAAAGATAATAAAGGCTGTTATACTGTATTTATTGAAATGTACTTACCAGTGAGGTTTAAGTACTGAACCATAATGACACACAAATTTTTTGTATTTGTATTTCCTATGGCCAGAGTACCTTCAGAATCCCTCATATTACAAAGCTGTTTCCTAGTCCTGAGAGCAAATCTCTTCTATAAGAGCTGGAGCCATGTCTTAGTGATCTTCTGACTGCTGCCAGCCTTTGAGAGCCTGTGTTGTCCCAGCAGACAGAGGATTAAATACTTTTTTTTCCGTAGGTTTTGGTAACCGCTGTGCAAAGCCCAGAGGACCACGAGAGCCACCCTCAGAATGGACATGATCCAAGAACCATTGGACAAAGCATCAATAAATTGTACTGGAAAACTCAAGTGCCACTGAGAACTAGAGAAATAGAGTTCCACTTTCCTGGGGGGCAACTAACACAGAGCAGTGTAGATCTAACTATCAATGGTACATTCTTGCAGTGCATCCCACGCAAAACATGACACATGGTTCACAACAGTGGATTCCAGTATTGCAACCTTTGCTGGGGCCATCTACCTGCCTTACTACACTTAGGAGAAAGTATTACATATGATTTATTTTGTAACTTCAAGTATTATTGCCTTAATGTCTTTTAACCCTGTTACACGCTGCTTGTAGACATATGTTAATATAGTAATACTTTTGACAGATTGTGTTTATGGACTACTTTTTGCTAACATTTGATTACCATGTATGCATTATTTTGTATATGTACAGGGCAAGTAAGTATATTATTTGATAAAGTTGCAATCATAAAATATTAACAGAAGATGTAAGAAATCTCTGCATGATCTAAATTTTTGTGTACCTTATTTGTAAGTTATTTGCCCTGAAGTTTTAGAAAATAGTTTCTGGGGTTTTTTACAAAAATTGCTGGACACACACAGCCAGAATTGCAGGTTAGCAGAGATAAAGATTGTAATGCATTTTGTAAATTGTAAGCAAAAGGTTATTTTTATATTATATACTGTTTAATTGTCAGACCTGATTTGTTCTGGTTTTCATCTAGTCATGGAGATTCAGTAAGTGCCTTGGAACAGTATTGAATTCTCTTAGCCTGTGTATGTTACTTCAGTGTTTTCAGTTCATCTGGAATTAGATTATCAAAAATATTTGTACATTTCTTAGCATAATTGACCTGCCAGTAAAAGAGAAACCATTTTACATAATCAACACTCCTTAGTTTTCATTTTAATGTTTCATCAGTTGCAATCTTTAGAAAATTCATCTCTATCACCTTTCTGTGTAGTAGGATTTTGCAGTTTTAATATGGCGTGTTTCTAATTTGGGAAAACCAGAACACACTGGTAAAAGGACTGTTTCAATACCACTGTCTTCTCTTACAGACGGGGAATACAATTTTTGTTGTTCAGCAACTGTGTATGTAAGAAAGCAACTTATATGAAGGTTCACCTGGAGCCCTTGCAGCTACACTGTATCTTGGCAATATATTATGTCAAGAGTTAATCCTTATAAGGATTCCTTACTTAAACTTTTCTGTAATACAATCTTTAAATTAAAGAAAGTAAAAATCTCACTATGGGTGTTTTTACTCTCAGGAAAGAAAACTGTGTCCAGAAGCAAAGTGTAACAGAGGGAAGGATGGCAGTCTGGCTTAGCTTACAGATCTCCTACTTGAACAGAACACTGACACTCGGAACCTTATTTTTAGTAACTACTTTAAAGGTTCTGGCTAGCAATAATGCCAGAAAAGCAAAGAAGAATGTTTAGAAGTAAGTGCTCATTTTAGGTAGTGAAACTATATTAATCTGAACTTCAGCCGGAAACTTTGTCTGATCTACTATTTGTACCTTTAGTGTCTCTGCTAAAAGAGAGCCAATGCTCAGATAGCAGCTCTGTTGTAACTTCCAGAAGGTACATAACTTGCAATTACTGTCTCTGACTGTGGGTTTAATCACCATGTGTTTTGTACATGTGACTGACTGCCAAGCTGGGCAGCGCTTTCAAAGAACTGTGTGCACTATAAATACTTCCCATGGATGTAGTTTCGCAGTTATTCATTTAAAAATAAATAATTCA
Organism: Petroica traversi; assembly: GCA_025920805.1. NCBI lineage: Eukaryota > Metazoa > Chordata > Aves > Passeriformes > Petroicidae > Petroica > Petroica traversi. Next base: position 4,235,204 of record JAHLSL010000061.1, read on the forward strand.
GTGATATATGCCATTGGGATAACCTATATCAACTATATTCCTGATTTGTAAACAGTTCAGACAGCTGGGATATTCTGTAGTTGGCAGAATAAGGCTGGCCTGAACTTTGTTCCCTCGTGTTGCAGATGATTAGCTCAGACTTTCACTCTTACGGAGCTCCTGTGGATTTGTAATGCAAGATGGGCTGTCAGGACCCCTGGATAGTCCAAATCATTGGAACTTCTGGGAAAAAAAAGTTAAATTAGAAAATTCCCAAATACATTTTGACATACTTTTCAAGGATCCCTTCCATATTTGTCCACCAATAAAATACAAAAACTGTGCAGGTAGTAGATTTTCTGTTTTTCATATATGAATTTCACTTAGAGCAAAGGCTGACCCAAATCTGTGCACTACATACAGGCCATCTGGTTATGTTTAATTAAAGTACATCCAGGTTCATATTTTTTCCCCTCTTTCTTTTCCACAGATTTGGGTTATATTCCAGGCTGAGTTTATCACAGAAAAAACTCCAAGAAAGGTTGCAACCTTTCTTTGCTTTAGTGATAAAAACCTGCAGTTGTCCTATATGGATTTCTGTTTCCTTTGACAGAGCTAAATCACAATTCACTCTTCGCTGCTTTGGGTTTTAAATTTTTACCTATTGTATTTCAGATAAGCTGACAGTTTTGAGAGCAAGGTGAAACCTGCCCAATGTCATTACTTTCTGTATCTGCTTTTGTGGGTGGTGCAGAGATAACTGCAGGTCTGGGTGCTTTGCACTGGGGAGTTTCACGTCATAACTTTGAAATATTATCGTCTTAACAGCTTCATAAAAAAAAACCCCTAGACTTTTCCTTGTGGTTTATTTGAAATGGAATCCAAAAGAGTTTAGAGTATCACATTGGCTTGCAAATTATCACTGAAGCAATTTTGTACATATATTGAAGTCAATCCTGTCTAGTTCCAGTCTTCCACATTATTTTTTTCAAAAGCAGTCTTCAACATCCATCTCTGAAGTGCAGCTTTTCAGGCATTGACTTGATCACTGTAGCAAAGAAGCAATAAAGCTACTCATCCCAGCTATTTTTATTAATAACTGCTGCATTGGCTTGTTTGTTCTTCAGTATTTTTCTAATATACCATTTATTAATTTTTTTCTAAAGGTATTAATATTGAACAAATAATGCAGTGAATTATCACATCAAAAGAAGAATGAGTTCTCTGTGATTAGAAATGTGAATTCTCAAGACTCAGAAGAAAGCTGACCTGTACTACTACCGTTCCTTATCTCTGTTACTCAGCATATTTAAGGTTGTGCATTGATCTGACAGGTAACATTCTATTTTGGTAGGAATTAGAGTATTACACCAGCATTTTTATTTCTTATCTGCAAGGAAAACCTGCAGCGCTTCCATGTAATTTTCCTTAAAGATGTTTCAAACTTAGGAACTGGGCAGAACAATTAAAATCTCAAAGAATTACCTCTGGGTTTTTGTATATTGGAATCTTGGTTTGGGTTTCTTTGGAGATAAATCTTTAAAAGAATGAATGAGATCAAGTGCGACGCAGTGACTGGGCAGTGTGATAACCCTGTGCTGCTGGAGCAGAAGCTTTTAGCTGCAGGTCAGTCTGTGGGGAAGTACCCAAATACAAATATGCCTGCAACATAACCCTAAGAGAGGGTTGGACTGGGGAAAGACTAGCAATGAATATCACCTTGAAAAGGGGATTTTGAGGAGGAACAAGGAGTTAAGGACTTTGGATAATGGAACTGAGCAACCAGATACTATTGCACACAAATAAGGCTTTAAGAATTTCCTCAAGGCTTGAGGGAGGAGAAGCATCTCTGCAGTGTAAACAAATAAGTTGCAATTCCTACGGCCCATTGCCTAAGAAGGGCCTTTCTCACAGTCTCAAAATGCTCTTCAGCTCTTGAGAAGCTGAAACAGCTTCTAATGGAGGTTATCCTGTGTAGGCTAAAGAGCAAGGCTAAATGCATGGAACACATGAACCTAGGACCAAGCATAGCTGGGGCCAGCCAGCACAATGCACTGACTGCTCTAGAACTCTCTGAGTATCTAAAGCCTGTTAGGACAGCAAGGCTGTGAAGTGGTTAGGAACAGGCTTAGTAATATCCAGTAACAGCTGGGCTCTCTGATGTGACTTTTTCTAACCATTTCATTGCATATACTTAATCAAAACAGGTTTGTCAAGTGTTGGGTCAAACAGAACAAGAAAATAACTGTTTTCTTGGCTGCCATGCCGTAGTATCCTCAAATGCTTCACTTCATCACTTCTAAGACCACATAGCAAAAGCTTAGTGTTTGCAATCTTAAAGCAGTGAGTAAATAAAATGTTGTTTGATTTTTTGATCTATTCAGTCATAGTTGCTGTAACAGTTGATTTCTTTAAAAACTTGACTCTTGCCTCTGAAATTATATTGTGTCTGCATGAAGAACTTACTGTGGTGAAGCCAAGGTAAGAAATCAGTTTTGCATTTTGGCTTAAATCCTGCAAAGTTACATACCCTGTACATGTTAACAGCTGTGGTGAGCTCAATGCAGGTATTCATCCATGGGTGTTGTGTGTCAGTGTTTGCAGTTCTGGGGCACTCATAAGGACAGGGCTTAGCTCTGCCTCAGGCACTGTGGCTCAGCTCCACATCTACAGATCTTTCACATCTACAGTTCCTACTTTGAGCCACAGAGTTTTAGTCCTTAATATAAAAGATCACAAGCAGGTAAAAAAATTGATCTTTTGGGTAGTTAGTGCCACAATCTCACAGAGAGCTTGACTGTCAAGTCAAAAAAAGAGCTGGACTTGGATCAAAGATGATCCCATTGTTCAAACATGGCATATCAAAGACTGCTGAGCTTTTCTGCTTACTCAACTCCACTGTTCACCAGAAGACACCTGGTGTGTGGTTCATCCCAGTATATATTCCATCTGCTGCATCTCTGGCCTACTGTTCAAACCCCATGAGGTTCATAATCTGAATGTTTGCAAGTCTTTTGCTGTATTTGTTCAAATTTTTATTTGCTTTCTTGCTGGTTTCATGTTAAATGGTATATTCATTGTTCAAGTGAGCCTGGAGAAGTTGGCAGGAGGAAGACACAAACCTTATGAGGAAACGTGGGAGCTCTGGTGTCCATTGGCTGTGGCTGTCCTTTTATTTGCTGCATCTTCAAAATGTATATGCTTTATGGTAAATATTTAACTTTGTGATATTAGCTACATATTGTATCAGCCCTGCCCAGTGCACTTCTCCCTCCTCTTAGGGTTTCATTCTTGCCTGCACTGAGCACTATTTTGCTGTAAGTGAAGGAAGGTAGGGCCTGGTACATTCTAATTCCACATGTTACTATGGTATCTGGACACAGCTGAACCCACCAGTGAAAGGCTGGCCGTTTTGTTAAAACATAGTAATGTAGCTTCTGATCTGTTTCATTAGAGATAATTGAAAGCTAAAATAGCTGTGTTTCAACTGTGAATTGCAATAGGGAATCTAGGGTTACCTTTCCCATTGATGTAAATGGCCTATTCCATCAGGCTTTTCTGGAAAAGCACACATACACTGGTTTTTATAAAAGTTAATTTAAAAATTACTCATTACTCAGGTCACGAGATCCATGGGGAGTAATGTGTGAGCACTTCAGAAGTGAAGCAAGTTGGCTGCACAGAGAAAGTGATCCAAAGAATGGCCTCTGCTTGGTGTGTGGTAAAAAGTGAGTCTAGCAGGGTTGGGAAGAACAGGGAGCACATAATGCCAGAGGAGAGAGGTGGGAAGAACTGAACTGTAACAAGTACAAGGGGGAAACTGTCTTTGCCTGTGGGTAATAAAAGGCTGAAGTGAACTTGTTAAGCAGGTTCCCAGTTTTGTAAGCTCCTCAGAAGGGCAGAGAGGTGTGGTTGGGCAACAGGAATGCAGCACGAGGAAGGAAGATGCTTCTTTGAATAAATTGTTATGTTGGAGTTTTCTATTCAAATCTGCGATTGAGTAGGAGCCTCTTGGGTTTTGCCTGATCAGGCCCCAACAAAGATTACTCTCTGAAGTGGGAGAAAATTAAGGATAATAACCTAATAAGGATAAACTGACCCTTGAAACATCCTGGAGTGGGTGGGAGAGGTGAAGATTTTTAAGTTCAGAAAGCAATCTCTTGTCAGGGATTTTGAGACCTCAAAGTGATACCTGAACAAGAGCACTTTATGATACCATTGCCATGTAATGAAAATATCTTTGTCTGCCTGTTGACATGTAAATCACTGGTAAGAAGGAAGCAATGCAAGTAATTATTTTTCTAATGTAAATCAACTTTTATTATACGTTAGGACTAATGAGACATGTAACAGCTCTGAAAAGCTTTGCTGAGCAGCTCTTTCCCCTTCTGTGTCATCAGACAGCAAATTCATACAAGTTCATTGATGCTGGAAAGAACACTCAAGTGTATTTTTTCCCTTAAATCCACCCTTTTTGGAAATAAGTTTTCCGACCCTACAGAAATATTTCTACAGATAAATTAGTACTTTACAGTTTGGATACTGGGTGGTGGTCAAAGTTGTCCTGAATTTACTTTTCTGCCACTATTGCCTTTCATATGTTCTGCTTAGAAAAACAGAATCCTTATTGGGCAGCTATTCCACAAAATGGAGGGTGGTGTCCGACTCCCTGATTCATAGGAAAGGGGGTGTCTAGTCATAAAATTAGAAAATATGAAAAACATCAGGCCTCCTTTGGACCTCAGGCACCTGCCAGCCTCCTCTGGGTGCCAAATTCTAATGGCTGCCTAAGCCAAAAGGTCTCCCTTAGAGATCATCTTCCATGTTAGTCCACAAGATTGAGCTCAACCCTGTCTCAAGGAGGGATTTGGCTCCAAGAGAGGCAGCTCTTGGCCTGGCCACAGCCCCCAGATCACAGGGAGGTATTTCGGAAGGGAGCAGCGTTTGCAACTAAACCAAATGCTTTGTGTTTCAGCCCTTCAGGGCTCCTCTCCTCACCACTTCTGGAACATGTGATGTGCTCTGGGGACTCCCCATAACTCAAAAAATGAATAGGTGCTCTTACAGACCCCACATCATGTGTCTATCTAATTTATATTTGAAATAATGAGACAAAACCTTGCTTTCTAGAGACCAAAATATGTGTAACAGTAAGGCCCAGAGAGAGGGCACCAAGGTATGTCACTGCTTGTAAATTTGCTGCACACTTCAGTTACACAACTCAGAAGGCTGGCTGGAGTTTTTATTAGAATTTTTCATGATATTTTGTAGATGTATCAAGCAAGCACTTTTCAGCGGCTCTTCTTTCAATGATTAAGAATATGTGAAGAATTTTTCCATCTGCTTCTTCCTCCCCCTTCCCATTAACTCTGAGCATCAGAAGCAGCCAGCACGAGGGAGCTCACTTGGAGCAGCCTCTGGGCCAGTGTCTGTGGTCAGATGACAAACCTGTCCTGCACGCTTGCTGCAAGTGGGGCTTCCATCATGCAGGCTCAGCATTCCTGCCTCTAAGCCAGGGCAAGACTGTACAAGTAACAAGGGTACAATTGTGATTTCACACGAACAGGCTGGGGCGAGCCTGCTCATCTCTCCTTTCAAGACTGTGATCTGAGGCTGATAGTGGTGTGTTAGATTTACACTGAAGTTATTCCTTCCATCCTGAGTGAATCCCAAAGCCTCTAACTGTCATCCAGTACATATATTTAAACATTTTGGGGTGTGAGATGCTTTCCTAATGCCATGTCTAGAAATTTCAGGTGCAATTATCTTCCAGTTACATTGGTACATCAGAGAAAATCTGAGGAGATTATGGCAAATGCCATAATCAACAACAGTTGATTCAACAGTTTGTCTTTAACTGTTTCCCAGCATCACTGAGGCCACTGATCTGAAGAGCTGCTGCCTCTGCTGTGGAGTGAAATTTGTGAACAGAGAGAAAACTCTTTATTGTGGATTTTTCCATTAGAATGTTGTTTATGTGAATCAGAAGCTGAGGTGAGCAGTAAAAGATTAGCTGCTACATAGAAGTAGCTGTTTATTTATTTTTTTTTATATACACTTACAAATATAAACTGCTACTTTGCAAATAAGTGCCTGTACCTAAGACACAAGACCTGAATTTCCTAGAACTAAATGTACTCCAGATCAAGGCCAGGTTGCATGGGACTCTAATCAACCTGGTCTAGTGAAAAGTGTCCCATGGCAGAGGGTTTGGAATGAGATGATCTTTAAGGTCCTTTCCAACTCAACCATTCCATGACCATTCTTTGATCTGTTTATCATTCCATAAGCCTTTAGGGATCGGGGAGAAAAACCAGCCATCAGGAAATCCATATGGATTTCAGTTCATTGACTTGAACTCTTTGGTAACAATAAGAGGTGTGCATACTTCATAGAAGTGCTTGTTAAGGAATAATTGTTCTTTGAAAGTTTTGTTTGGGAGAGTCTGTGCCTTTAATAGAATCATGGAATGGTTTGAGTGGGAAGGGAACTTGAAGATACATAACAGAAGCTATGTCAAAACTTAGACCAAAAAAGCTGTTAGTCAAAACCAAACTAGTTCCACAATCACCTGTGAAACCCTTGGAATCTCCTGTTGAGAGACTTCCATAGAATTTCCAAACTGATACAAACAAAAGGATGGAGTATGCGACTATTTAGCCCAGGCAGGCACAGCTCAACTGGAAACGTGGCTGCTCTAGGTCTTTGTCATAGCAAAAAAATACTGATTCCTGTGCCTGCTGAAGCAAAGACTTGCAGATCCTTCTCTCCATGATGTTTGGAGTGGTCTGCAGCTGGAACAACAAGCAGAAAAGATGGTGATTTCCAGGCATAGCCCACAGAAAGAGCCCTTCTCCCATGGTCTCCCTTTCCCCAAGGTCGGGAGCAGCCACAGCCTTACTGTAGCAGCTGTGGTAAATCCACTGGGATATCAGGTTTAGGCTGTATTGTATTTTTAAAAATGCAGGATATAGGAACAAATATGGGAGTGGACAGATTCTGGAGGGATTTGAGTCAAGGTGAATCTAATGGAAGCGGATTCTACAGGAAATGAAAAAATGACTACTTGTTTAAGTATCTGTATAGATCTGTGCAGAGCAGCAGGGAATTCAGGTATCTTGAATTGCAGTGAGGAGGTTGTTAATCTGTAAAAAATCCAGAGCTGCAAGCCAGCAACTTCATTTGAAAAATATTCATCTCTTAATTATTACTGAAATAAGAAAATGGGTAAGACTTATCCATCTCCTCGATATGTAAGGAAATACAGTTTTGCTTGGCTTGCATCCTCTTGCTTTTATACTGATTTTAGTAATTAAGTATCTTTCGAATTGAAAAATTCTCAAGATCTTTCAAATAGTCAATTTTTTGGGTGTTATGAAGACAACAGCTAAGCAAATTACCTTTTCAACTGCAAGCAGATATTTAAAATTGTGTAGATCAAGACTTTCCAAGCTTGTTCCATGGTTGTGATTGTTATGACTCTTCAAAAAAGAAATATTGGAGCTGACATGTTTCACATGTTAAACACAAGTGAGAAAACCAGTTGTAAAGACTAAAGAGCTGTTATAGCAGTAATCTGTAGCTGTTTGAAAAAACATTAAACAAGAAACAAGTACTGTAGGTCCTCCCAGAAGTGCAAACTCCTTTTTGTGGTTTTTTACGGATTCTATAAAATGTTGGCAGACGAACAGTGTAATAAAACCCATGAGTGTCCCCAGTTGCCTGCTCTGCCACTCTGCCAAATGTCCAACCCACCACCCCTGAGCACTCAGCAGAGACATCCACTGCTTCTGAGGGGAAAAAGGCTTTTTTCAGGACAAAAAAGGCTGCCTTGGTGACTGGTTTGAACAAAGATGCTGGGCTGCACATTCCCATTGCTCAGGCGTGGGGACACTGTCCCTTGCAAAGGACAAAGACAGGAGGGAACAGTTCTTATCCCCCTGCAGCAAGGTTTGTCACGCTGTCAGCAGCTCCCAGTTATGAGCCAAGTTAGTCCCCAGTGTCTAATTTAGTTCAATTGTTTGGGTGGTAATTGCAGAAGTATTTGGATATGTCACTGGTTGTTCTGAAAACCCTGACTATGGAAAATTAAGCTCTTCTAAAATAAATCAGAGTTTTACATGATGAGATCACCTTTGTCAGTACATTTCTGTGCACATAAGGCTAGTTTTCACCTCCACTTCTGAAGATGAATTAACTGACTTACAATGAGTTTGAAGAAAAAATGAATACCATTAAAAATTACAGTTAGCTAATTTTGCAGACAAAAACCAGCATAAAGATGTCTAAGTGTTATCAAATGTTTTCAATTTACACTTGGCACAATTATTTCCATGCTTGACTTAAGAACTGGGCAGATGCCAAACCAAGGAAGTAAGCACATGGAGAGCAAACTGTTGGAATTATAAAAAGATTAAATAACATTTCTGAAAGCTGTTTTCTCTCTTTTGAGACCTGAGTAAGGCTACAAAGCATCGCTTTGGTAGGCAGCTAAGAGCATAAAGCCAAACCACTGTAACTCAACCTGTGTACAGCATTTACATCCAGCTTTTTATTTTATAGGGGATGTCTGAAATGACTCTAAATTGAGGTGAGCATATACACTAATTTGTTTAAATAAATGCTTTGATTAATAACCATTTATATCAGCATTTCATAATTACCCTAATTTAAATGGCAACGCACTTGCAATAAGCAGGCTAATAACATGGGAAGCTTATTCTTAATGCATGTTGGATCCTGGACTGCTTAGTGCCTGACATTTTTACTGTTATGGTTTTGCCTCATTTCGATTTCCACGGTCTAGAAAGTCTTCATGGATTTCCGATAGTGCATATAAAACTATAGACAAAAGGACATTGATATAATTTCCATAGTTGGTTTAAAAGCTTCTGCTGAAAGAGATAAGCTCTCTGGCCTCTGTGTATGGGGTGCTGCCAACACCCTAAGGACTGATCCCCACAATGAATCCCAGCTCACACAGCTCTCTCTGCAGGGGACTGGACTTGTGACACAAGACACTACTGTATTTCTCTGTAGTAATCTGGTTTGGGGCAGTTTTTTGACAGCATTTCTCAAGATTGAATAATTTCATTATAAGCATATATATGTCACTCTTTTCAATTAACATCAGAACAAATTTCTGATTCTAACCTGTATTTTACACAAGGTATACTGCTTGCATTTACCCCCTTTTTGTTAAAGACACTCTTTATTCTGAAGCAGTTTTGCTGTTTCTCTTCTTGTCCGTCTCCTTCAGGAGCATCTGCCTGGGATGTGTGCACCAGCAGCCAGAAGTTTAATAAAAGTAAAAACAGGCAGTAAGGAAGACACCCTGAAATTCAGTTTCAATACTTTGGAATTTGTGCTCACCATAGGTATGGTGGAACACTTTAATGTATCTGTGTGATTGGTGACACGACAAGTGACAGGGACAACACCCCTCCCTCTAATGCCCGTACGGCAGCTCGACTGCGGGAGCTGAAACAGAGCCAGCTTCTGAAATTCAGGCACCCTGCAATTTCCTCTGCTGACAAATGGCTATGAGATAGCAGCAGCAAGCCTCCAAACATTAGTCACACTGCTTTCCAACAAGCAACAATTACATGTAATAGGTACTCTGTCATCTTGCTCCAGCTGAATTTTATAAAGAATTCACTAATAAAAACCTGGCTTATGCTTACAAGCACAATATGCTGCTTCAGAAAGCACAGGAAACACCTTCAGGTTGACCTGAGTTTAGTAGCATACTGTCAGCTGCACATTTGTAAGTTTATTTGTCAGTTTTTAAATCAAGTGTTGGGCTATGAATTCTTTCACCGGATTTATCTTTATATCTATTTTCATATTGCTGAGCTGCATTATAATCCAATGCAATTTTAAGACATCCAAGCATGTCCAATACAAAGATCAGAAATATGAAAACTATCTTAATAATTAACATTGATGTAAGTGCACATATCAAGATATTCAGCTACTTATACATCTATCCAGCCTCATTAGCCTAATGAGTCTTGCTGAGCCTGCTGCATGGAGAAAGTGATATACTCCTAAGTGGCTCTGGCATTTCACAGAGGTTGTGATCAAGTTCCTTGAACAAAATCATGCCCTAGGACTTACTCTAACTTAGTTAGAAATGCTGCTCTTCTGTTTCTCAAAGCCCCCAAAAGCGAGATTGAGATTTATCTGAAGTTTGAGTGACTATACTTAATATACTGTGACTTAGGATCAGTATCAGCATAGAAGTAATATGAACCTGGTTGTAAAGCCTGTGAAGTTTAGCCAGTGCCATGAAGTGCCTGAAATTCTCCCTCTAGAGTCACCACAATCCAGCTTCCATTAGGGACTGGTATGTAGGGATACCAATGGCCTTGTGTGCATATTGTGGCACCTCTAACATCAACTGAGACAAAATCACTGATTTGGACTGAAGTAGATGGGTGACCTTTACTTAACCTGGAATAGAGACATGTCCATTAAAATGTACAGGTTTTTTTTTCATCCTCTGATACAAATAAAACATTTCTGAGGGAGCTGAAGATAACCTTCATACTCATAGGCCTACTCTAGTTTACCAGCCTATGTATGTATGGGTAGATTTGTACCTGGATTTCAGTCTGGGATTGGATGTGACCTGACTGTTGCTAAAATACAGGTTGTGAAATGTTCTTCCTTCAAAGCAGATGCCATTTTTCCCACCAGGCTCAGAAATACAGTTTGAGGATACAGTCTCACAGTAGTGGAACTTGAAACATCTGAGGAAAAAGCAGAGTTCTCTGGATACAAGAAATTTATTCTTTGCTGCTGTTGAGATGAACACTGAACTGCATTCAGCCTGATTAACAATTTCAAAAGAAAGTGAAACAAAGGAGGAGGTAGCCCCAGTGCTAGGGGCTTATTCTGAGGCTGATCAGTGGCAGCTCAAATGAAAATGGTTTGTGGAGCAAAAAAATCGAAACTTAAAACTTTGTTTGTCTGCTGATACATTGCGTACAGAGCTCTCAGAGCAATTTCATCTGGCCGCATGTGCCGGGTTCAGTTTAATGTGGCAGCGACTCTGTTCTTCCCGCGGTAACCAGGAGACCTCAGGTGCGTCTGACCAGAGCAGGAGCCCCGCAATGCGAACACTCCAGGAAACTTCTGTTCATTTCCACGACGCTTCCTGCTGACACCAGGCCTTGGGGGGAATTTCAATGTGCTCCTGACCCGCGGATATGGCAGCTTTAGACGCCAAAGGCACAGCTGGGGGGGCTCCTGTTTGGGACAGTGAGCACAAACGCCTTCCCTGAGGCAGGGCGGCCAGTGATCCCCGGTGACGGACACGCGGCTGTCCCGGCGGGAGCATCGGCGCCTCGCACCGCCGCTGACCCGGGCAGCCTCCGCCTTCCCCCCATCGGCCTTTATCCGACTCCCTCCGAGGATGCGGGAGCGCCTGGGGTTCAGAGGGCGCCGAACGAACAAGCTCCCCGGCCCCGAGACATCCCGAGGGACAGGCTCATCACCTCCCGGGGTACATCCACCGGGAACAGCGCTAGTCCAGACCTTCCTTATTCCCAAACGCGCTTCCCAGGAACAGCCCCGCGGGGCTGCCGGCATCCCGCCAGCCGCTCTCGGAGCGGGGAAGCCCAGAACCTGAGGCATTAACGAAAGCCCCGAGATGCGCCGGGGCCCAAACCTTCCTTACTCCCAAACAAACGCCTTTCTCAGGAGCGCCGCCTCTCCCCCGCTCCAGTCCCCGCCGCGCTCCCCTCACGCCGCTCCCGCGGCGGCCGGCTGGGATCCG
>JAHLSL010000061.1:4247364-4299419 GCA_025920805.1 Petroica traversi
ACACATCTGTGTCTAAAAGGTGTAGCAGCCCGGCGGCAGCGGGAGCTGCCTGTGAGCCGGGCCGGGGGCTGCGGGCAGTGCTGGACCCGGGCACGCATCGCCGGCGTTGTGTAAGTTCGTGGGGAAGGCAGCGGCGGCTCAGTCCGCCGTCAATCCTGTCAAAAAAGGGGGTGTGGAATTAGCGATGGCGTCAGCCAGAAGCTGCCAGAGGCCTTAGGTTTTCTTACCTATTAGGGAAATGAGGATGCCGAGTAATTTATTAGAAATGTGCGAACAAAACTGAATTGGGGAAAAACGGAGAACATGTTGCAAAAAATCGCCCTAATTTAAAAATTAAATCGTGAGTCATCTCGTTTCTAAGGCTCTTAATTTTTACAGGCTAAGTCATTGAGTACTAGAGAGCATGCAGGTAAAATTTAGATACTTAGACTTTTGAAATCTCATGTAATTGCTGCTTCAGGCTTTCTTTATTTCCTGAAGATCACATCTCCCAAGGAATGCTCGAGGTCTTCAGGATAAGGGGAGGAGTGCTGGGTTACTTCATTAGTGGGCCTGTACAAAAATGGCCATACGAGGTAGGACAAAATGTCAGGCGAGAGTCTTGCTTGGATTCTTGCCGTGATCAACAGTAAATCTTGGGAACAAAAGACAATACATGAATATACGATGACAGTACAAGAATACACGCTTTTAATTCTAGAGTGTCCTTTCCCAGTCTCCAGTGATCTTAAACCAGATGTTGATGCTTTTATATTTATATTGAAATATGAGGAATTTGAAACACGCACTCCATTACCTAGTTTAATCAACCTTTTTTTTAAAGGAAAGATAAATTACTTCTGTTGTGTAAATTTAGGTTACTTTGATTGTGGCCTATACCTGTAATTACAGGATCAGCTAAGCATGTAGAGAAATATTAATATGCCTTTTTGTCTATTGATTGTGTGTCTGGACTGCCTTAGTGCATTTTCCACTAATTTCTATGAGTATCTTAGTCTATGATTCACTTACCATTGAGTGTTGTTTTTTTTTTTTTATTTACTTGGCTCTTGATTGATGCTGTACAAGTGGGTTTTAAGTAAATAATTTCAAGTGTTCCATTTTCAGACTTTTTTCCCCTTTGTTCCTGTCCAAAAGGTGGCTTGGAAAAAGCCTTTAGAAATGATGCTCAGTACTCATTTGATGTTGGTGAAGTCATTGTCTTCAAGCATAGCTGCTGAGAGAGTCACCCAATATCCTTCTAGCAAAGCTATGTAATTAATACCCATATTTGCTCAGATTGCCATAGTGTCCTACTAGTGTTTAAGAGTCATGTTAGTAAATCTTGGAATCATATTAAAATAACAAGAAGAAATATTCTTTCACATTAGTAAAATAAATTGACACTGATAGTGTTAACTGAATAATTTATGTGATTTGTCTTTAAAGAGAAGGTTCTGCACCTTGTGTCTGGAAAAGAAGCTTTTCTCAGAGCTTATATACTCACACGCACAAATTCTCTATTTTATTTAGTTGCTGGATGCTCAGAACAGATCTTTCTACCTTACATTTCTTTCTTGAAAATTTATGTACACACAACAAATATATATTCAAAGGCAAATGATACCTGTTTGGCATCTTGAGTCTACAGGTTTCTCTTTAGAGGAAGTAGTTTCTAAAGCTGAAATTTTATGGCATGATTTCCTATATAAAAGAAGAACTTTAATTAAAATGTGTATTTTTGCAGAGAAGGCTGTGAGAAAGTGAACGATGCACTGAGTCTTCTGCTGAGATCTGCCAGCCTTTCAAAAGTGATTCAGTGTTTGACTGTAGATTAAAGAACAGGTTTGTGCTGTTAATCCTGTGAATAATTTACTTAGCGGAGAGGAAAGGGAAAAATGCAGTTATGATGCAGGGAGAAAAAAATGGCTGGGGGGCAGGCACATAGAATCCTGAGTAGAGAAGAAAGCTAAGAATGACATTGAGGTGGGTGGGTGGAGTAGTCAGGGCTTGTGCATTGGGAGTGCTGAAGCTACAGACTAGAAAAAGATACCAGAGGGACTGTGGTTGCAGCATATAATGAGTGAATGTGAAATGCATTTGAAATAGTGACATGGAAGGAAAATAGCAGGCAAAAGCAGTGTGGAGGTGATTCTGATCTTGTTTTGGGGCAAAAGATATGATACTCAAGTGCTGTAGGAAAGGCCAGGAAGGTTAGAGGAAGGTGGGATAGAAGGAGAGTGAAAATTTTAGGCAGCCTACAACATGGGTAAATTTAGAGGATTTGGGATAATTATGAAAAACTGGAAGGCTTGTACATATGGAATATATGAGGAGTGGGGAAGTAGGAATAAAATAAACTCCTTTAGGTGTAATGAGGTGAGTTTGTAGATGCTGTCATCAATGCATTCTAAAAATCAACATCATGCAGGCAAGTGCAGCCTCTCGTTCCTGGAGCCTGCAGTTAGACAACCTTTCTGCTTTTGCTGCAGTGGAAAAGTAGCAGCAATGTGAATTTGATGGTATTGATCGTTTTTCTGTCCTGGCATTTAGAGCTGATACACATACCGGTGTTGAACCTGCCAGAAGGGAAATTGTGCCAGTGGGAAGACTAGAGGTGTAGAATCAGAAATACCAAGAGATAAGCAGGTGGAATGGGTGAGAGTTCCTTGGTTGTTTTGAGGCTCTGAAAATGAAAAAAGTCAAAGCTCCTCTTTGCAGCCAAAATGGAGGTGCATTGCAGGTGGGTACGTGGGATGGAGGGGAATTCCCAGTTGTTCCAGTACCTGTGAATGAGGAGGAGTTGTGTTTCTGGTCAGTGAGCTGTGTGCTCTGCTATACAGAGCTCAGAGGGTGTGAGGAGAAAAAGCTTTACCTTTGTGAGAGAGACTGAGGGCCTGCCCAGATCTCAGTACTAGAGAAGATGAGGAGCAAAGCTAGGGGAATCAGGAGAAGAATGGCAAAATTTGTCTTATGAGATTGCTAGGACTGTGATATAGACAAGATAATACAGGGAATTGGAGTGTGCACTGGTGCGGAGTGAATGAATGTGAGACCTGGCCTTGAGAGTAGTAACAATTTTTGTAATTTTAGTTTAATTACCGTAATGATGATAGGGGTATTGACACTGAGGAGGAAATAGTGAGATTTTTCACCTTACATTCAGGAAAGCTGATTATAGGAGCTGATGTGTGTCCTTCACTTGCAGTAGTGATTACAAGATAAGAGAACCTAGCTCTGAGACACCCTTATTTCCTAAGTGATAGGAAGATGTTAAGCTTGGTAGTAGCCAACAGTGATGATGTGTTTAAAGCTTTTGAAAAATTTTTATTTTCTTCAACCCTTTGTTTAAAGACTTCTCTGGTCTTTTAATTAATTGCAAGGAGCTTTAAGTTGCAGAGTCATAACCAGGCCTTACAGCTTGTGATTCCATTAAATGAATGGAGTTGAGTGACCCCTTCAGAGATGATCTACCATGCAGAGAACCTGAAAGAACCTTTTGCCGGATGCATGATTTATTCTGCAGATAACGAGGTTTAGGCTGTTTAAAATAGGCTTAAATTTCACTTGTCACATACATTCTGATAGTGGAACTAAAGTTGTGCAATGTTTTTGTTTTTAAAACACGGTGTCAGTCTGACAGAAGTGATTGCTGTTCATGCTATGACTCTGCTGATTCAGTTAGCCATTTAACTGATACTCTGCTCTAGCAGTTCATAGTTGAAATTGTTTTCATAACAGTGCAAAGCTCAGCTCAGCCACTCCCTGCTTCGTTAGACAACACCTGTCCAAAACTTTGGTTTTGGTCCCTGTACTTGCTGTAAGGTGTAATGCAGTTGCATGATCCAGGTTTTCTGCTGTTCTTGCTGTTTCTGTGTACAATTTCTTACCCCCCCCCCATTTTTTTCTTGAATGATCCATTTGCTGATAGGATTGCCTCAGTGTGCAGGCAGCTGCAAAATGAGATTGATATCTTTTGACTTGCAGATGGGGATTCCCCATATGAGCAGGAGAGCTGAATATGGTGCTGTAGCTCTTGTTTTTAATATTAGTCAGTTTTTTTTAACTCTCCCTCCTTTGCCCCCTCAGCCCCCCTTCTTTCTCCTACTGTCTTTGAAGAATAGATAAGATTACATTTCAGATGAGCATTTAGTAATTATTCTTCTGGTAGTATTGTGTGATCCTTCTGCGATTTTTGTTTTCAAGAAGTTGCACTTTTCAGTCTTAATTATCTTGGTTTGCATCCAGTGGGATGCTCATTTCATAGTTATCAAACTTGTTATCAAAGTAGGTTGGAGAATGCTTTGGACCTTCTTTTTCCCTTCTTTAGAGCTGGGGCCATTCATCTTGCATGTTAGGTTGTCTTTTATTTTTTTCTTCTGCTAAACATTTCCTCCTTCTCATAACTTCTAGTTACTTTTTTTTTTTTTTTGCTTTTTCCTTGTACTAGGTAGCTTGGCTCACTTCCCCCTCCTTTCTATTGAACTTCTAAAATTCAGCAGTCATTTTCATGCTTATGAGGCCTCTTGACCTCTCTCATCTGAATTCTTCAATATATTTTTCTTCAGATACTGTACTATAAGCAGTAATGCCTAGAAAGTGTTTAGGGTTTTAAGTGTGGTATTCAGGAGGAAGAGGGACTGCTCAGATTTCTGGTGTTGTTTGAGATTGACATGCAGTTCAGTTTTCGGAGCTGGTAGTGACGTTAACGTACGTATGCAATGTTGGGATCAATTTGGAGCAGTGCATCTTTTTCTTGAGAGACCGTGGCCCCTTTTTGATAAGGTAACCTGAAGCTTGCTAGGCAGAACAAAATCTTTCCAAGCTGGAGAACCATGCCCTTCCTGTACCCGCAATGCAGCTTTGTGTGTAATTTACACAGAAGAAACTTGCTCTGATTTTAGAACACCACATCATTTTTCTTAGTTGACACAAGATCAGGAGGCTGATGCACTTGATCTGAAACCTCTTGTCAAGGCCCTGTTTGCAGCTGTCACATTCTCTGTTACTGATTTCTGATGCAACTACCCAGTGCTTGATCTTAAACTTGGGTCATTCAACTCTGCATGTAGAAGGTCTCCTTAAAAGTGCGAAGCTTAAAGGAACTGGGAACTGTAAAGATCATATTTCAGTATTTTGGAAGTGTTCCAATTCTGAAAGGGATCTGTCTTCCTTTCAATTAATTGAAGAGCTTGGGGAAATGTTCTTGACTGATAAGGGGATTTCTGTAGTCATATTTTGGATTTTAAACTTAAATTACTGAAAGGAGTGTCAGCCATATATTCTTGGTTGCTAGGATGTGAAAGCTAACCCTTTTCCGATGATTTTATTGTATCTTGGAAATACTATATGGTTTTTTCCATGTTCATTAAGTTGGGAAACTTGCTCTCCAGTGTACATTATAGGATTTAATAAGTGCAGGTGTCAAAACTGTTAACATGGTGATGTTAAATATACTTCATGTAGCTGCATAACCAGTTAAACATAGCTTCTTGAGGTTTTATTTTTATGGGAGTTTGTTTAAAGTGAGGAGAGTGCTGATGGAAGGGATGGTAACTGATGTTCTTGTACGCCCCTTGTTTGCCCCCCATCCTTTCAGTTATGGTGCTGGTGGTGTTATCCATATTAATGGTGTCCCTTAGCAGTAGTCTGTAAATATTTTGCCTCATGTGCAGTAACAGCCCTTAAATCAACCGGAGGAGAGAGAGGCAGAATACTTTGAACATAATCTATGACTGACTACTAATGTGAGTTACCATCTGGAAAATGATGCAAAGCAGCTGCAGCTTTTGGCATCTGACAGGGTTGTACAGCTCTCCTCTTTCAGTGCTGAAATGGACTTGCTTGTTTGAGCTCCTGCATGGGCTTCAAGGTGCAAATCTCCCAAGTGACAGCCACCAAGTTGCACATAGTCCATCCACTGAAGACTAATTCCCACTTGACTCATTCTCTATGCTCTTGGTTTCCTTTTTGTCTGTAGAAAGCTTGCAGTAGAGGCAAAGATCTAATGAGATTTCTGAAATTAGGGTGGTGTGATCTGTGAATTTGTGTTCTTGCATGTACTGCTTAGGAAATTGTGACAGACATTATGAGAAGGTATTTCCTGAGTTGGGAAACTAAGGACTTTCTCTGTAGCCTTTAGTTGTAAATGGCAATTTAATGTATAAATACAGTGTGTATCCATTTCTTTTATTTAGGTACTTATTCTAACATCCAGAAAAAGTTGCCTTGGAATTTGAGGAGGAAATATGCACATCATTCTTACTTAGTTCAGTTCATTATGTAGAGTCGTTGTAAAGTGCAAATATTTTTCAGATAACCTTTAGAAAGGTGAGATGGCACACATCATAATAACATTGTTCCTGTCTGTGCAGCCCTTCAGTTGTTTTAATGTACTGCTGTTGCAGCATTTCTTTCGTGTGTGGGTGTGCTGTTTCTGTGACACAAAGAATATGGACTTTATGGTGACACTCTTTACTGTGAACTTGAATGAGGCATGTAGAAATCTCTTAATTCCTCTGGTGTTATTTTCTCTAAATGGGGATACTTATTCCTACAAAGCTCTGTATTTTAAAAAGTATACAGTAGTTTATTTAGAAGAGTTGTATTGGATTTGTATGGCAAGGTTTTGGTAGGAGGAGGGACAGGTGTGGCTTCTGTGAGAAGCTGCCAGTGATGGTGGTAGCATCTCTGGGATTATATATTTTAAGACGGGGAAAAAGTTACTGCTCAGGAGCAATTGCAGTTGGAGAGCAGAGTGAGAATATCTGGGAGAAACAGCCCTGCAGACACCCAGGTCAGTGCAAAAGGAGGTGCTTCAGGTGCTGGAGCAGACTCCCCTGCAGCCCCTGGTGCAGCCCCTGGTGAGGCAGCTGTGCCCCTGCAGCCGAGGGGGGTCAGTGGGGGAGCAGAGATCCACCTGCAGCCCTGGAGGACCCCACACTGGAACAGGTGGATGTCCAAGGGAGACTGTGACCCTGTGGGAAGCCTTTCCTGAAGCCAGCTCCTGGCAGGACCTATGGCCCCGTGGAAACAAGAGCCCATGCTGGAGCAGGTTTCTGGCAGGACCTGTGACCCCATGGGGCACCACCGTGGAGCAGGCTGTGCCTGAGGGTCTGCACCACATGGGAAAGGACCCACACTGCTGCAGTTTGTGAAAAGCTGCAGCCCATTGGCAGGACTCACTTTGGAGAAATTCCTGGAGAGCTGTCTCCTGTGGGAGGGACCTCACTTTGGATCAGGGGAAGGGTGAGAGGAGTCCCTCCCCTTTCAAGGAGGGAGGAGAGACAGAGGTGACATTTGATGAACTGACCACAATCCCCATCCCCCTGTGTCACTCAGGGGAAGTAGAGAAAATTGGAAGTGAAGTTAAGCCTGGGAAGGGAGGGGCAGGGGGAAGATGTTTTTAGCATTTAGTTTTTATTTCTCATTACCCTACTCTACTTTTGATTGGTAAAAAATTAATTTTTTTTTCCAAGTTGAGTCTGTTTTGCCCATGACAGTAACTAATACTACATATGATCTCTCTGTCCTTACTTCAACTCATGAGCCTTTTGTTGTATTTTCTCTCCCCTGTCCAGCTGAGGAGGGGAATCTTAGAGTGGCTTTGGTGGGTACCTAATGTCCAACCAGGGTCAACTTGCTACAAGAGTAAGAAGTAACTTTATAGTGATGGAGACATTTTTTCCCTTCAGTCAGGAGAGCTTGAAAACTAAGGACTGAACCTAATTCTTACTGAACTTCCATAGCTGATTCCTACTGTACTTGGATTTATTTTTTTTTTAACCCAGGTAGGGAGTATTTGCACACTGTTTAGTCTGTGACCAGTTATTTCCTGACAAGTGTATTTCTTTGTCAAAATCATATAAAGTAAAAGTGTGTGTTTTGATAGGTGGGACAAGCTTCATGAAAAGATAGATTTTTTTCTTTTTTACCCTGGGATGCAAATTATTTCAAATGGTTGGCTTTTAGCTTTACTGTCTTTGGAGGTATGTAGAGGCCTAGGAAGACTGTGTATTTGGGCTACATTTTTTCCATGGAGGCTCATTTCATCCTGTTCCCTCAGCAGCTCAATAAGCTTTTTTTATTTTTCTATTTTATTTGTTAGGAGTAGTCTTGGTAAAAGATAACTGCAGAATATTCTGTGGACATAGAAAGCTTATTACAAACTTTGTTCTGCCTTTGTGATCCTGTTGCTCTACAAATGAAATGGATACCAGTAGTAGCTTCTACTGGTAAACTTTAAAAAAAGCTGTACAAGAATATCCCAGGTTTTCATAACTTCAACAGAACAAGTTTTTCTTGTTTTCCCTTGCCAGTGTCGCTCACTGCTTGTTTATTCTATGACATGTAGGTTGTAAATTGCCTAATGTTTGGGGTATTTATTTTAAAGAAGCATTTTTGTGAAGAATGTTTGTTTCTGGATGTACTTGAGGAGAATAATCTGCAGAATTTTGTTGGAGAGTGGTGTTTGAATTCTGCAAGCCAGACTAGAAAATGCCTATTAATACTCATAAACTTAAGACATTTGAACTGAGAATTAAGTTCAGTTTAATATATGGAATAACTCTCATTTTGACATAGTTTTTTTTAACGTCCAAAGATTTAAAAAAAAAGTCAGTATTTTTAATTTCAATATTTATTTATGCCTTTTTTTTTTTTAAGGTGAAGTACTGGTTATTTTTTGAGCTTTGAGGGAGGAAACCAGAAAATCTGTACGCTCAAATTGGGCTTCTCAACTGTTTTTTGCTTGCCTTGGGCTCTACACTGGCTTTGTTACAATACTGTGATTTGTGAAAGGGAAAGTTTACTCCAAATCTTCCCTCAGCTGCATTTACATTGAATTTGCAATCACTTAACATACCATTTACTTGTGGCTCTTGCTGGGGTATGTTACTGAACACCTTCATTGTTTCTTTTGTCAGGAAGGTTTCACCATTGACTCTAATTGCTTTGTAGATGTGAAAATAAACTAGAGGCTCTTTAAAAGATTCTCAGTACTTATGTGTTGCTTCTGACGAAACTGGAAGATTCATTGGCCTGTGATGCTTTTCATGACCTGGCAGTAAAGGATTCTTTCAATCTTTCTTTTGTCCCCTTTCAGCGAGACTCAATGTTTGTATATGCTCTTCAATCTTGCTTTGATTTGTAAGTGATAGCAGAAGTCAAGTGTGCCTCTTAAACATACAAAAATATTGAGATAAAATCTAGGTCTTCCCATGATAATTGTAATTCTGGCTGAGTTGAACATTCAGTAAAGGTTATAAATCAAGCCTGGTGTTACTGCCTGCTCGCTGCGTGTCTGCTTTCAGAGCGTTACATTAACTCCTGTTGTACATTATACCCAATTTCAAACTGAAGTTGCAGGGGATTTACAAATTAGAGATTCCTTTTTGGGGAGTAACAGGTTGGAGAGGAAGATTTATGTCTGTTTAACCTATTCCTAGAAAGGTTTGTGTTGCTTAGGAAAGCTTGTTTGGTTTCCATGGCCTGCTATACACATAAATCTGCTTTGTCATTCATCCCTTCCCACAGAGGTGTTAGGAGGAGGCTGTTCCTGGACAGGACTCTTTCAGGCACTTAGAGCTAAGACCTGTAAGTGCAGCTACCATTTTATATTTGTGTCAGTATAGTTTCTGTTCTCTCCCCACTGCTTATCATGGTCTGTGGAGAGGCAACAGACATATCTCAATTGCCATCTATTTTGGGTTTTGTTTGACTTATTTTCTTAAGATTCTCCCTAAAATACATTCTTTGCTACACCCTAACAATTACAAGGGTTTAAGTTCTGTGGCCTTATTAGTATTAGATGTAAGAAATGAATGCTGTGGAATCACTGTTAGAGAATTAATTCATGTGGATTTCTGTCAGCTCTTTACACCTTTATCAACATGCTTCCTGAGTAGTTCGGTTTGGGGTCACTCTACATTGCCTTTTTGAATTGACAGCTTTCTTCGGTTTGGTTCTGAAATATTTCTGGTTTGTTAGTAGTGAACATACTCACTAATTCTATTTTATGTGAATGCTTAAGGAAGAGTAATTGGATTTCTTTGCTTCCACTTGGGGTTTATAATGCAAGTACCATGAATAAAACATCAGGGCTGTTTCTCAGCTGTATTACTGAAGCATAACATTATGTGGCAGCTTGAAATCAGATTTCCTCTTTCCTTGTGGAGGTTAAAAAGCCCAGTAAAGTCTTGGAGCAGGTACTGGCTTTAGACCAGGAAATTAGGCATGAAGTGCTGGCTGCAGAGCATATAAGCCTAGTAAAATCTGACTTCTCTAAATGCTTGGCCTCCTAAGTGAATCTCAACTTGGCTTGCAAAGATGACTGCTTGAAACTATGAATTCCTCTAGGTCTAGCATTTTGCATGCAGAAAGCCTGCCTAAAGGCTCTGCTTTTCCATGTCAGGGATTTGAAAACCTGGAGTGACTTCACAAGAAAGTAAATGAATAATGAGACTGCTCAGGTAAGCTGCTGCTGATTGTAGGGGAAACACCAGTGAATTAAATCTGCTGTGTGAATACAGCACATCTCATGTTTTTATTAATTATAGCTGACTGCAATCAATGCATTAGCCTGTGAATGTAATATAAAAGATTTTTCAGCTGACAGATTAAGCCATCTTTCCCAGGTATTTGCAAAGGCAAAGACAAAGTTCAGAGTATGTATAGATAGTTATGCGGTTTTCAGTGTAGATGGGCACCCAAGAAAATGCAAATGGTACTCTCTTTTTCCCCAATTCTTATGTAATGCCTGCAAATCCAATTTCAAGAAATGAGCTGAGTGCAGATGCAAATTAAGAGCAGAAGGTAGAGGGGTAAGCAAAAATTACTATATAGTTAACTTGCTGGGTTGTTGCATACAGCTACAACATAACAAACAGAACTTTCCTGAGTTAAAGAAGCTTATGTTGGATTATACAAGAGATAAATATTAGCTTTTCATATTGTAAGTACTGGGATTTCCTTGTAACTCCTCCTCTATATCCTCTTAACAGAGCTTGCATAAGAGTAATAGGAAACATGTATGTGACAATTAGTTTTCTGTTCTTGCTTAATTGTGAAATATTTGCATTTCAGGTCAAATCAAAGACAAAGTTAAAGAAAGGGAAAAGAAGCAAAAAGAAAAGAAGAAGCACAAAATAATGAATGAAATCAAGAAAGAAAATGGAGAGATTAAATTACTGCAGAAAGGTAGGTTCAAACTCCGATTTTTCATTCTAGTGCTAGCAGTATTTGTGATTGGATACTGTGTTTTAATACTATGTTTTTCATTTAACTAATGCCATTTTTGCTGGTTAGTTGGTACAGGAGTTGCAAATTAAAACCCGATGTACATGCTATTTTTTTTGTCAGCTGCGACAATTAAAGATAAAATTACCATCACAGTGTTGGATATACAAGAATAGTAATAGGAAAGACCAGTACTTCAGGGAACAATATTAGTGATTCTTCAGTGACTGCTGACAAGACGTAGGTTATTGTTTTATATATTGTGCAAAAGAAAAATGAATGCATATTCCCTTTTATGTTCTAACATTAATTGTACAAGACCGTGTGATTTTGGAATTATAGTTAAAGAGCTTTGTCAAACACTAAGCAGCTGCATGCAATATGCAGTCTTAATTTTGGCCGATTTCTTTAACTTTGTTTTCTGTAATGAAAAGTAGTTAAGGTTACATTCTCACATGGCTTGTACGTGCACTGAATCTTAGAACTGTACAGTAGGTGCAGTAGAAAGTCCAGCTGCTCCAAGTATGATCAACTAGAGCAGGTTGCCCAGGACTATCAGGCTCTGTATCTCCAAGGGTGGAGGTGGCAGTCTCTCTTGACAGCTACATTCAGAATATATGTACAGAAGATTTTTTCATAATGATGATGGTAAGAGGCTGGAACAGGTTGCCCAGAGAGGTGACTGATAACCCCTCCTTGGCAGTTCAAGGTCAGGTCAAGGATCGGGCTCTGAGCAATCAGATCTAATGGTGAAGATGTTCCCAATTATTGCAGCGGGTTTGACTGGATGGTCTTTAAAGGACCATTCCAGCACAAACCGTGTGTGTTGTATGGGCTGTGAGGAGAGGCAGAGACTGCTGGGACTGATAGGCCCTGAGAAGAGAAGGCTCAAGGGGGATCTCATCAGTATGTGTAAAACCTGATGAAAGGGAATGGAGAAGGTCATCAACCTGTGCTTCACAGGTTTATCCTGCCAGGTGCCCACCTTCTGTTAATTTCATGAGTCCCTTGAGTTGGCCCATTTCTACAGCCTCTTGAGGTCCCTCTCACTGACAGTGCAACTCTGTGGTGCATCAACTCCTCCTTCCTGTTTTGGATCAGCTGCTGGGGGTGTGCACTGTCCTATGTTGCACGTAATGGAGATGATGAACGGTACTGACACAAGATATCAAGGTCTGGGTTATTCCAGGAGTGACTGTTTCCAGCTGCTTCTTGCAACCCCCTGAGCACAGCAGTTAAGTCAGTACTTGAACCAGCTTACTCTTCACTTAAGTCATGCTGCATCAGATTTTCTCTGAGGTTGTTGCTTATTTGAGTAGACCAAAATCTTCTTTAATCTATAATTTTCAGACTCTGCTTTTGAAGTTAGAATAAACTCCTGATACGTTTTTCTGTTATCTTGTATGCTCTAGGATTTAATTTACAGACCAGAAACTGAAACTCTCGAATCATAACTTGAGCTTCAGAATGTTCTTATGACTTCAGAATGTTCTTATGATTTCAGAGGCAGAGACCCCTGTAATTACTGCATCACCTATTATACTCTACACCCAAGTAACTATATTAACAACAATAACAACTTAAAACCTATGTTTATCAGATCTCAAAGTATTGCCGTGAACTTGAGGATTGTGTAAGCTGGTGACTTGCTGTGAAAAGGGCAGGTGTGACTTGTCTTTGCTGAGCATGGAAGGAAGTGGGTGATTGATATATTGGGCAGCACTTAACTGCCACAAAGTGGGTTTTTTAGGGTTTGTTTGAGTAATAGCCTTTTTTTTTTACTGGGTCCTGTTTCTGTTGCTATTCAGCAGATGAGGTGCAATCTGCAAAGACAGCAAGTTGTCTAACACGGATTTAATAAATGTTACCTAATGGAGCTGTTGAGCCTAAAATTGTACTTTATTTTCAGATTAGTGTAAAAGTACATATGCTCAGGGACCCTGTTATAACACCTTTGCTGAGGTGCATTAGTTCCACAAGTGCTTTAGATGCTTTACCCCTATTTAATTTGACTTTTTATCACAGAGGTATATTTTAGGTTTTCTTTAAGATGTTGTCTGTTAAGTGTTTTGTAGAGGCTGTGCTTGGCTTGCCAGTATCCTGCAAAATTGACTCCTATTTCAGGGAAAGAAGGGAGTGAGTCACAAGAGCAGACAGTTATTTAGAGCAGACAGATCATCTCCACAGGGTTTGTATCCTGTTCAGAACGGCAGCTTCGCGTCTTCTCTGGGCCTCCAAAGTCTGACTGGATGTGTTTGTATGTGCTGTGAGGTTTATATAACATTTCCTGAGCTGTCCTGCCTGATCTAACTTGACATCCTGGGCAAGAGAGAGCAGAGGCAGAAGTGCTTTATGATGCAGCTTCTTGTATGTGTCAGTGGTCGGTGTCTCTGTGACCTTTTCAAATATTAACTCTTTATCTAAGGGGTGTCTTCTTCCTGTGTAACAAAAGCTAAGCTTTAAGCCCTATTGTTTTGAGCCCAGGATTTACTGTGTGGGCTTTGGAACAAAGTTTTGGAATGAGTCTGCTTTCTATTTCTTTGCGGTTTTGCTTTTGTGGTTGTTTTTTCCTACTGTGTGTGTCTGTTTAGAGACCAACAGTACACTGCCTAAAGACAACTTATTTCCTTCTTCTAGGTGTTAGATCTAGAAATATTGCCCTGACCATCTGTTTGTGACTGACTTTGGTTGAGGGGGTGGAGGTAACAGCCTACGTGACTCCAGACAGCTGAACCGGCTGTCCAAGGTCAAAGGTGACTAGTTAGAGAAGAGGTCAGTACTGAGGGACTGATGCCTTTTGAAGGAGGGCTAGTGTATAAGCCTAATTTTGGTGCTCTAAGCTTTATGTGGAAGAGTTTATTTATACTTGGTGGCTCTGGGTTGTGAGCTGTTCATCTGCCTAAACTTGAGTTGGCGTTCTGTTGAAAGCAGTGATAAAACTTGCCCGTGTTGGAGAAGGACGATTCTTAAAAAGGGTTTTTCTGCTGTGCTTGAGGCTGCCCAAGGAAATGAGGCTCTTCTAGAAAGCCTGATGGCTTTTCTTATGAACCTAGAATGAAAAAGTTAATTGCAGTTAAAAGATGTATTTTCTGTAGATAGAACTATAGAATTGCCTCTGTCTCTCTGTCTGCTATGTGGAAGGAAGAGCTCAGTTTTCAGACAAAAGCTGCTTGGCACATGTATGTTGTTAAAAATTCAGAAACTTACAAGTGATTTAAGCTTATTTTTAAGAAAAATATACATTGTAAATAGTTACCTTCTAGAAATTGAGTGTTACATGCAAAATATTTGCACCAATGTGATGTGACAAAGTTACTGGAGGTCCTGCAAAAAGGAGGATGATAACAGGCTTATTTGTAAGCAGTCTCATTTCTGTTTTTCATTTTAGAAAAACACAGTCGGTCTTGTTTTTCTGATTATTTATATACAAGCACAGCAACTGCTAAAAATGCAGTAGGAGAAATTCTTAGTATGTGTTTCTGCAAGATTAAATGCCTTGGTTTATTGAATGCCAAAATCCAGGAAAGAACTGAAAATGAACATTTTATTTGCTGGTATGAACATGCAAAAATAAAAATTGTTTTCTAAAGCTGTGACCTCGAAGTTGAAAAGTCTGCTCTGGTTGAAACTGAATAAAGTATTTGACTTCCTGCCCTCTCTTTATTTAAAATCTCAGATCAAATGATCAAGCACAACAAAGGGACAAAACACAACATAAAATAAACTTCATGTAATATCTGAATTCTTTCAAAAACTTATATTTGGAAGGTGTAATTAATCAGAGTTTAGACTGTCCAGCATCAGTTTCAATTACAAGTTTGTGTCATCTTGTAATAACAGAGCATTGGCTTATAGGCATAAAATTTGAACAGTTGTGAGTATCAGTCCTTAGTAGTAAGTCCCATGTCACTAACAGTGACAGGGCTATTGTGGCACCATGGAAAAAAAAAGGTGTGCTGAGTTACCTTGAAAGATCTACCATTCCTATAGCTGTGTGCATGAGAGATTTTTCTATTTATGATACATAAGGCTTGGTGCCTGGAAGATGGTTTAAAGTTATTTAGCAGTAGTTCTAATACTGCTGAGTATGTGCATGAACAGAATGAACATAACTTCCATTCTTCTGATTTCTTTATTGATATGGTGCAAATTTTTACAGTGTAACTCTATCCTTGTTAAGCCAAATATGAGCAGAAGCTGTTCTTCATTGATTTTTTTTTTCTTTTTATAGTCCAGTAAAGTGTGAGCTCAGTCTACTTCTTAACAACAGATAAAGGGGAAAGTTCCTGTAAATGTGGATGCTGAGGGTTTTTCTACCCAACCTCTGTCTCTGTTATTTCTCATTCTTGGGTCTTAGGGCAGTGAGTCACATTAAATAAAATGTTTTCAATACAACTGAAAATTGTTAACTTCTGTCTCGTATTTCCGAACCATGTAGTGGAAAAAGCTTTTTGTTTATAGGTTCAGTACCTGTTGTGTCTAAATGGATTCTCAGGAAACATAGACAAAGATGCCATGCACTTCAGTATGGGTGAAGTTAGGTTCCAAGAGTCATATGTATGTATTTGTATGTACACACCTGTGTTGTGTGTGCTGGTGAAGACTCTCTGAAACACCTGTCTTGAAAGTTTTGGGTTGCCAGTGTGTGCAATAAGAGGTGAATCCAGTTAGCTTGCATCAAGTACTGCACTGCTGTTCCCAAATCTGACCTAAAGGAGTTTGGATATCTCAGCCTTGTGTTGGGATCTTTATTTAAACTTTTGGATTGCTTATTTATGTTTGCACCAAATTCTGTATGTCTGCTCTGGGGCAATTTGATTACTGCCCTGGAGAGGTGTGGAAAGCCGTTCTTTTTTGGTGCCTATTAGTGAATGTCAAAGCAGGGCTTTGGTTTTGGAAGAAGCAGGGCATTTTCCTTTAAAGTAGTTTGATATATGCAGCAGAGAAGTGACTGAATGAGTGTGTTTCTGCTCCTCTACACAGCTAATGCAGAAGAAGAAAAAGAAGGAAGTATTCATTGGGCATTGCTGATAGCAGTTTCAGTATTCCAGCAAGCTAACTCCTTTTGCTCTGGAAGTATTTGCAGCTTCTGAGCAGCTTTAAACATCTACTTCAGAGTGGATCTACGAAATTCATCAGAACAGAAGCCTTAGGCTAGAAATGTGCTTCCTTCTCTGTCTGTCACATTCTATGCAAGCTTTACTGAGAAATACTGTTTACTTCTAGAAATCAGTTTTTCATTTTGTATTTTTCAGGAGAATGGTCTGTACACTAAAATAATTAAAAATAAATATTCTAAAATTGGGCAGTATGGAGAAAAAGCACCACCTGCACTCATTGTAAGATGATAGATGGGGAAAATTGTAATCCAATCCATATTGCAGTTAAAATAACTAAAATGTTACATTAAAAAGGTAAATTTTATAACTTCTTTGTTAAATTTAAAAGTTCAAGTGTTCGGGTTACAAAAGTTTCTGTTGAGGTTTGCTAGGAAATTGATCCTGTCTCATAAATGCACTGTTGGGTGAGGTGATGGGACTTCCTTTAACGCTTAAAAATTCAGCTTTGTTCTTCACTGCTGAGGAGCCTGGAGAAGGTGTGGGGACGGGGTAGCAAAGCTGACCAAGTGGTTTGTTGCCCAAGGAGGGGTGGGTTCTGTGTCATGCTTGGTACCTGTTGTGTGCTGCTCCCAGTGGTCTGTATGCTTCAGTTCCTGTCTGACAGTGCTGTGGACCAGTTCACTGATCTAGAAGCAGAGTGAATGGTTTTCTGCTGAGCCATTCAGTTACTGCAGTAGATGAGCAGCAGTGGTGCAGGACCGTGTGCCAGGGGCAGTCAGAGGAGAGTGGGGGGTTGGATTACCTGCCAGTGAGCTCATACATTGTTCAGCTCTATCACAGCCATTAGAAGGCTGAACTAATAATTAATAATGTCACTGTTTTTTCAGTCTTCCAATATACAGTTTGATTTTTAGAATGTCTTTTTGTTGCAATGTGGTGTATGAAGTAGCTATAAAACTAACTTTCTGTATGTGTGTCATTTGCTGCCAGTGGGAAAGTGGAGTTTTTGGCAGAACTTGTGTATGCAGTAGCAAAAGCT
The DNA here is from genome assembly GCA_025920805.1 of Petroica traversi. NCBI lineage: Eukaryota > Metazoa > Chordata > Aves > Passeriformes > Petroicidae > Petroica > Petroica traversi. The sequence continues at coordinate 4,264,678 of JAHLSL010000061.1, forward strand.
TGTGTGAGTTTAAAAAAGGCTCAAAACAACTAAGCAGTTTTTGAAGTCATACTACCTAATTCCTGCTTGAAACGGTTTTAGAGAACTAAGTTTTACTCTTGTTGGGATGCAATTTTTTCTAAGTCTCTAATTCTAGTACTGTTTTGAAAAAAAATTGGAATTCTTTTTATCTTCTGATTTCTGTGTTTTAAGGCTTTTTTCCACTTCAGTGGCATCAGTAGCTCAGACCCATGAAGATGGGATTCATGTTTTGTCTCCCAAGGATAGACACTTAGCATTTTTCTTTCTTTCAGTTGTAAGTAGCAGTTCAGGGGCCCCTGCTACCTTCCAGCATAGATCTTCTGGGTTTTTTTTTTTTTTGTTATACAGCCTTTTGTTCTTTCAGTGATTGTTGCTTTCTCAGTTTCCAAGTGATCCTGGTTCCATCCTTCTTATGTATAGAGATGCAGAAAATTTCGTGGAAGGAAGTTGCACACAGAGGCTATGGGCAAATATTTACTTTGTTCCAAATTATGTACATCATTTTTGCAACTTGGTGTGATTTGAGAAAGTGTGCAATGATGAATTGTAATATTTGATATATATGTAAATGGCATAATCCTTTTACGTTCAAAAGTAAAAGCAGTCTATATTAAAATAAATGTATTTAAAGCTGAGCGAAAAGTTTCTTTTATATACCCGAAAAAGAATTATTTTTATCCTCTGGTTAAAAACTTTTATTTCTTCTGAATGTTTCATAGAGGTGATGTGAAAACAAAGGGAATGATAAATACTTTTCACTTAAAAATGTCTTAGTGCAATTCCTTCTAAGGTTTTAAGTGCTTCCATAGAAGTATACCAGGTTTTGAAGACAAACCTTTTTGGATATAGTCACGTGAATCTTGCATAATTTGAGACTGATTTGCATTCCATCTATGTTGTTTCTTTCTTAAAGGCACCATTGCTTTCAAGACCATGGATGTGCTCTTTTGAGTGCTGCTCACTGATGATTAGAAAAAATCAACTATTTCAATTGAAAGGGATCTACAGTGATCATCCAGTTCAACTGCCCGGGTTTCAGGGCTGACCAAGAGTTAAGCCATGTTGTTAAGGGCATTGACTAAATGCCTCTTAAACACTGACTGCCTTGGGGCATTGACCACCTCTATAAAGAAGCCTCTTTTTGTTGTTTAATGGTGGAATTTTTTTGTTTGGTTGTTTTTTTAAGATTTTATTGCATACCTGTATCCTTGAAATACATGAAGTGATGGATTAAAGAAACTGCCACCACTTATTACAGGAGCCGTTGAATTAAATTTATTGTTAGTAAAACTTCTCAGAAGATCAAATCAAAAGGAATGGGACAGACTGAAAGGGGAAATCAGATTATCTTCCTTCTTGTACTTTAGGAATGGAAGTTGATAGTTTTTCTTGTTTTGTACAGATGCAGATACGTACCCATCTATTATACAAGTACATTTCAGCTAGTAATGATGGAATGTAATTTAATAGCTGGATGTTGTTCAGCAGGAACCTACAGATGGTGATCTTCAGTTGCCTTTGGAGTTTCTTTGTTGGTTACAAACAAACTCAAGTAGGAGAGAGCAGTTTGGCTCTTCCCACAGCAAAGAGTTTGTTGCTTTGAAGTTTGTTGCCATTCATATTACTCTGATTTGACTCCAGTGAATATAAATTACCATTATTTCCCTGCCATGCATGAAGTCCTAAATTTGAGTGACTAGTTTAAACAAATATCTGAGCTCTGTTTGAAAACAAGTGAAGTGGTTAGAGGGTTACTCCTGCTTTCCCCTGCATCACCTTGCTCCAGCATTTGGTGCTATAATTCCATAGTTTGTAGGTTCAAACTAATATAATATCTGCAGAATGCTTGACTTCTTTGTGATATCCATCAGTATAGGGAAAAGTTCAATGTTTAGAGTGACGCAATTTTAAAATGCCAAGTTAAAGCATTTTTAAGACTTTGCAATACCTGTATATTCATGAATGCTTTCAGGTTATGTATTCGTGCAGTCAGTAAGATGGGAAAAATGTCTGCATCTGTATTTTGAGATTTGTATTGAGATTTCAAAGCTTGCAATACGTAACTTCCCACTGTCATAAACTATTTCCTTGTTTTTATTTCCCCCTGAGTGGAGCCGCTGCCATAATGACGCTGTTACAATACCCCAAAACGTAGCAGTAGTTGGTTTTTGTTAGGTGATGATATTACATGCAAGTACCCTGCCACCTGGAATGAGCTATTTTCAGGATTCCCTAAGGCTGAGATACTTGTTTGTAAACATCTCTTGCTGCTCTTCCTGGTCTTTTCATGCCTGCTAGACTTAAAGACTCTGGTGACAGAGAAAGGATATTAACAAAGAAGTGGCAAATATTGCACCCACCGGATGCAGCAGTCCTGTTGCAGAGGTTTGATGCTAGGTTTACATTAAATTTAGCCTAAGAAAGGACAGACTTCCATGAAGGAACTCTGCCTTTTGGCAATTCAACTTAGTTAGCTAAAAGTGAAATTGTGTTCAGAGAGTGTACTGTGTTAAATCTGATGCTGAGTGAAGGGAGTGTTTGTAGTTATTAACTGTGTGGATTAGGTTAAGAAATCTTAGAATCCATTTCCTTGTTTGGGCTCAATAAGAAATGAAGTGACCTCAGGGCACTTCTCCTTCCCTTCTCTGTGAGAAAATAGAATCCAGGGAGATAACTAAATCTGCCTCCACTTGAGGAATCCCAGAAGTATTTAGCTGCTGTCACAAACCTCAGGAGACTCAGATCCAAGTGTCTTAATTGCCTGTTCTCCTTTCCAGTATCTGCATCTTCCATGTCCAACCTCTTAATCATCAGCAAGCATTTGGGATTCCATGCACCAATAGTTGTGGTCTCTCTCTTTTTTTTTTTTTTTTAAAGGACTCTTGGAAGTTAATTGGGTGGAAGATGGCAAGCTGAAAATAGTCAGCTGCAGCACTGAAGTAGAGACTGGCTAACTTAACTATTGTGGAGCTCACATTACTTAGTCTTGCAATGAAATACACAGTTTTGAAACTTCTAAACTTCTGTTTTTGAACATGCTGGTCTCGAATCGCTGGTGTGAATATAATTTCGTGCTGAAACTTACTCACTAACTTCATTTTACTATGTGCTAAATAATTTTGACTGCTTGATCTTGGGGTAGCATAGTGCTTGAAGTTTTTTTGGCTACCACTTCTATTACTTGCAAAAAAACCCTCCTTCACTTGTTTAAAAAAAGTGAGAATATTTACCTTGGGAATCACTTGTATGTGTTATCCCCAAATGAGCAATTTCTGCCTTTTGGACATGACTGTTTTTTCTTCAGCTTGTATATTATGTGAACTTGAAGCTAGTTTCTCTTTTGTGAGCATTTTCTTTAATGTGTCTTTTGTTTTAATTTTATTTATGTTTTAATATGTATCAGTTTTTAGATGTTCCCACAAGTACTTCTTTCTACAAAGTTTATCTAGGTGTGAAGGAATGATCATGTAAAGCCCATCACACAGGTCAGTTGTGACAGTGGCATCTCGTGGTCAGCTCGCTGCTGTGGGTTCATATCCATGGATGGTTTGTAAGCCCCTTGTTGGGCAGTGTTGGACAGTTGTCCTGAGATGCCTCTGGCCTTTCTGGGACAGTGACTGCTAATGACCAGTGAAGGGAATGATGGACAGCAATTCGTCATGAAAGCAGCCTTGTCAACCTTGGGTTATTGTGATGTGTTTCCCTTGTTGTCTCAGCCTAAATATCAGTTGCAATGTGACTGTGGCAGGTGTCTCTTACCCTCCTCACTTTTGGTAGCATACACATTGTGGCCCTTGCTTTTGGTCTCTGGCCTTATGTACCATGGTGAGGGTTTTGGTGATTTTGAATCCCAATCTTCAAATACATATTTTTTATAAAAACATCCTTAAGAGACTTTTCTTTTAAACTCTCAACAGGTGGGAAGGAGAAACCAAAAACCAATGCAGAAGAGCTGCAGATTAAAAAAGTTAAGAAGAAAAAGAAAAAGAAACATAAAGAGAACGAGAAGAGGAAGCGTCCAAAAATGTACAGCAAATCCATTCAGACCATCTGCTCAGGACTGGTTTCTGATATTGAGGATCAGGAAGCCAAAGGCATCATAGATGATCATCTTAAGGATTTCAATGGGAAAAATATGGATCCCAAGAAGGACTGTGAGTCCAAGATACCAGAGAACAGTGAGTTTCCATTTGTCTCGTTAAAGGAGCCACGGGTTCAAAATAAACTCAAAAGGTTGGACACATTGGAGTTCAAACAGCTGATTCATATTGAGCACCAGCCTAACGGAGGTGCATCAGTTATCCATGCCTACAGTAATGAACTCTCCCACTTGTCTCCTGTGGAGATGGAGAGATTTGCAGAAGAGTTTGTGGGTCTGGTTTTTAGTGAAAATGAAAACTGTGCAGCTTACTATGTTATGGGTATTGTTCATGGGGCAGCTACTTATTTACCTGACTTTTTAGACTACTTTTCGTTTAATTTTCCCAATTCACCAGTGAAAATGGAGATTTTGGGAAAGAAAGATATAGAGACAACGACTATGTCAAATTTTCATGCTCAGGTAAGAGGTTATGCATTTTACTTTCTAAAGTCATATAATGGTTTCAACAAATGGGGTGAATGGGGTTTTCTTAGAGTAGTTGCTATTAGCTGTTCTATGTGGATGACACAGAAGACTAGAAACAAGGGATTTCTTTAAATTAAAGTCAGTTCTATATTACTGAAGGTGAGAAGAGACACAGAATTGTTAACTGAGACATTAGATTGGATTTTTGGTGGGAGGGCAAGTGTTTGCATGCTTGTGTGTGTAGGTTTCTTTGGATTTGTTTCGGTAGCTGAAGATTAACAATGAGTTTTGGAGGATTAAAATGGTTTAGCTGTGGCTTTCTGAGTGTCTGAACTGTAGTTTATCTGTATGAACTTTGTCATAACAATGAAATGCTTCAATATAATATTATACATAAAAACCTATGTAGGGCACAGTTAAATTAGCTGCGTTTATACTTTGGATTTTCTAAATCCATCCTTAAAGGAGAGCTTGGGGGTTAATGTGCCTAATGATTTGGTCCTTAGCCCTTTGCATTTCTCCTCACTTGGCTGGATTCTCTGGAAAGCTCTTAAGATAAATGGTAGAAAGACTGGCAGCTTTTGAATATTTTTTTATTTTAAATGTTTTGGAGAGAAATGACTGTATATTCTCTTAACAACAGCTACTGATTAAACATCACCTCTGCTGTTTTTTGACTTCCTGTAGAAAAAACATTTCTGTTGCACAGAATTTATTTTAGCATTGGTTTTTAGGAAAAAAAATCTGATTGATTTTCACCTTGATGATGAGGTTATTGCCAAAAGCCACTTAGTGAGTATGAAACAATTTATGAAGAAACTCAATCCTGTTGTTAATTATATCAACTTTCTCACAGTTACCCTTTAAACTCCCTTACTTGTGAATTTAGATGTTGTATGGGTCAGCTTTAAACTATTTTAGTCTTCACTTTTGAGGCTATTGCAAGGAGTTGAAATGTAAGTTACACTGTCATCTTTTTCATGAGGAACAGGGACTTTTCTTCCTCCTTTGGCTGCATTAACATTTGCATAGAACACTTGCATGTATTGACAAATTTCAAGTGTGGGTTATCCACAAGGGTATGCAGAGCTAAAATGTTGCTGCAAGAGAACATTTGCAGTGCTGCCTGAGAAAATACCACTGCTATGGAATATGAATATTCTGTGAACTGTGGTCAGCGTTTTTCTTGAGAATGTAAACTGAATCATTAATAATAAAAATCATAGAACATATTATGGGCAGCTCTCCAGAGCTGCTCTGTCTTTGGCCATTTTATATAAGAAAAGCTGGATGTGTCCTTGTCACTACATTCCTAAAATCCTACTGGTTGTCTTGGGTAGCATTAACACAGGTATAGCTGTGTGCTAGTGCCTGTCTAAAGAAATAATTAAGAAAAGCCAAATGTTATTGTTGTGAATATTATAATAGAATTGTTTTACTAAAAGGATAGATTAAATCAGTGTTACACTGGCAACATCAACACCTATAGTTAAATTTGTCCTGTGTTCATTGGTGTTGAAATCATAATTCCCCATTTTTGTGTAAGTCAAGGAGGAACAGAGCGAGGCTGTGGTAGATGAAAGAATCCAAACTGAATTATTACAGCATTCAACTGATAGCTCCATGGTCTAAGCTATATTCTACTGGACTGGAGGTGTAGTTCTAGTATCTTCTTTTCCTTTGTGTTCCCTCATTTTTTCCTTCGTTTTCATGGCATTTTATCACTTCCCATTTTGGTTGCTTGACAGAAAACTCTTGGCTCCTTGTATTTTTGCTGACTAAGGGATCTGTGGTGTATAAATAACACGGACAGGCAACCATCAGACTTAAATTGTCTTCTGTACAACATTTCTGTTTCCTGGAACATTTAAGTCAGTATCTTGGTTGCCTAGTTATTGATTCTATTTTTCCTTATGATTTTCTAATTTCTGTTTTACTTTGGCTGTTTATTTTGGGGTTTTGCTACAGTTGAGATGTTTTGTTAGCTTTGTATTCTGCTTTCTGACTTGTAAGGTTTTGTGCAGATTGAGAACATTCTCCTGTCTCACTAAGTACTTTGTGGATCTTTTAAAGGTGTTCTAATTTCCTGTTGCAGTGTATTTTGATGAAACTTTAAATGTATGTAGTTTTTTGTTCCTACACTGCCCAGAAGCTTTGTGCTGTGGTGTTCCTTGTCCTGAGCAGCCTCAGCAATATCTAGCAGTTGTTGGATGGATAGCCTCACTTGAGAAAGGATTTGTTTTCTGAGGTCTAAGAAGGAAGTTGTTTTTTTATTAAGTCCGCTTTGAGTATGTATCTTGGACTTCATCAGCTTTAAGAAACTTGGGTATTCTCTTGCTATTTTTAACTAAAACACTGAAATTAAACTCTCTTTGGTAGAAGAGGTTCTTTGGAGGTTTCTCAGAGCTCATGTCATCAATCAGACAAATGTAAGTATTTAAAAAGATTTTAAAAAAGGTATTGTAAAAAGGACAACCAAGGTTGAACTAAACCTGAAACGGAAAATATTACAGAGTGTTTTATCAAATTTTGTTTTTCAAGCAGAACCTTTTGGTACTGCTCAATCTTTCACCTGTTTTGTGACAGATGTGGGTTTGGGATTTTTTGGTTTTAGGTAATGCATATTTCTAAGTTACCGAGTTCTGTGACAAGAGACAGATTTCACAGTAAATTCTATTGCTGAGGTCAAAATTGGAGTCCTTCTAAGCTTACGTTAGGTCTGCATCTTTCAAGTAATTTACTTTTCACAGTTGTACTGTTCAAAACTAGCTCCTTTCATCTTGCTTCCAATACACCTGTGTCAGACAGGAGTAATGTAATTTTACTTGTTAGAAGATTATAAGGGACAGACATTTCTGAGAATATTTATAGTAGGCACAGGAGAGAGGAATTTGGAACTGATTCTTTCTAATGAGAATTAGCTTTTAAATTTTGCTGGGAGAGGAACTGGGGAGTTTTTCATCATCTAGCTTGAGCCTGTACCTAGGTACTCCTTAAATTTTTTTTGCGTTAGTGGAACAGCTCTTTGTGAATTGACTGTAAAGCTTAGTTGGATAGTTTCTGTAGCTGGGCAAAATAAAATTATTCTGGGTATCCTTGTATCCAATAAGTCAGTCTTTCAGGTGGTGAAAAACTGTCTTGTAGCTCCATCTTCCCTGGGCTCTGTCGTTTGTCTGCCAGTTACCCGACAGCCATGAATCTTGTCAGATGGGGCTTTTAAAGAATGGGAAGAGCCAACTTTTGCCGCCTTCTTGCAGCTTACATCACTTCACTTAAACTATTTAGTGCTGTTGAGACAAATGTTAATATTTTGAGCTCATTACTTTGTTTGTGTGCTGTGCAAGTGTAAATTTTTATTGCTGTGCTGAAACTCCAAAGCTCACAGTTGATGTTGAACTGGAACAATGCTTAGTGCATTGATTTTATTGTCTTGTCCCAGAGACAGCTTCTTAGTACAGATGAAGTAAACTGCTGCACAATACCCAGCAATTCCTCTGCTGCAAGACAAGATGGACTGTTTTTAAGCCATATTTGACAAGTCCTTGTCACATGTGTCTGTGGGTGATTCTACTTTTTCCCAAGAAATCTATTGTAAAATATTTTTTTTGTTTGTCCTTTTATCATTTTATTCTGGTCTTTAGTGGAAAAGGAAAACAATTTATTATTTTCTTTTTCTTTTCTTTATATTTGAAGATTGCTTAACAGCTCCTTTTTTTCCTTCTTTCTAGATTAAGAGTTATTTCATTCTACAATACAGGTTATACCCGTATTAGTCTTAGTGTTCTCCCCTTATGTTCACTTCATCCATCCTTATTTTTTCTTAAAATATAATAGCGAAAATCGACAGTGTCTGCCTGGTGTATTGATGTCAAGGACTATGAGAAAATTGCTGCAAGTGTCTTGCAAATTTCTGCTCTTAGTTATCTATTTCTTCATTTTTCAGAACAGTTTGTGATCTGCTGTAGCACAGCTCCTGCTAATTGAGTTGCTCTTCTTTTCATGTTTATGCAGTTCATTAAATATATATGAGAGTGTAGTTCTTGCTTTTATTTAAATGGAATTATATCCTTTGCATTCAGACCCCTCTCTCCAGTTTCAAGATCTTGCTAATTTTGATCCTTTCCTGTAATGGATTTGCAGTGTTGTGATACCTGTGGGTTTCATGAGGAAACACTGCCTTCAAAGGAAGGATCTTTGCTGCTTGCCTCAAAATTATGTTATGTGAGCACAGACAAAACTGCCCACAGTTTGCTTTTACTAGTTTGTTTTTGTAGCAGTTTTTAGAATATAATGCAAATGTCAAATGTCATGATGTCTGTTGGTCCTTTGAAAAAGCCTATCCAGTCATAGAAGCAAAGGTTAGTTTGACTTGACTGGTTTTGGTTGATTTTTTTTCACATGACCATGTTTATTAGTTCTTAATATCTTATTTTCTAGGTAGTTGATATTGTATCCAGCTAAGTGTTTTTTTCTGGAAATTTGAATTAGGCTAAATAGTCCCTAGCTCCTCTGTCTTCTCTTGACATCAGTTTCTTTAAGATGGTGTGTTACTGTCTTCCAGATCTGAAGAACTTGTTTTGTGGTTTTGAGTTAAAATCATGGAGTGATTTGTGTTGGAAGGCACCCCAAAGCCCCATCCTAGTTCCTTCCATCTGCCATGGGCAGGGAAAGGACACCTTCCACTAGACCAGGTTGCTCAGACCTCCATCCAGCCTGGCCTTGATCACTTCCAGGGGTGGGCCATCCATAGCTTTTCTGGGCACCCTGTGCCTCACCATCCTCACAGCAAAGAAATTCTTTGTAATAGCTAAACTGCCCTCTTTCAATTTGAAGCCATTCCATCTTGTCCTATCATTACATGCCCTTGTACACTGTCCCTCTCCACTTCTCTTGTAGTCCCCTGTAGGTACTTGAAGGTTACTCTAAGGTCTCCCTGGAGCCTCTTCCACAGGCTGAACAGTTCCAATCTGTCTCTGAAGAGTCTGACTTCATAGGAGAGGTGCTACAGCCCTTTCAACATCTTCATGGCCTTCCTCTGGACTTGTTCCAGCAGGTTGATGCTCTCCCTGTGCTGGGACCCCAAAGCTGCATGTGGCACTGCAGGTGGGGTCTGAACAGAGCAGAGGGGCAGAATTTCCTCTCTTGCCCTGCTGCCCACAGAGCTGGCGAGGCAGCCCAGGATACGTTTGGCTTTCTGGGCTGCAGGTTCCCATTGCTGGGTCATGTCCAGCCTCCCATCCAGCAGCACCTCCCAGTCTCTCTCCCCAAGGCTGCTCTCAGTTGATTCTCCACGCTGTGTTTGTGCTTGGGATTGTCCCAGCCTACATGCAGGACCTTGCACTCGGCCTTGTTAAACTTCATGAGGTTCACAAGCCTCTGAGTGGCATCCCTTCCTTCCATCATGTCAACTGCACCACACAGCTTGGAGTTCTCAATGATTTATTAAAGCTTTGTCTTGTTTTACCTTGCTGCCTTTGTGCTGTAGGTATGAGAGGATGCACATCATTCAGGCTGTACACTTTAGGAAAAGTCACTCGAACTGTACAGTGTGCAGTTATACAAATGGCCAGAGCCAATCTGGCACCTGCTGCTGCTAAAAGAAAATGTGCTCATTCTTTCTTTCCACCCCATTGCATGTTTTTGTGCCAAGATGTGCTGCTTCTCAAACTGGGGAGTTCAGTTTGTTTCATTAATCCAGCAGAACTGCTTAACTATTCTTGAGGGATTGGTTTTACTACTGAGTTGGCAAATTACATTGTTAAAATATATCAGAGGTAGCTCAAGGATTGTGGATCTACACAATCAACCCCATTCTGTAACAGCAGGCAGTTGCATCTTCAGAGACATAATTTTTGTTGCTTTTTTTCCCAGTTTGGAATAAATTTATGTTGCCAGGTTAGCTGTAATGGACACAGAATATCCAAATATTATAATGAACAAGTATTTTAGAGGAAGAACTATGACAGTAATTATAGTTCATGTTTGTGGTGTGACTTTTTATGTGAGGGTTGTCCTCACTTTTTCAGGTTCTGCACACAGAGCCTGTTGTTTCCCTTCTCTTCTAGCCTCTTTTAGTACTATATTCTCTGTCCTTGTTCAGCTCTTTAACATTTCTTTTGCTGAGAGGTTTTTGCTATTTAGTCCTTTTTTAATTTGTGAAATCCTGCTTGATGTCATTAGTTCCTTTAGTGTTTGAAGGGAGTTGCCGAAATATTTTTTAAAGAAAATCTCAAATAATTGGTTATTGCTTCATTTCCTTATCATTAAAGATTTGTGCAGTATCTGTTCTCATATCTTGTGTTTTCCTGTGTTCTAGAAGTAGTTTTTATATTGGAGCTGTGTCTTTTCAATTTTTTCAGTAGAACTTTGTTTTCAATAGAATTTCCTTTGTGCTTTTAAGATGATCAAATGCTTGGTTAGTTATTAAAAAGGTATAACATTTTTAGAAACTTTTTGCTGTTACAAGTCCTCCATGATAAAGCCTACTTTCTTTTTTTTTTTCCTTCTGGATGATGAAAAATTGAATTTTATCTCTGTTAAAACCACATTTTTTTATTTTTAAATCTAAAAAAGATTGATTATTTAAAAAATACTTCTTAAAAACCTTTAAATAGATTCTTTATATAAAAAATCTAAAAAATACTGAATTTTTAAAAACTGATCTGTAGGACTATATGTAAGAGACTTTTTGATAGATGATGGCAACATTTTGTCTTGAAGCACAAGAAGTTTTCACTTACTGAATACCATTGCACAAAGAGTGAGTTCACAGGGAATGATGTTGGAAATCTGCAACACATGCTCATTGGTTTTCCACTTAGAAAACAGTTACCTTTCTAGAGTTCTTCTTGATAGTTTCATCCAATAATATTAGATGACAGTCTTGTGTTACTCTTTTTAGTCACATACTTTGTGTTGACAAAACCCAAACCTAAATAAAATCCTGAAGGTTTGTACTGGCAGCTTGGACAGGATCTGAGACTGACCCTGTCATGGTTCTGCCTGAGCTACAAGAGCAATAGTAGGTACGTAGTTTTTGCCACAAAGGTGATTTTCCATGAAGGTATCCAGTTGATTCTATCCTTATTTTTTTATTTTAAAAAATTCTTTGTCAACTGCTTTACTGCTCTGTGTCGCTGGAATTCAGAATAAAAGCAAAGTCATTTTGCTTTTCAAAACTTCTATCTGTCCATGTTATTACTCAAGGATTTCATCCGCAAGATGAAACATGTCAGGTGATAAATGAACTACAGTGGTAAAAGGATGCTGGTGAAACTAATAATGCAGTAAAAGTCTTGAGATTGCATTTCCAGGAACTTCCAATTGGGAAATACTGTTGGTTGAAATTATATTTTTAATGACATTTAGTAATGCCAGAACTGTCAAGACATCCCATTCTGATACCAAAACCCCGATCTAAGAAGTGAAAAAAAGGTGAAGGAAGGAGTATGAAGTACATGTGGTTTAATTGTAAAAAGCAGCCAAACAGGTTAAGGAGTATTTGTAAAATCTGAGCAATTTTGGTGAGTATTTGTTCAGTGTTGAAACTGGAAGTATAAGGAAGCATTTAAGGATTTTAAAGAAATTGGCAAGGAACAGAAAACCTTTTGGGCACTTTATTGAAATGCACCAAATCAGCAGGAATGTAATGGGCTCTTCATGGCTGTAGCATTTGAGATAGCACTGACTCTGAAATTAGATGTTTTCTGTTCTGAGATAGCAGTGTGTAAGTGCCTTGCTTGTGCACTCATGCAGCAAAACCCTCTATTGCCTCAATGTCCTTGCATATTCTTAGGTGGTTTTATGTTTTTGGGTTTATTTGTGGGTCTTTGGTGGGACTTCATGAGTGTCTTGAAATTATTTTGAGTTCAGTTGGTGGATAATTTTTTTGTGTGTTTGTGGTGGTTATTTTTTTCTCTGAGGACTGTTTTTCCGGACTTTCTTGGTTTTGAAGGTGAAAAATTGAAATAAATTTAAACCTTAAAATTCCAGCAGGAAAATGATAAGATTTCAATTTAAAAAAACCCCTCCTCCACGTAAACCCCACAACAACCCACACCCTACTATATTAAAAATAGGAATTCAGTTGTTATTTGCCCCAGTAATTTATTTAAATGCTTTTAATTCCTCTTTTGGAAACTCATGGTTTCTCTGGATTGTTGCTTCCACTTTGTGACTTATTCAAACACAGAATCTTTAACATGCAGTGTCTAAAATGTTTCCATTTGTACTATGATAATGGTCAAATATATATTTTGGTATTTATATGCATTTTCATATTTGATCTTCAGGATCTTGTTAGACACCAAGATATTTCTGTCTAAACATTTGCTATTGCATTAAAAAAATCAGTTGAGGCCATGTTAGTCACAGAAGCACATAATTCTCAAGTTTTACTAATTGAGGATTCAGTGGTGGTTTTACTGTCATAATTTTCCATTACTGTGATGCAAAAGAATGACCCAGTCTCCCTTTGTGTGTTTTTAGGTGACATACTTCAAATGTAAGCTACATGAGAAGAAAGAAGTTAGGATGTCATATTTATTTTTTATATGTTTCTATTTCTTTTATCTGTCCATGATATTATACTGCATGTACTTGGTGATTTGTATGTGTGTATTCATTCGTGCTGGAAAAGCAGCATGTCCTTGATTCCTCCTTTTATTATGGATTTAAATTGTTCCAGTTTTGAGCAAGTCTGTAAAATTCTAAAAACCCAGTCATTCTGTAAGCTGTGAAATTGCATCTGGGAAGATTACTGTATAGAAGAGATAGATATATATATATATATATATATATGTGTGTATATATATAATGATGTATATAATACTTCATTAGAGGTCATTGCATAATTTAATACAGAATTTGATGAGTAAACACGGGTTTTAGTACATCAGTATTGTTTTTGTGAGTTTAGAAATACACAGAGGAATCTATTTCTCTTCCTACGAACAAACCAGCCAAAGGATACTGATAGTAAAAGGAAAATGTTACTTTTAACTAATATGCCATAGGTTATATTTATTTGGTTGCTGTCTTTATTAGGATTAATTTTGCTTGTCATTGGTCAAACATCAATGAGAGGTTTTGATGTTTTCACACTATTACCTAGTAGCAGTCTAAGGTGGGAGTGAGGGAAAATTAGCTCCTCACTAAGAATGACCTCACCTTTTTATGCCTGTTTGTGAAAGTCTGTAACCTCATCTAAGGTGATGTAGTTCAAGCATTTACCTCTGCTCTAAGACTAGATCTTAGGATGCTACAACCCAGTTCATGGAAGAGATGAGACGAGATAGGAGTTGCTTTTCACTGCCCACAGCTGCTTCATCTTTCAAACTCTTGTTCTTTCTGGCCAGGCGTTAGTGCTTATGGCCTGTGAGTTATTGATTTTTTATTATTTTCTGAAATAGAGAATTTTTTTTAGGTAATTCCTGGATTAAATTCAGATCAGTTCCCTAGGCTTGCTCCCTGTCCATCTTCAGAGGACCTAATGCTAGCAGAAAAGAAGGGAAAAGAGAAATCAAATCTTCCCCTTTGATCACCAACGTGGATTTATTTCCTGTTTATACTGGGTCTGGATGGGTTAATTTTCTTTGTGGACTGTATTTTGGGTTTGTGACTAAAACTGTTGGTAACAAACTGGTGTTTTGGCTATTGCTGAGCATCACTGGCAGAGTGTCAAGGCTTCCAGGACCCCCCTGGTGAGTAGGCTGGGGTGGGCAAGAAGCTGGGAGGGGACAGGGTTGGAACAGCTGATCCCAATTGACTGCAGGGATGTTCTGTGCTGTGGAACATCACACTCAGCAGAAAGTCTGGCTGCAAGGTGCCTGTTGCTTGGGTCTGCTGGGCATCAGTCTGCTGTGGGAGTTGGTGAGTGGTGGAAAACACCACTTAGTGCTTTTTCTTCTTCAGTTTCCTCTTTGCTGAATACACTGTGTTTGTCTGGACCCATACATTTCCTTGCTTTTCCTATTCTCTCCTGTGTCTCATCACTGTGGGAGGTGAGTGAGCTGGGAGTGTGAGATCAGTATCTGCTGCCTGGGGTTGAGCCACAGAGTTCTTAACCACTCAAGCATTTCATTCTGTGTTTACAATGATGTGATTCTGAATATGGTCCCAGAAGAAACCACTCATTGTTTGTAACTTTGATGTTATTTTAGCATTCATGTTGGTATTTCTTCTCCGAAGCTGGACCTTGAGAAGCAGTTATACTGCCTTGTGATCAAGGGGAGGGTGGTTGACCAGGAGAGCTGGGGGTGAAAGGGGTTGGACAATGCTTGAAAAAGTTGTGTTCATTTTTCAGTTTTAACCTTCAGTCTTTTTTTTGGGAGCAAATGAAAAATGTCTTCATTGATCGTCCTTAATGCAGGCATTATGCTGCAGCTAAATACTTTGCTGACTTTGTTTTATTACCAACAACTAGTGGTATATAAGCCAAATGGGTAGGTGGATCCAGCTGGAAGCTTCACAGCTTTCCGAAGCTTTTAGTTAGTATTTTTAGGAGAATTTTTAGGGTTTTCACTTGGAGTAGTTTCACAGTCAGTTTATCATATTCTGTATGAATCATAAAATGATTTAGGATGAAAAAGACCTTTAAGACCTTTTTAAGAGTCCGGCTCTTAAAAACCCAGTCTTGCCAAATCCATAACTAAACCATGTCCTTAAATTCTACATCTAGGTGTCTTTTAAATGCCTCCAGGGACAGTGACTCAATAATTTCCCTGGGCAGCCTGTTCTGGTGCTTGAGAGCCTTTTTGGTGAAGAGATTTTTTTTTTTTTAAAATACCTAACCTAAACCTCCCTTGGCACAACAGCAGGCCATTTTCTTTTGTCTTACCACTTGTTACTTGGGGAGTGGTAGTAGGTAGCATAAGGAAGCATCGGAAAAGGCAGAAAAATTATTCTCTTTAATCAGGGATGTAGATGACAACAGCATCTTTATACCCTGGGCTGGAGTGGTGGAATACTAAGCTACTTATGTCAGAGGAAGAATCATCCTTTTGCATGTTGGGCTTTTTAGTAAAGTGTCAGATTTGTGGGTGTCTCTAGCTTCAGAAAATGCTTTTAGGGTTCTTCCTTGCTCATTGCTGTAGTTGTACGAGCTCCTGATACTTTGTGCCAGTGCAGATATAGCTGAGAACTGAGCTGGTGCAGATTCAGCAGAAATTAATGTTTTGTGGTATTTTATCACAAAATCACCAGCTGTCTCTGCAAAAAAAAAACCTGCAGGAATGTATGACTAAGGATTTGAGGAATAGGGGAATATTCCTGGACTGTTCTTTTCTGTATGTGTGTGCTGGCTTGCTGTAGCATTACCTAAGAAATTTTGTAAAATCCTACTTTTAGCCATTCCTTCATTTGCTGGGAGGAATGAGAGATGTCTGGGATGATCTGAACAGTGTTTGGTTCTGCATTTCTGGAAAGATTTGATTACATTAGTTGATTTTCTCAGAAGGGCACAGTGTTGTTCCATGTTATATTTTCAGGAACTGCTGTTAGTTCTCCACTGCACTTCCATAACTACCAGGAATATTGATGGTCTGTTTGGGTGAGGACCACAGCTAAGCAGTATTTCATTTGCTGTTTTGCTTACACTTTTTTACTTCGCTTGCTTTGGTTGCAGATTGTCTAGAGAGGCCATACAGGGGCCTTACTTGGTCTGTGCAGCAATCCATCTGCTCTTTCCGCTGTTCTGATCTCTTCATATTTCATCTCATTATGCCACTGTGTCTTTCAGCCTGTTAAATAGGAAATCAGAACCCTAAGTGGACATGATCCTCATCAATCTCATGCCTGGGTATTTGGGTGATCTAACACAGCAGATCAGGTTGTTGAAAAAAACCTTGAAACAATACGTGTTTCTGTTCAAATTTCACAGAAGATGATTTCTCATGAGAGGTGAATGTTACACCCTTAAAGTCTGCAGGGAGCAGAAGATGTGCTAGCACAGCACTGCAGAAATGAAGGAGTGGTGATCATTGCCTCGCATTTTGTACAAACTCGTTATGAGCCTTGTGTTCTGTTGTATTTGCTCCAGTTAATGGGCTTGCTCAGAGGCCATACTGGAGAGGATGATTAGTGGAGGAAATGTTTAATTTACTTGTAACTCAGAGTTCTGCCTGTTGCAGGAAAAAGGTAAAAATTCAGCTAGACTTGAGTAATCCAGGTAAGAATCCTTATTGACTAGTTACTGAGCAAAACATGCATTGGTATCTTTTTAGAGCTACTGGTTTGGGAGGTTATCTTCTTGAAAGGCAATAAATAGTTTCTCCAGTTGACCTTCAGGTGTTAAAATTGTCATAGATGTTTAATAAGATCTTCTGTCTTTGAGTTTGTGATAGTTGACTCCATATAGTCTTAAATACACTGGAGACTGAAGGACTAAAAGAAGTCTTTTTATCTCAGAAAGTGTAAGCATAGAGGTTACAGGTGTTCACTGAACGTAGATTTTGGCACAGTAGAGAGCTTGGTATAACTTCTGTTGTCATATTCTACTTGTAGGTAAAAAGAACATACTCTCATGGTACGTATAGAGCTGGCCCAATGAGACAGATCAGCCTGGTTGGAGCAGTTGATGAGGAAGTGGGGGATTACTTCCCTGAATTCCTTGATATGTTGGAAGAATCACCCTTCTTAAAAGTAAGGACAGAAGGGAATGGGCTGGGAGAAGGGGGACAACATGGTGTTGAGTGCTGTTGTAATAATAAAGTGAGAGTATGTGAAACTTGTTTAGATAATTGAGTGTTCTAATAAACGCTTTCATCGTGAGAGATAAAGGCTGCTTTTAACAAGATTTTTAAAGTAACTCACTTGAAAACTGTGCCTTATATTTCCCATTAGTGTACACTGCCATGGGGAACACTTTCTAGTTTGAAGTTAGAGAGTCGTAAAGACAGTGATGATGGTCCCATTATGTGGGTACGTCCAGGAGAGCAGATGATCCCTGTGGCTGACATGCCAAAGTCACCTTTCAAAAGGAAGAGGTAAGTTGAATTATTTTACTTGCAAAATGTCTGGTTAGTATTTTTCCTTTACAAATTCATTTTATCCAAAACCTTTCACTGTGTTAATATAAATTACTGTAAATCTTCATCTCCCAGTACACTTTTTTGTTTCTTTGTTGCGTAAGAGTCTGGAATTTTTTGGTTTTAATTTTTGCTGGCTGATCCTTTTTGGAGCTTTAGTAGAAATTTAAGTTGAAAACTTCAGGGAAATATGTACACACATGCAATTACTCATGTAATTGCCATGAAACTGGAATTGATACCCATGTTGTTACATGTGAGTGGATGTGTTACTGACCTGTGGGGACAAGGGCTTTTCTCTCACCTGGAAGGTCATAACTCTAACATTAAATGAAATCTTTAAGCTTTGCAATGGTATTGGTATTGCTGATAAGTAGGTACAGCCTCTGCAGAACTTTAATATTGTGTGTCATAAGGAATTGGGAGTTCTTTTCAAAATGTGAACACAAAAAGGGAGCGTGCAAGAAGTGGAGGCAGGGTCAGGTGCCTCAGATGGAGTATAGAGACACTGTCCAACCAGAAAGGGGATACAGTTAAAGCCAAAGACCATCTGGAGCTGGATTTGGCAAGGGATCTGAAGGGCAGCAGGGACTTCCACAGGCATATGGACAGTAGAAGAAAGACTAGGAAAATGGAAGGCATTTGCTGAATGGGGCAAAGGGCCTGCGGACAAACGTCACAGTAAAGGCTGAGATGGTGCTTTCTTTGCTCTTGTCTTTTCTAGTAAGATTTACTTTGTTATGGCTTAGAGACAGTAGGAATTTCTGGAGTAAGGGCTGCTTCAGTGGAGGAAAATCCACTTAAGTGGAGAAACTTATTAGAAACACTGATTAGACAGATACAGACTCATGGAACCTACTGTGACGGATCACATCTCACAAGTGCAGTGGGAGCTGGTCAGAATTGCAAGGCCACTGCCTTTGAAAGGTCATGGCACTTGGCAGTGGTTCCTGAGGACTGGAGGAACACAAATGCCACTCCAATCATTTAGAAGGGTAAGAAACAGAACCTGGGCAACTGCAGGCCAGTCATCTCACCTTTATCCTGGGAAAGTTGCCATTTCAAGCATGAGGAACAAGATGTTAATTGGGACTTGGAGAAATTATGCTTTATCCACCTGAGAAACAACAAAATGATTGGCTCACAGGTTGAGATGAGTGCCAAGGGTCTTGTTTGTCTCAAATTTGTCAGGGCTTTCCACAATGGACAACAGTCTCCCATAACATCCTGACTGACAGATTAACCAAGGGCAGACTAGACTGGCAGGTGAGTGAAGTGGACTAGGAACTGGCTTAACTGCTGTACTCAAAGGTTTGTGAGCAGCAGCACAAATTCCAGCTGGAAACAGTAATCCAGACCTTGGTATTTTATGTCAGTATTGTTCACCATCTCCATTAATGGCATCATGGGACAGAGAACACCCTCAGCAAGCTGCAGCTGATGCAAAACTGGAAGGAGGAGTTGACCGTAAGAGGCTGTAGAAATGGGCTGACTTGGGGTGCTCATGGAGTTGACAGAGGGCCTTTCAGTGCACTTTGGGCCCTGACACTTGTTTAGTGTTGGTTGGTTTTTTGTCTGTATTTTTTTTACTGGGCAGCTATTCTGATTTTTTTGCATTGCTCATTACATTTTTATTTGACCTAAATGTTACTGTTTTCCTTGTTTGACTCTTGTTCTCATTGAAGGGATAGTTCATCACAATGCTGTTGGCTATGGTGGAAATTAGACAATTCAGAGAAATTTCTGTATCACTGTTGCTGTTTTTCTTATGCAGAACTACCAATGAAATAAAAAACTTGCAGTACCTACCTCGAACCAGTGAACCCCGTGAAATGCTATTTGAAGACCGGACCCGAGCTCATGCGGATCACATAGGACAAGGTTTTGAGCGACAGACCACAGCAGCTGTGGGAGTGTTGAAGGCTGTGCACTGTGGGGAGTGGTAGGTGTTGATTGGCTTCACTTAGGTATCTAAAAAATGTTTGTCTGAATTGCCATTTATAATTGGAAGGGAGTGCAGAATAGGTTAATCTAGGATTAAAGATTTAATGAAGATTTCACAGGTCTGTCTGAGCACTAGATATTTGTCTGCCCTCTTTAGATTGCATATGGCCTTGCTGTGTGGTTGAAACTAGAAGGGTACCTTGCAGTGACAGTTCAGTAGCTGTAATTGGGTTGCTGTTAGTGAGGCCATGTAAGATGTAAAAACACTTAGTTTTGCTTAAAATGGTGTATAGAGACTGAGCTGGTAGTACTGCAGAGGAGCACATGTAGACCTTCTGGCAGTTGTGTTGTCTAGAGATGAGCAGAATTCTTATGCTTCTGCTTCCCAAGTCATGGCTCTTACAACTCTGATTTATTTATGGTAGCTCACCTAGAAAAAATCTTGTTGGAAGTTGTGTGATGTTTTTCAGTGTCTGTCTTAGGAATTCCTGTGTGAGATTCAGAAAATGAGGCTTGTTTATGTGTTAAGCAAATAAAAAGCCTATCTATAACCATATGGGCTTCCTGGTCCAGATCTAAGAGGCATTTTTCAGCATCTTCAGATCATGGAGAGTGACCTTAGTTTTGGAGGTTACCTCTGCAGATGTAAACACTACAAATACCTTTTTCTGTTTGTGTCTGTCTAGAAATTAGAAGAGCGAATCCCTTTGGATAAAATGATGTGAATTTGTGTTACAGTGCATGAGTTTGTTGACACAGAAAGTAGAATCATGGGCATTGAGGAAGAACTGGATTGCTCAGATGATGATGTGTTTGTCTCTTGGGCTCTGAGGTTTTCAGTTTGCTTCCTCTTCACTGTTGTTGGCAGTGGGAGCCTTCAGCTTCCTGCTTGCTCTGACTGTGCTGTGGTGAATTAAATGGTAGCAGATCAAGAGCTGTGATAACTCTGTAGATCTGATTATTTGAAATGACACTTTGCTCGTTTGAGAGAGGGACTTGAGAAGGAAGTAAAGCACCCAAACAAAACCCTGCTCCCCAGACTGGGATGTTGGTCGGGATTAAGAAGTTGAATTGATAGAATTGATGTCTGGGAACTTCCCATTCTCATCCTATAGCTTTATAGCATACTTGAAAGTCCTTCAGTATGGGAATAAAAAAGAAATACCAGTATTTCGCTTCAGCATAAAGACTGAAAATGTATGTTTTAATTCGGAATAAAAAATTTGTGAGTAATGTATGGAGAGGAGTAAAATATACAAAACAAGTGACAAAATAAAAGTGTATTTCAGGCTTGATTTGGCCTAAATTATAATTCATGCTTTTCCCTCTCCACTTTCATGTCATTTTGAAAAGTCACTTCAGTGTACTCACATGATGAGAACTAATCAGGGCTTATGATAATGAAGCATCATTAATTAATGTAGCATATTAAAATTATTGCAGGTATTAGTTTTGCCATAATTTGCAATCTGTGGGTGGATTTATTTTAAAGGAAACAACATGAATGGAAGTTTTGAAAAATCTAGTTTTTATTTCTGTTCAGTTTTTTATTTCTTTTTAAAATCTGTTTGAGTAGTTGAACAGATCTGAAAAGGTGGAGATTTTATGGGGTGATTAAGGCACTGTGGCAGTCAAAATGCACATGTTCTAGTGATGAGATAGTGCATATAGTAATAATGCTTTCTGTGAGGAGAAAATAAAACAGTTCTCGGTCTGCCTAAACTAAATCCATAAAAATGGATTGAATGTGCAAAAAAAAACTTTATAAGTTGTTGTAGATTTAAAGGAAGGGGGATTTATTTCCTAGTTAATAAGGATGAATGCCAATGCTAGGTGGGATAAATTGTGTCTTTCAGAACAGACAGGAACAGAACTGTTGAAAAGCATAAAGCAGGTTATGATGCTAGAGGACAGAAATGGAAACTTGTCCTGGGTCCCATAGTATTTTGAAGAAGAAAAAAATATTTGTCCCTTCTCAAGTGTGACAGGATCTGGGTTTGAGATATTTTGTAACACTACTGTTTTATGATATTTTTATTGTTTTGAGTATTTACAATTTACAGAAGAATTCTGACTATTGCTAGTAAACATTTTAAGGATTGTACTGAAATCTGATAAACACAAATGTGATCATGCTGATTACTTAATGCCATTTTCATAGATGTTATCAAGTGAGTTTTAGAACTTAGGAAATGCCAGTGAAATTTGAAATTGTGGAAATTTTTAAGATTTTTATATTGGAGATTTGGGTGGGTTTTTACAGGGACAGCAAAAGGCACTTTGTAGTATTGTTGTTGGCAAAATGAAATCTGTACTTCAGCAAGCAGCTTTCAAGTTTGTGTTTTAGAGATGTGCTTGTCTGTATAATCATAGGAATTTATTATGTTTATGCATTAGGCCAGAAATATTAATGGTAAACCTGTAGTGATTAATCTGTTTTGAAAAGTCACAGCAAAAAGAATCCAGTCCTTTTGAAGAATGAGGTTAAGGGGGGAAAGTACTGCCAAAACCAGTTGTATCAATTTTCTACAGTAGAGGCTTAAACGGGTTTTTCTGAAGTTATCTTATATTCTGTTTTCATTTAATGCCTTCTTGGACAGTAACTGAACTTCTGTGCTACGATTTTGCTAGGGGATGGTGGGTACATGATACCCTCTAAATTAAAGGTTTTGCAAAATATTACTCAAAGTTGTGCTAAAGATAAAATCTGCAAATGCAGGATTTTAAATTATCTGACGGTATTTTTTCTCAGTTGTTTGCAAAAGAAATGTTGTGCTCTGTGACAGAATTGCAGGACAGAGTTGATGATCCATCCTCTTGGACAGTTACATTATGGACTGAGATTAAGAATGACAATGCATAAACCAGACTAGACACTGCTGGGAAAACACATTGATTTGGATTGAAGTCCTCTAAGTGTGTGAAATATTCTTTCAATTGATATTAAGTCTTAACCTCATTTACACATACTGGTGACTCCAAATGCAAATTCATACTTTATTTTTAAATTATGAAAGGTAGATTCATGTAGTTAATGTTTTTAATGCCATTGATTAGAACTGTTTCTGGAGCTTTTTGTTTTCAGTGTTTAAATCTTCTTCAGGAGTATGTAGATCAAAATACAGAGACACTTTTTAATCTTTGTAAAACTGAAAATAAAATGTGTGGTCTGAAAATTTAGTAGTTGATCTGGGATTTTTCTTTCTCCTGAAAATAGCCTCAGACTGGTTATTTTTTCCTTTATTCAGGTCATGACCTAAATAAAATAAACATGTCTCCTACATTTAAAAAGCCTGAATGAATGTACATTATTGCCTGCTTCCTAGAACATTAATATAGGACATACATATATCTTTCTATAAAAATAGGCGATCATCTTGCTTTTAAAAAAGAGCACTTGAGCATCTATTAGATTCTGAAATGTTTCAGCTCTGCTGCATCAGCTGCTCCCCAAGCCCCCTACGTCTGACTTGCACTGTTTTTGGAGGGGTGAGGGATGGAGGGAGGAGTGGCAGGCACCAGCCCGGCCCTGCAGGTGGGAGAGGCAGGAGGGCAGCAGTGATCCTGGTTCTGATCCCTGCTGCACTCCTGGTCCCGCTGCGGCTGCGGAGCTGCTGCGCTCCCGGGACTCTGAGGAGGAGGGAAAGAAATCAGCCAGGTTCTTTCTGACTGAGAAACTGTCCTTGCAAAACTGCTCCAGTGTGAGCTTTTTCCTGTATAAATGAAATCTTTGTATCATCACATTTAAGAAAAAAAAATCCTTTTAAAATGCAAACATCCCTCAGAAGCAAATATGTAGTGCTTTTTTTTTTTTTTACATGTTTTCAGTGAGGATCAGAGTTTTGCCTTTAGATCAGAAAGTAGGATTGTAGCTGCTTTTGCCATTTGTGAGCTGATCCTAGATAATGTCTCTAGAGGAACAGTATAAATGGTGTGCATTTCTTTGGGAGAGATGCTTTGGAACTAGTGGTGTTTCTCCTAACCATTTGAATATGGAGACAAAGCCTGATTCAGACTTTGCTCTTGTGTATCTCTCTCTAGTGAGCATAAATAAGAATGTGTTTTTAAGGGCTGTTTTGTGGAGGATGCCAGTATTGGTTGATTACTGGCATTGTGGCAGCTTAATGTAGGTTCAGCTTTTACTCCAAACTCTGAGCAGGGTGTTTGAGGCTGAGATGCTGAGCAGTGGTTCCATAGTCCTCCCAGTCAGACTGCTTGTGTGCTTAGGTACCCTGATGGGTGCGTTGTGTTGGAGTGCTGACAGAGTAAGCCCAGTGTATCTGGGGCAGCTGTCTTTCAGCATCTAGGCAGCCAAGAGGCCAGTTAAAAATAGGAATGAAAAATATTGTGTTTTGTTGGCCTTTTATTGCTGCCTTTACTTCCACTTAAAAGAAATTGTAGTTAATTTGATAACTGGTTTAATGAGGTCGTATTTTAGAATTAACTATTTTGGTTGATTTTTTTCTTAAAATTGTAGGTCATGGTACAGTAGTTGAGTTTTTAAGTTAAAAAATTTGCTTTATCCTTGCTTGCAGACTTTTTGTTATTTTCTGCTGCATGTTAGTTTCAGCCTCTGACTGTGCACTTCTTACTCTTCCGTAGGTCTGAGCAGCCTCGTATAACCAAAGATGTAATTTGTTTTCATGCTGAGGACTTCTTGGAGGTAGTGCAGCGAATGCAGTTAGATCTGCATGAGCCTCCACTCTCACAGGTAAGCACACTAAGAACTGATGGTCATTGTCCTCTGAGTACTAAGTCAGAGTTTTCACCTCTCCCCCACCTTTTCCCTACAGTGTGTCCAGTGGGTTGATGATGCAAAACTTAATCAGCTACGAAGGGAAGGCATTCGATATGCCAGAATCCAGTTATTTGATAATGACATTTATTTCATCCCGAGGAATGTCGTGCACCAGTTCAAAACAGTTTCAGCTGTGTGTAGTTTGGCGTGGCACATCCGGCTCAAGCTCTATCATTCAGAGGAAGAACTCTCTCAAAACACAAGTACTGTTGAAGCAGAGACCTCTGCAGACCCCAAGTCTTCGGTTGTTGGACTTCAGACTGACAAAATTTGTACCATGAGCAAAGATACCTCCGAAGACACCAAATTTCCAGATGCTCTGCAGACCAAGTACCTGCAGCAGGAATTTCTGCCCATAAAACATGAACCTCTTGCATCTCTCCGAGTAAAAGAAGAGCCCATGAATGTTGATCTTGCTGAAAAGACAGTGACACCTAATGACATCGGGGGACAGAATGTTCAGGCTAGGCTGGATCACGTTGAGTTGACGTCATTAAAGTTGGAAGTGGGTTCTAAATTTGAACCTGGCAACAAGGACTTACAAGGCAAGTTGTGCTCTGGAGGCCAAGTACATCCAGATGATACAAGACAACATAGTTCATCATATCCAAAATTGCATGGACAAAGAGAGGATGATTTTTTGTGCTAAATTTGTATATATGGTTTTAAATTCCTTTTTAAACTTAATGATGTAATAATGTAAAGATCATGAATTGTGAGGCAAGTTTGTGACTTGTCTTCGCATCTGTTACAGAAGATAGTTATGTAGCTTTGTAACATTCCTCAGTGCCTGTCCATAACTGTGAAGTATCAAAGCACTTAGGGCCAGATGCACTGTAAACACTGCAGGTTTAACATAAAGAAGTCTTTAAATAATTTTGAGTTGTAGGTTTTAGAGTAGAGCTGACATTTAACATATATATTTTTTGTAAGATGAGCCAGAATTCTTTTTGACAATTCCAGGCTTTTCCATAGAGCTTATTTATACCAATTTTTTCATTTTAAATGTGTCAGCACTGTAGTGTAAATATCTTTTTTAAAAATCTTTTTAGTGTGATTTATACTGAAATGTGAGCCGCTTAATAAAGGTTCATAATAACAGATTTGTTTTATTTTTGGGTCTGCAAAAAATAATTCAGTTCAACTGCCTCTCCTAGTGGTTATGTTTCTACCTGCCACTAATGCATAGGATGCCCTTACGCCTTGTGGGTGAGGAGCTGTAGCAAACTGAGGTAGAGCTGAGGCATCTTTGTGAATGCAGATTAGTCAGAAGGCAGAATCAGTCCCCCCTTCACATGATTGCTTACAGATGCTTGTTCCAGGCACTCCCCAAACTCCTGCTGTCATATTCATGTGGAACATGGAGACAAACTGTGCTCCCTGCTGTGGAGGGCAGTTGGACATGCAGTAGGCTCCAGGAGCACTGCCAGTCTGCATCTCTCTAGATGAGCTGGTGCAAGGGAGCAAACTTCCTCCTGGGCTTTGCCTCTTGGCCCTGCTCAGGGCACAGTTCAGACAGTTCCATTGCATGTTAAAAAAAAAAAGGCGCCCAACCAACCCACAAAACAAGCCAAAAAAGCAACCACTCCCTCAAATCTGTCACCTGACTACAATTAAAAGTATATTTAAATGGTTACTTACCAAGCTAAAAAGGCCTCAACTTTGGCAATGACCTGTAATTCACAGAGACATACCTGGATTTGGATTGCTCCCTGTGCTGATAGTGCCAGGCAATAAAGAGGCTTGCCAATATGTGTAGTGGGAAGGTTCCTCAAGAGTCACAGTTTGGAAGCAAGAGGTATTTCATTAAGAAAATAACAGCAGTGTCCAAGTTAAATGTTTTCTTTCCCCACCTGTGGAACACTTGGATTCTTTTTTGTTCTGAGGGGAGAGGATTTCAAGGCTAGCCAGCATCTGATCTGGTAACTCTGTCATTTATTTATTCTTTGTGTAGTGTACTCCTGTGTAGTTCAAACACAGCTGAGTGATAACGTCTCTCTTGGGTAGCTGCACACAGCAGTAACCTATCCTGCAGCCTGTCCTTTAGCTAAATATGTAAAACTTCAGCTCCAAGGCCTTTTATTTCCAAAGCCCTCTGTGTCTCTGATTTTTGTTAGTATTTTTCTCTACAACATTTTTGAAAGTTGTACACCTTAGGTACCCAGTTTATAGACTTTGATGCACTTATTGGTCACTTTGGCTTCATTTGTAGCAATAGAACAATGTGATTTTTCAGGCAATGTCCAATTCAACTACCTGAGGTCCTTTTGTTGTAGATGTTTTTTTCCTTATAGGTTGTTAAAATTTCAAGTGTTACGGCATGCTCACAGGTGGCACTGAAATCTGCTTTTTGTTAGATGAGTGCCCTGATTGGTTTAATCTAAAATAGGTCTGTCAAGGAATTATTAATTAAATCAATATTTGAATTGCTAAACATTACTCCTACATAGCCATAATTATGTATTAGAGAAGCAATAGAAATGTGAGTCTCTTGGATGTGGCTAATACGTACTTAAGTCGTACTACTGTTTTCTTTAATGCTGGCTAAGAGATTACTACCAGTTTTTCAGCCTCAGGGATCTTGCTTTTCCATTTTCCATGAGCAAATGATTCATGTGGTAAGTTATTGCTCTAGCAGATTCTGATCTGAAAAAATTAATTTGTAAGATTTAAGAATTTGAGCCTTCCTCATAGTAGGAATGTGGTCTCAGCTCCCTTTATTGTTTCCTTGGTTATCTGGAAATAATGCTTCCACCTGTAATCTCTGCCTTCATGAACACCCATCTACAGTGACATGGCCTTGTGTTCCTGTTCTCTGGGCTGGCCATGGGAGAGCAGCAGCAGAGCAGAGCTGCAGGTTGCAGTTTGCACCAAGCATGCAGCTCTCCAGGTCTGGGATAGAAGAGGGCTCCAGCTTTAGCAAAACCAGCCTTGCCAGATACTGCTTTTTGAAATAAAAACCATACAAATACTCAGAATAACGATCTTACCATGTGCTGGTCCTGCATACTTGACCATTCGTTCTGGTTCAAGTAATTTTTTGTAACCTGTCAGATTTTAGTAAGGTGTGGACATACATCCCCCAGGACAGCTGCCAGCTTTCTGCAGCATAGGCCCTCTCCAGACTGAAGTAAGAAAATCTTTGGAAATTATTAGCAAATACAACTTTACACTTATGAGTAGAACTTTGTTTCCTTTTGGAGACCTGCTCAGTGGTCTTGGCTGATGTGGTCTTGAACTTCTGCTCAGGTATCTCTTAGTTCTGAGATTTTGCCTATGAAGTGCCCACATCTTCAATTTTTCCTTAACACTTTCAGAATTTTAATAGATTTTTAAAAGTGGCAGTTTTTTTGGAATTTTTATGTATTTTTTTGGGTTTTTTTGAGACAGACTAGTTTCTCACTTTAGGCAGAATTCCTTGCAGACAGAATTGGAACTGTATTGGGATTACCAATGGCTACCAGACCTCCCTTTGCATTTACAGGTGTCTGCAGCCTGGGCTGACTGGCTGCATTACTGTTTACTCTTTACTTGCTTTTTAAAGAAAAAATTTAAAACGAGTGTTGTCCCTGTGGTATGTTAATTTTAATGAGCTTGTCCTTTGAGAGGGGAGTACTTTTTCTGAGGATTTCACCTCCCAAATTGTTCATTAATCTGACAAAGGCCTAGCTTCAGCCCTGTGCTATAGCTGTTATTCCTGCTGCATATAACTTCATCTTCAGACTTTTGCTTCAGCAATAAATCCTTCATGCATTCTGCTGTACTGATATTAGTCCATGCTTATTGCTTTTCCCCCTTCTCTGGATTTTGGTGATATATACATTTTTGTTGTTTTGGCTGAAATCTCCAGAGTTTCTGCTGCCCTTGTTCTTGTGCAGATTGGAGAGAGCGCCCGAGGCCGTTGGTGCTGTTCCTATCTCCCTGCACGTGCAGTGTTCCAGTTAATGACATGATGTGCAGAAAATTAGATGTTTTCCTAGATTCTGGTACATATTTTTGGGTGGCAAAGAATTGCATTGTTACAGTTGCTAAAAGAGCTTTCAAGGGGGTAGCTACTTTTTTTCTTTTTATATTACTGGATCTTTTACATTTCACTGGCGACTGACTTCATGTGTTACATATGAGTGTTACTCAGTGTTGTGTCACCCCCAGCCCTCCAAATGCCTGAAAATTGACTCTGAAAAAACATTTTCCTTACAGGTACTGCTGGCATGCAGATTTTCCCTTCCTTGTTATTATAGTGGATATTTCAATACTACTTTAACTGAAATATTAATTCTATCTAGTATTAGAAATAAAGTATTATTTTAGAGGGTGATGATTTAATTCTTCATCTGTGAAAGAATTCCTTGGCGATAAATAAAGTTGATTTTCAAGTGGATATACACGTGCACAGTAAATAAGTTGGAATTGCAAAAGATGTAGGAAATGGAAATCTGAAATAGTAGAATGATGTGAAAGAGAGCCGAACATTACAGATTTGGAAAATTGAGTAAGTCTTCCAAGAAACACAAGACTGGTGTTCATTTATCAAAATGACTGTTTTCTAATATCTGCATGAGAATAAGATGCTGAATTGACCAAAATAAATCCATGATTTTACCTTGTTCATTGGTAAAATGAACTGTGTGAGATAGTACACTGCCACGTGACCCTGCTAGGCTGAAAGCTGTACTGATTCTGATCAAGAGATCAAAGAACTCTTTGAGCTTCTCAAGTGTCATTTTATTTATTTTCTTCTAGTGGTCAGGTACGTAGAGAGCCTTGTGTTTAGGCAGCTCAGCCTGTACTTTACCAGGATGTATCCAAGCTGGAAATGGAAAGGACAAATTTTCACTGCTCTGTGCTTTGCTGTGAATGACTGTCAAGAATGTTTTATTTGATTATGAGTCACTGTGTTCAGCTGATATTTTATTACTTTCTTAAGCAGATGAAATGCACTTTAAAATTGTATAGAAGATACTGATATTTTGTGCAGATCCCACTGAATTTGCAGCATATGTGGGAATATTTGGGGAACTGATTCCCAGCAGTCACTCATTTCATTTTTCTTAAAAATGCAAGTTATTTTGTGTTTTGTTCAGAAGCAGTGATTAACTTCACAATATTTAGGTTGCTGTTTCTGTTAGATTCATCAGGGATACTGACATTGCAAATTTAGTGTATTATATTCTAACCACTGTTTTTCTCTGTGCTTTGATGCTGATATGATCTCTGCTTTGAAGCCGTGCTGTACTTGAGTGCCAGCTAAACATTGATCTTCTCTTGTTCTGGTCATGCTGATAGATGAGCCTACTGATGAGGGCGTTAGTCCTAAATAGTCCTTTAATATTTGGTGTACAGTTATCTGATACAAACATTGATTAAAACAGCAGTTTAAACTTATATTTTTATCAAGTTTGATTTTTCAATAGCTATTTTGATACTATGTTTCATCATTTAATTTGCCATCCACTGGAATGATGGTGCCATGTTGGGTGTAGCTCAGGCCTCTCTTCTAAGGACTGTGCTTGCTTTTTATGGGAGCTTTTTTGTCTGGTTGTGTTGAGACCAAGTGGGGCAGGTGGCAGAGATGTCTGGTGTCTGTAGATGAAAATCTCGAGAATTAGACCTACCTGTGGGACACTACGTAACATAAGTCAACACTGCTAAATCTTTATCCCAGGCATGCAATAGGAACATTCAGGTACTTGCCAGTGTAAGCTGAAGTAACTGTGAGTTTTAACCACAGAAATGAAATTTTTAGACTAAAAAACATTATTAAGGATTGGGGGTTTTTTATGAACTTCGGAAGGAACACTAAAGATTAAAATTAAGGCAGATGAACTAAGCTCACTTTCTCATTGCTTCCCTGTTTCTTTCTCTTATGCTGTTGTTCTGCACTATAGGGAGGCGTTTCTTATATTTGTCTGCTTGGGATGTTGGTTTTGTTAGGAAAGGCAGATCAAAGGGAATGGCATCACTGAGTTGCAGATTTTCCTATTTTTGTCTCACTTCAGTACTAGTCCAAAGAGAAAATGCAGAATTTATATGGATCAGTACTCCAGTGGTCCAGCTGCAGAGATTCCTTAAGTTGCCTTAGTTCTCAAAGCCTGATGCTTTGCAGCAGCAAGTTGATACCTGGCCCATTCAGGTCTACAAGGCTCATATGGGAGATTAACTCCATCAAAACCTTAAAAAACAGTAAAGGTACAGTGAAAAGGTGCAAATGTTCTTTTCACATCTCAGCATAGTTGCTTTTACTGCAATCCTAATTAAAAAGCATGATGTGTTACATCATAGTGCTTTGTTTTCCATGCTAGGAAATTCAAACAGCTTATTTCTGAGGATGCAGTTATTCAGGAGCTTTATTACTGAAAAGTCATGTAACTTTTCCCCCAAATTATATTGATGTTAAAATAGGGAACACCTGATGTTAAAATTCTGAGTTTTCTGGGAGTCTCATAATTTTCACTTTCAGTTTCACTTTGTATCACCCAACTTTTACACGGTGGAAATGTGAAAATTTTCATGAGGTTAGGCAAACATTTTGCTTCTGTACTATGATGCAGATATGTCAAAAAATAATACTGCTAATGCATCTCTACTCAAACTGTTGTGTCTCAAACCAGCAGTGTCCTGTGCTAGTTCAGTCTTTGATATTGCCTTCTGTGCCTGGCAGTGCACTTTGTGTGTGTCTGCAGATGTTCTCAGAGCATTCAGGTTAAGCTTTGTTACAGGTGGGGATGAACATGTCACATAACTGCATTTTTCAAGTACAAAAAGAACACAGAACTGGATACTGTTCTAAAATGGTGACACATCAAGAAAACCAGTATGGTGATTGAAAATTGTAGTTTCATGACCTTTCACACATGTGCACTGAGTATTTTCTGTAATCAGACAAAAGCAGATACTTTCCTGCAATGCATACTGAAGTGTTCAAACTTCTGGAAATGATAGGAAGAGAGAAACGATGTGGAATTTCTCTCCATGTCAAATATGTGCATTTCTCCATACCTCAGTACAGAGAAATACTTCCAGTTGGTTTCAGAAAGCTTCTGAATTGCAGTTTAAAACAAAGCTTCTGAAGGCCAAATTCTCTCCTTTGCCACCCATCAGCTGCTGCAGGGTGATGAGACAACATCTTTGTGCCTGTGTATCACAAATGAGTGTGAACCATCTCAGCATGGAGCTCCCCTTTTCCCTGCCACCTTCAGCAAATCTGGTTTTCACTCATTTTCTCCTGTTACTGAAGATCAGTTGGTCAGTAGGTAAATTTAGGAAAACGTGTGAGGAGTACTGATTCTACTTCCAAGTTGTGATCAGCACCTTTGAGAACAGTGTAATTATGAACAGATGTAATTAATTCCTGCAGCAGTTTCTGGAAAGGTCACAGTGGGCTGTAGTGTACTTTGTGTTATAAATCCTTTTGAATGAAGTTCTGATTAGAGAGAGAAACAGCACTGTGTGTACAAAGATCTCAGCACACTTCAGGTCAGTTAAACGTGATACAAAATTCTCAAGAGGGACATGCTCTTGTCCAAGTTTCCCTGTAAGGACCAAGAACTTGGAAAGTTGAATGCTTCCATCTGGCTGTGTACAACTTCTGTAGGACACTAGTAAGAAACATCTGCTTCAGCTTTACAAATAATTCATTTCAAGATTTGTAAATGTTAGAAAAAAAAGCCAAACCCACAACCAAAACTGAAATTGGGGATATTTTTCTATTGAAATAGAGGCAACAATTAAAAGGAGATCTGTAAGGACTATGTGATTCTAGTTAATTAGAGATGCCAAACTTTCAGATAATTGTTACATCTGTGGAAGAGAAGGGGTTTATTAAAGGGGCAGAGTCACCATTCATGGCCTATCTTGCTAATAACAAGTTCCAATGAAGCCAGTTCTTATTCTTCCATCTTTTGTTTTATGTTATAACAATCAATTACCAGAATAAGCTTAGCTGAGGAAAGCTGCTCTGCTTTTCTGAGCAGCAAGGGGATGTTCTGGCATCCTCTAAACAAGGGGGTTTGAATTTTATTCTTCCAGAATCATTGGATGTGGAAGGATTATGGGGATTATTTTATGCTTGGTCCCATACCTACCACAGGTAAGTGTGTGTGTATGCGGATAAAATCATCTTGCTTGAGGTGCTGAAGTGCTTGTTACACATTTGTATCACTATGGGTCATCAAAACTCACCTGAATTGGAGGTAGGGCTTTGGATACTCTTCATAAATTTTGAAAGCAGCCATAACAAAATCACAAGGTCCAGATTGCCTGCCATGGAATCCCTTCCAGGCAGGGACTCGGTGGCCTGGGCTCCCATTTGCAGAACAGAACTGAGTGCAGATGGAGCCAGTTCTCCCTGCCCCACACAGGAACCCATGGGCTGTGCAGTGGAGCCAGTTCTCTCTGCCCATGGGCTGTGCAGTAGAGCCTGTGCTCTCTGCCCCACACACAGGAACCTGTGGCACATGCACTGAGTGCTCGCTCTCGCAGCTCCTGGAGCCAGCAGGACTAAGAGCAGGTTCTGAGATAAATGCACTCTTCCCTTCTCCCCACAAGTGCCATTTTTACTTGAAAAACCACTCAAGTCTGAAGGAAGACAGTACTCCACAGGAACCTCACATGAGTGGGCAAAAAGTCTCAAACACAGAGCAAGGTTCTTCCATCAAGTATTTTTCAGAACTACTAGATTCATCTAAAAAACAACTGTTTCTGTTAGGCACTGTCTATAGGTAACCTGATGTACATAACTTGGGGCTGGGTCCATGGCTTTGCTTAGTAAAAGCTAAAGTGTTGCTATAATAAAAATAAACAGGTTATAAATACTTTGTATTTTTTTAACAACAGCTACAGTTTACAATTCTTTTGTCTTTGTCTTTTCCTGGCTTCTCCTTTAGCAAGGTACTCCTTTAGCAAACAACCACTCTGAAGTAAATGTGACTTAGATTCATTTTAAAGATCATTTGTTAACCTTGATATTGTGAATTGAGATTCACTGCCTTAGAAGGGAACATGTTTTCTTCGATAAAGCTCTTTCAGCAGTCTCTCACAATATGGTTCCTCTGTATTTTTACTCACATCTGTGATGAAACAGAAAGAATAAATCCAAACATTTCAGGAAGACTTTTTTTCTACAGACAAGTACAGTTGAATGTACATAATTAAAATTTTATTAGTGAGACACTTTGGTCTAGGTATGTCCTGTTACCCTAGACTGTTTTTCATCCACTTGACTTTCTTTTGTCTCTAGATACCATAAATGGATCTGTACTTTCAGCAGGCATGTTAATGTCCCAGATAACTGCTACATTTGAATTTGGTGTTACTGTATCTCCTGGAAGAGCACTTCAGTCCACAAAATACACTGGTAGTTCCAGTTCTTTCCTGAAGTCCTACTCGTTACCTGAAAAAAGTCACTTCCTCACATCTGAGTTTACCAGTGTTCCATGAAGCCAAGGCTTCACCCCCAAAGATTTCGTATCCTTGGGTATTAAAAATGGTCTATTTCAAGCACCACTTTGGGCAGGTACAAATGCAGTGCTGAACTCACCCTCAGTCTCTTGCAGCACTGGTGATTTCTCACTTGGAAAGGGTTCACCATCGTCTCCCTCTTCTCTGGATTTCAGGACTGCTGGCAGAGCTCGGGTACCAGTCATGTTCCTGAAGGTTAACATACTGGTTATGGGCTGTCTCAGCAGCTTAGAAAACAGTGCTTATTTTCAGACTGGTAATAGAATCTCAGTGTCAAAAAAAAAAAAAGTATTACTTTATTCCTTTTCTTGTACTAATTTGGCTACTGTCAATTATTACTGATTTTTAAAGCAAATTCAGCTCCTTATGGAAATTAATGGATTATTTCTTGACTTACAGCATAAGTAGTAGAAAACATTAGTCCTCTTTCCTAGGATTACTCAGTGTGCTGAATAGTCTGGGTAGAACATTTGTGATTTCTTTGACAAAGTCTTCTACCTGCACATGAAGAACCTGTATTTTATTCTGTGTAACAAGTAACAGTAATCATATTAGAACAGCTTATGTTGAACAAATACTTTTATTTACAAGAGCATATGTGAGTTTTAAAATAAAAAATTGGACCAAGTCTACTTTCAGTCTTCAGCCTGCTTTAGCTTAAGTCTTCAGCTCGACTCATTTGGCTTTCTAGTTTTAAGATCGAATTTGTGGCAAAATGGTAATAATCTAGTAATTTGATGCCAGTCTTGGCACTGGAAAGCACCTGGCACAGCTTAGTCTCTTCGTACATAGAAGATATTATATCCAAGTTCAACCATGCCCCCGATGAGCAAGGCCCAGAGCGGGATGAAGACGTAGGCCAGTTTCATGGTGGTGAAGCGCTGCAGCTTCGCGCACAGCGCGAGGCAGAAGGCCAATTTCAGCAGCA